>JARQSV010000705.1:599884-610336 GCA_030142285.1 Calameuta idolon | reverse complement strand
ATTCCGGGGGGAACGGAGATCATAATTTGTAGACGAAAAATTAGCTGTTAGCTACGAACGGCTCGGGTATTCTTTCGTGATAGTTCCGTGATGCCCTGTCTCGTTTTCGGATAAGTAACTTAATATAGTTTATCGTTTAAGGTAACTTCTATCTCATATATCTATTTTTTTTTCGTCACAACATATAGCCATGGGCCACGCAGCAAAAGAGGTACTATGGATACAAACTTTTATATCAGAAATCGGAGCTGACGAATATATTTCAGTACCACAAACTATAATGGTTGATAATCAAGGCGTTATTGCATTGGGAAAACATCACACAACATCGGAACGAAATCAGCATATTGCCTTGCGATATTTCTTTCTTCACGAAAAAAAAAGAGGAAAAACAATTGTTCTTTGACTATGTCCCAAGCAATGAAAAGTATGATATGTTTAAGAAAATTTTGAGCAGCAATAAGTATGAAATTCATTGCAAAGATTTTGGATTAGAAGCTATCCTTTGAATAAGCTGCGCATAGCGCGCATCACGTGACTCATTGTCAGGCCCAGACGCCATGACACGTAGCGCACCGATTAGCTGACGCGTTTTCAAAAAATGCTTACAAATTACTTTAAAAAAGGATAATAAAATACCGTGCATTTTCTCCCATAGTTTTCCGACTGAATTTGATGGTAAATTTTCCCCGCTAAAAATTAGTAATTTCATTTTTTTGATTGATTGAGTAATAGTGTAGAAATGAAGGGTAAAATTCGGTTAGGCGCAAATCTTAGATTGTGTTTTTATTAATTATTAATCTGGCCCTGAAAATTGAGCTGATACCAATTAATACGTTCAAAAGGGGACCTTTAGTTATCGATTGGTGTAACATTCATACCCTGAGCTTCAACTTCATATGCGACATCTAAATTGACTGCACTAATTCAGATGATTAGTCAAGGAGGAGTATTAGAAACGAATGCCTAATCGAGATAGCTCAAATTTTATGTTATCGATATTCGTCACGTTTTTATTTATTCTACAATTTTTTCAGTTTGTCAAAAACCATCGTTCAATAAAGACGTACTAATAATTTTCTCCCTAACTCTGTACTCAAATGACCAAATAAAAGATTTCCATGTGAACTTTCGTGGTTGCTTGTAGACTATGTTTAAAATGTTCAAAAAAATTAATATACTGAATAGGAAGTTTTTCCAGATACCGCGTGTTAGATTTAATAAATGTGTTATCTGAAAACAAAAATCTTATTCAGTATCTGCATTTTATTTTAAAAATTAACACTGTAATAAAGAAAATTAGCTTAGGAATCGAACTCCAATATCTCTCTTCGAACGGTAATGAGTACATGCCCTAGACCGCTCAGCCGTCGCTGTGCGGTAGGGTATGGTGCGACCACGGTCTTACATACAGGCCTTGCGACTCCGATGGTGGGGGGTGACTCACTTTCTGAAGTCGCGCCGTAAACGGCGCTGTGATCGAGTGCTCCTCGTGCGACAGAGATAGAAATAAATTTTTCTCTCCCTCTCTCTAATGGCGCGAGATCGAACGCACTCGATAGTAGCGACACGTAGGGGCGATGCCGTATATTACAAAATAGCTTCACCACTGAAATTCACCGGAGTTGCAGGACCTGTATGTAAGACAGCGGCGCTAGTATAAGAAAAGGCGAAGACAAGCATGCCAGTATTTGTGCACACCGATACAGGCAGCGCTTCAGGTGGCTGGGGTGATTACTACACAAGCATCCAAAAAAATCGTGACAGCGCTCCCATAATGCCTGAGCTCTGGCACATCACATTCGAGGAAGCAGCCATAAGAAAAGGAAGGATAAAATTTGAGATTCCACGTAAGTGTATGCCTTATTATAGTGTATGCTTTCCTAGCTTTTTATGTTAACAATGCAGCGGTTGTAGTTGTGTAGCTACTACTATACTGCTAATAAAAAAAATTGATACCGAAGAACAAGATGTATGTAACTGAATTAGACGACCGATTAGCGACATTAGTATTGACTTCAAAAGCCAACACGATGCAAGAGCAGGGTGGTTCAAAACGTCAGGAAGAAAATCAAAATAATGGAAACAATGGCGATAATAGGAGTTCTCTGATCAGGAATCGAACCCGATATCTTCGGACTGCCAAGTCGGGCACTTTACCACTGTGCCATCGAACCCACTGTCCGAGCTGATAAGTCCTATTTATTTACTTTTCGGTCATTCCTAGGTGGTATCCCCTCCAGCTCTGTAACGCCACGTTACAATGTATATTTGTAATTCTAAGGCATTTGTATGATAAGCAATATGATAAAGCAAAGAACTTACAATGACTCGCATGAATATTCGGATACCATCCCGTGCAGAAATTATTTGAAGAGTCCGCATTTTCTATGAAATCCCGATCAGGATTTATCAGAGAATCCCCGGAACGGGATTCCTCATACGAGTTCACATGGATCCCACTTTGCAACCCAGCTAATAGCGGTGAGCAACCATCGAAATAATGGCGCCACCTGCTTTCGGACTGTACCCGTTGGATCTCGATTCGATGCACATAAGCGTTTATGTTTGTAACCTGTACTGTTGAATATTTATAATAGTACATTGTGTATCGAGGAGTCAAACATTGCCGTTCTCGAGCGAGCACGATGTTTTCAGTACGAGTCGTAGCCGAGCGGAGCGAGGCGAAGATAAACGACGTTTTAAAATGAATATATACTAATAAACCATCCACTGCAGTGCAACTTTGACAGTTAAAATTCAAAATCCGATCTGGAGTTCCTATGAAATACAAAATGGAATCGCTCTGGAGTCCCTATAAGATCTCGTTTAAGGTATCCTGATTAGAATCCAACTTGCCATCATTACATTTCATCTTGGAATCTGTCAAGATACTTGATTCGATCCCGGTCTGAAGTTGTGGATGCTAGCCGGCATCCAGCCGGATCCCGAGCACAATTTCTGCACGGGTTGTTTCCTGATTTGATACGGCGAAATTCAAGGCGCAATTCGTAGTAACCCTTAATGGAAGAACCTATGCTGCAGTATCCAGACTTTGACAAACCATTCAATCTAACGACCGATGCATCTAACGTTGCTGTTGGAGCAATACTCTCACAAGGAACGATAGGAAAAGATCTTCCCGTAGCATATGCATTAAGAACACTCAATCCAGCGGAAATAAATTATAGCAGTATCGAAAAGGAATTGCTAGCCATTGTCTGGGCAACCAAAAACTTCCGACTATATCTATATATATGGAATAAAATTCAAGATCATTACTGACCACAAACCACTGCAATGGCTATTCTCCTTGAAAGAACCTAATTCTAAACTCGTTAGGTGGAGACTTAAGTTAGAGGAATACGACTATGAGATCGTATACAAAAAGGGAAAACTTAACACTAACGCCGATGCCTTATCGCGAATCGAAATAAATCCTATCGATAGCGAATCAACCAAGGCAAATCCTCCGGACGATTTAGAAATCGCGCAATTACTCAAAGAATTGCCTGAAGAGAAATTATCAATATCAGGAAACGAGGCCGAGCTGATACTAGAAGAATTTAACAGAGAACAAGGAGTTCATGAAGACGACACGAACACCATACATACGAGTCAGGAAGATCCTATACTCGGGATACCCATCATCGAAAAACCAGTAAACCTTTATAAAAACCAAATAATTGTTACGGTCTCAGGAAACGATATAAAGGTCTCAAAGATCAAGGTATTTGAAAACAGCCGCATAAGATTAAACATCCCAGAAAAGGCAACGGAAGAGCATTCGATCAAATTTATAAAAGAATATGTGAATCCTAAGGAAAAATATTATTTCCACTTCAAAGACAAAAATCAACAGCCAGTACTGATCACCACAGCTCAAAACTACTTTAAGAACGTAGCGTTACAGCTAACCATCTGTACTGTACTGTTGCAAGACATCATTGATACAGACCAACAAATGGAAATGATAGCGAACCAGCATGTCAAGAAAACCTATCATAGAGGGATCACGGAAAACATCCAAGCTATAGAAAGAAAACATTACTGGCCAAAAATGGATGAAATGATTAGAGACTATGTAAACACCTGCGAAGTATGTCAAAAAAGTAAGTACGAGCGAAAACCCCATGAGCTCGTATTTAAGCCTACAGCCATAGGGAAAAATATCTGCGAATATCTATATGGTAACACCTTCAAGATAGGTAGCGAATATTTCATAACCATTGTGGAAAGTTTCTCTAAGTATGGGCAAGCATACCACACGCAAGCTATAACAGGTACAGAAACCACGAAACACATGTTAAAATTCATAAGCCAGTTTGGTATACCCACAAAGATAACCTGCGATAATGGAGTAGAATGGAAAAACGAAACCTTTCAAAAATTCTGTGCATACCACGGTATAGAAATACATTATACGACGGCTTATAATCCCAATAGTAATAGTCCGGTTGAAAGATTTTACTCCACGATAATAGAAGCCCTTAGAGCTCTCAAAACTGAAGATAGCAAAGTATCAACTGCAGAAGCAATGAGATACGCTATATTAGGATATAACAACTCTATCCATACAGCAAACGGATATACACCCTTCCAAGTAATTAAAGGTGACGTCCAGTCTAAAGACCCTTTCGAGACCACAAAAGTCAGTGCTACCACACAGTATCTAGAAGAACACCAGAAAAGAATGGGAATTATAAAGACTCAGATACTCTGCAGGCTCGCAACAAAACAGCAAAGGACGTTAGAACGGTTGAATGAGAATAGGAAGGAGCATGTACCGATAGACACGGATAAGCCTCTGTACTACAAGGCGCACCTGTATCGTATATCCAGTAAGAAGCAAGAACCTCTGTACAAAACAACAAAGGAGAAACCTAAAGTGATTAGTTCCCATAAAGTCAATTTAGGCAAGATCACTATACATCCCAGATTGACGAAGCCTGAACGGTTTGTTTCAGACAAACAAAATGACGATCCTACTGCTGATAATGATACACTTCACCATGGGAATAGAGATAACACCGATAGAGAACAGCCTTCTACCCATGAGACTGGGCAACGCTAAGATGATAGAAGGAAAGCATACATTCCAATACGGCGTCAATCTGGAAATTTATAAGGAAGCTATGAATGACATAGAAAGACAGGTAGAAGTCATTCACAGAAGAGAAAAGAACAGGAACCAATATAAAATTTACTATAGAGTAACGAAACAAATGATAAGAAAAATCGACGACGTAAAGGAAGTCTTGCACAATCTCGAGGAGGAACTCCGTACCAAGAGAGGAGCCGTTAATGCAATAGGCAAAGCAGCTAAATGGTTATTCGGTACCATGGATAGCGAGGACGAAGAGACCATACACGAGGAAATGGAACTAATTAAGAGAAATGAGCTACGCTTAAATACAGGTCTTTCCAAACAAAAGACCATATTGCAGGAAATAACAAAAAGTCACACCACTGCTATAGAAAGATTGTACGCAAATTAAAAGGAACTGAGCGGGGCATTAGAACAAATAAATAGTAAGGATAGTATCAAAGTATATGAAGCTGAATTAAAAAGCATATTAATAGTAGAAGCATTATACGTGGAAATAGAAGCAATAAAAGAAAAATTGAAAGAATTGAGCTTTCCATATCATTCGTAAAATCGCAAACATTACACAGTTCAACTATTAAACCCAAGTTATTCGAACAAGTTATAAAAAACTACAATAGACACAATCAGGAAATGCAAATACCCACGCTTAGGTCCATACTCAATTACTATCAGCTAGCCATAACACAGGTCAAGATTACCAACAACACTGTACTGTTTAAGATACACATGCCTCTAATCAAAGACACATATAAATACTTTGAACTACATCCCATTCCTCTTAATAACTCCATAACCATACCAGACAACCCGTATGTATTGCTATACAATGACGAATCAAAGACCATGTCATACCAATGCCCCGAAGTAGAAGATTTCTACTACTGTCAAAGGAGGGACACGCACGCAACCAGCATTTGTATCCACAAGATGCTGACGGAAGGAACCAACACCTGCGCTAAGACCAGGATCCGCAACAGAGGTGACAGTCTAGAGCAAATAAGCAACAATCACGTGATTATCGTACCGCTTCATACGATCAAAGTTACTATCAAATGTAACAATGAGGAAATTAGGGAAATTGACCGTCCTTACATAATCACATTGGACGACTGTCAATTAAAAGGACATGGACGCACCTTCTCGCAGATCGTCACACTCCACAACGAAACTATGTTCAAACTGCCAGCTGAAAAAGCCACTATTATAGGGAAACAACCAGACATACACCTAAGAACCATTCAACGAGACGAATTGGAGAAAATTAAGATTCTCTCGGATAATCTGGAAATACCAATCCTAGAAGGAAGAGCACACCAACATGCCACATGGGCCAATATTGGTATTACAATCTTCATATTGCTTGCTGCAATAGGATTAATTGTAACTTACTATTTCAAAAACCACCTGAAAAGGGAAGGCACTGATGACAAAGATACCAACCACACACCCACGGCAAAACGAATGGTATCGTTTTTCGAACTTCGACGGGAGGAGTTATGATGACTACAAGAGCATTACCGATAAGATACAGAGACATTGGACACCGGAAACCGAGGTGTCTTTATACCGAACGATCGAGAGGAAGCCAGTAAGAATTGATAGCTGAATCGAGCAGCATCACTCTTATTAATATCCAGTTAGAGTTAAGGTGACTTTATAATTCCTTTTAAAAACGATAAATTGATATCGAACACTTAATTCGCGTTTTCCTTAAAACTACTTTTTTCAACCTGGTTTACCTGATATCTCAAGTTATATCAGATAGCCGCCATTTTGCCAAAAAAATGTTTTCCGTTTTCTCTGAGGTAGGGGCTATAACGACATTCTTATTCATTAAGAATCGTTTTTTAAATTTTGTTTCAGATGACCAAAAGGACTGCGATCGTGTTAACCAGAACACCCCCTTTTTTACGCCCAACTTTATCAGCTTTTTTAATATTATCTTAAAACAAATTTTTTTGTATATTTTTAAAATATCAATAAATATCTTGTAAATATCAATAAACTGAATAGTGAAAATATTTGTTGTTTTTCTTTTATCGAGCTCGACAAAACGTCCAAAATTTATGCCTCTAGACCAGAATACCCCCTTAACCTACCTGCCAATACCCTTGTATACACCTTGTATAACATCATAAACGTTAGTGTAACCCCTTTATACTCCTCTAATTACTTTCCCTCCCCCTTTTTTACTATCGGTACTATCTTTCTTGCCTCGACCTGCTATACATTCTTTCGGCCATCCTTCCTTCCCCACTTCATATCCTGTTTCATGTCCTCCATGCCTAGTCCTCTACCTCCTCTCCCCTCCCCCGTACTTCCATATCTCATTCTCTATCCCATCTTCGTCTGGCGCCAATCCCTCTTTCAAACTTTCTATCACCTTCCTAAACTCCTCCCTTTCTATATCTTTCTCTTCTTTTTCCCTATTCCCTCTTTGCCCTTTCATTACCTTCTCTTCTAGCCCTCCCAATAACCCCATAAAATACTCTTTCCATTCGTCCATTCTTATGTCTCGACTCAACCATTTCCCTTTCTTAATTCTTTATTTATTATTTCCCACACTTTGCTCTCCGTTCTCGCGTCCTCTGCTTCCTTGCCAAACCTCTCATTTTCCTCTTTCTTTTTATTCTCGTATAACTTGTTGTACTCTCTCTTCCTTTTACTATAATCTTCCCCTTCTTATACCTCACCTCTTTCTTCTTCTCTTTATTTTCTTCATCCCACCATCCTTTCCTCCCCTCTTTCCTTTCCTTCTTTTTTTCTCTCACTGCCTTTTCCGCTGACCTCCTAAACTCTCTTGTTCTCCCCTTTATTTTCTTCCCCAGCTTCTCTTGTTCTTTTACCCCCCCCCCCCCCCATTTGACTTTTCTCATAAATTGTCTCTTCCTTCACTTGTTCAATTTCCTTTTCTTTTCTTCCTTTTCTGCTTATGTACCTTCCCTCTTTCCTCCCTCTCCCCTTTCACCCATATCGCTACTGGATGATGATCTGACAATGATTCCACTCTATCACTCACCTCCATCTTCTCCACTCTGTCCATTATCTTGCTGTCTCATATTCTGTAATCTATTACTGTATTACCCTTTCCTTTGTGTATGTAAACTCTCCCTACTCATCGCCCTCCGTACTCCTGTTCATTATATACCCCCTCAGTACTACCTCTTTCCCTTTCTCCTCCATTATCTTCATCACATATTACCACTTCCAATCCACGTCTTCTTTTACGTATACTCCTACCAGTCTGCAACTTACCTTGCCCACTATTATTCCGCTTGTCATTATTGTCTCGATTCCGTTTTTTCTCTTTCTCTTCTCCCTCCTTTACCATTTCCTCAATCCCATTACCATCCCCTCAATTGCTCGTCCCTTCTTTTTTTCTCTTCGCGTATTACACTTCCGATCTATACCCCTTTGGTAATCTTCTTCTTATCCTTTCCCAACCATACTTTTCCATCCACGTTTCTATCAGCACCATCACTTCCCAACCCCCCTGATCTTTCCCGAACTCCTTGTCTTTTCTCGAAAATCCTGCTACATTCCAAAATGCCACTCTCCATCCCTCCTGCGCTTCTCTTTTCCGACTTTCCTCTTCTCTTCTCTCTCTCTCCCACCGCCCTTTCTCTCTTTCCCCTCCAGCCCTTTCCTTGTACGCTCCTTCTCCACTCTTCCTTCTGCCAATTTATCTTCCCCTCCTCTCCTCCTACCCTGACCACCTTTATGGCCTCTTCCTCTTTATCCCACTTTCACATCTCTCCTTCTTCCCATATTCTTCCATACCCTACTCTCACCCTCTTTCCTCTCAACCTTTTTCTTTCCGCTATCATCCTCTATTCTCGTCCTCCTCTTCTCAGTACCCTTTTTTCTCCATTACTTGCTTCTTTTGCTCTACGCTTCCTAGCTTCACTATCACCATTCCTCCCTTTTCGCTTGTCTCTCTTCCTACTTTTTTCACACTCTTAACCCCTCTCTCTCCATCCCATTTTTCTTCCATTCTCTTTATCTCTTTCCTCAGTCTCTCTATCTCCTCCCTTATCTCTTTCCCTTGCCCCTTCACCTCTTCTAGCCCTCCCTTTATCTCCTCTCTCATCATTTTCAACACCTCTACTATCGATCTTATCCTTCTTCTCTCTCCCTCTTGCATCCCGCTCTGGCGACCTCTGCACATTTTTACACTTTCTAAAGATTCTCCTTTCCTCTTCCCTTCTCCTCGTTCTCCCAGTCATTTTCTCTCTTTCTTTTCAAATACTCTTCCATTGACTCTACACTCGCACTTCTTCCTAATATTAACCTGTTTATATTTCTTGGTCTTCCTTTTTTCTTACCTTCTTCCCATTTCCCTTCTTCCTTCTCCATTTCTATAGCTTTTTTACCTCTGCCTTTCCGATCTCCTTCCCTTCTTTCCCGCTAGCTGTCTCTCCCAATTCCACTTTCACTCCTTGCTTCTTCCTACTTTCCTGCGCTCTCTCTTAACTTCTTCTTACTTCTGTCTCTTTTCTTTCCCTTTCTTCTTTTTCCCCTCTCCCCTCACTTTTCCTATTTGCCTCTCCCTTCTTCTCAACCTCCCTAACCATTCACCTTTTATTTTCCTTTTACACTCCTCTACTTCTCACCTACGTGAAGTTAGCACTGCAACATTTACTTTTTGAACTTTTTCTTTTGCTAAAAAATGGTTGGTTGGAACAATAAGAAAATTTACTAGTTGCTTATTTTTTTAGCTCCAAATAGTTAACCCCTCATCACGACCGATTGAACGAATATTTTTCACTACCGTTTGTTGGTCGTTTGTCGGTGAATGATTGACTATTCTAAACTTTTGACAGTGATTTGTTTATATAAATTTATAAAAACAAATTTGGCTAGGGAATTTTTTCAACTAGTCCTTCTATGTTCAGGCTGATTCCCCATGGAGCGTACCTTGCGTATCTCTTAACTTGCTCAGCCAATCGCGAATCCGCAATTCCGTTCTATTATCTATCGTAAAACTAACAACGATCCTTGATTTGCTGGCGCAAATAATGCGTACGCAAAGTACGCTCCACAGGGAATCAGCCTGACCATCGAGGGACTAGTTGAAAAAAATGCCTTAGCCAAAGTTGTTTTATTTCCAATTACAAGGAACATATGAACTTTTTCTTGTGAGTAATAGACCACCAATCACCGACAACTGATTTTACATCGATTTATATAAAAATCAAATGAAAATATGATGATGGAGGAGCTGTTTAAAAAAAATTCCCTAGCCAAATTTGATAGAATTCGAAAACTAACGCCCGTTTCCTCCGACGCGGTTCAAGTGTTAAACCTAGTTTAAACTCCGGTTACTGAATTTTTACATTCCT
>JARQSV010000705.1:463793-585158 GCA_030142285.1 Calameuta idolon | reverse complement strand
TAAAACTGCAAGTGGGTACCCGGGTACCCGGGTGCGCATCAACGTAGGAGAAGTTAGGTGCGCACATAAGGGTTAAAGAGAATTTCATAAAGAGAAGAAGAGAGGGAGAGAACATGTTTTCTCTCTAATTTAAAAATTAGTTAATTGTCTTCTTTTAATACGGCACAGTGAATCGATTGAAAATCATAAAAGTTCTTCTTTGTGTTTCAGAGGAATAGACGATCGGAAGAGGTGACCCTGCCGGAAATGATGGAGGCCCCTGAGATCTCTTGGGAAAATACACTTGGTGCCCCAGGCGGTGTGCCGTTTGACCACGAAACTAAAGAACTTCTTAAAAAATGTCTAGATGTCTCACAGCCTTTGCCAACGACCTTATCAGAAATTATCAACAGAAGCGAATCGTTCCCTCTTAAGTTTCCGATCAATACCGTACGATGTGCAGCACTCAAAGACAGAGGAATCAGCGAAGACGTTCTGGAGGTACATACATTTTTTCTTAAAAAACTTTCAACGTCTTAAATAATTCCTTATACGATTTTTATAATCATTACAGCTTAATGCCAATTCCGTATATCCATTAATTCACGAGGCAATGTTACCCCTGATCGCTGGATGGTTAAAATACAAACGAGAATATGGCAGCGTGGTTGAGAAAGCAATGTACAAGGATATGGGACTGATACATCTGATTCAACGTCTTCTTGAAAAAAGGGCTGGATGCTTTTACGGTGCTGATGATCGTTATAAATTAATAGACAATAAAACCGGTGCACAGGGATGGGAAAATGTGGGTACGGATCACGAAACAGAGCCGCTGGTAAATATTAAAATTATAAAAATTGAAAAAAAAGATTTCCATTTAGATGCATAATTAGAAGTTAATAAATAATTGAGAATTTTTTCAGCTCTTGGCCAAGTGCTTGTCTTACGACGAGATCAAACTATCTGCCATGATGATTGTATCGTCACATACGGAATTCATAAATGATGGTTCGCGCGACAACAGAGGAATCGTTACCGATGACCCTGACTCTGTTCAACCCAGAGGAGTCATTATGGGCGTCGTGGGAACCAGGTAAACAGCAACTTCCGTTGAAACTAATTTTTATATGAATTGCATAAGTCTTATGTTTTATGTCATCACGGCAATCCATATGCTTTTATCAGGTACTCGTTTGTCTCTGTTGTGCAGGTTTGAACGACCAGGCGTCATGGAGTCACAAGACATTCTTGTGACGCATTTACAAAATAATATGGATAATGGGTGAGTTTGAATCGTTTGGTTAAAGATAATCTCAAGTTTATTCGTTGCGATTATTATAATAGATATGGACCAGGCATTGAAGGAACGTCAGAAGAGAAACGTGGTTTGCGTGTTGTCTGGGCTCGTTTCTATGGAGAAGAATATCTGCCACTTTATGAACAAGTCGTTAAACGTGTAAAATCAAAAGATAACAGAAGATATCTTCCTCTTACTGCGCAAAGTATCTTTGATATCGAGAACTACATGAAGAGGACACTTTTATCGGTAGAGATGATACTACTTGAAGCGAATACCAGAGCGGAGAAACAAAATACTACAGCTTTTTTGCACATTGTGGGACTTGGCCTGGGTTAGCATTAGAGAAGTACCAAGATTCCTGAAAATAGTTTAACGACTTGAAAGCATAGAATTTCGTGTATTAAGTAGAATGAGTTTTCAATTGCTTCGACAGGAGTCTGGAGAATTCTTCAGGATCAAGAAATATACTTCCTGAAGACTTTCGAAATCGCTATAAGGAAAATGAATAAAAAGTTAAAGTACGTGTCGGATATAATGTTCGCGTACTTCAGGCAACAGAAATGCGGAGACGCAGGAAATGGAGATTATCTGGGGGGTATGTATACCTGTCAGTATTTATAATTAATAGAATAGATGACATGTGCTATGAAATTTTTCTTCTGTTTGCTAGACATAAAAATTCATTTTGCACTAAGGGAACCACACAGTAGGCTCTTGCGACCAGCTGACTCGAACAAATTACTTGTGGTGACCTACGCCTGGGACGGAAACGCATTGCCAGGTTTATATTGCTAATTAATTACATATGAGAAAATAGCCACATGTCTTCTATTTAATTTCTGTTTTAGGAAATGAATTCTGGGATGGCTTCTTAGCTGCAAGCGGAGATCCAGCCGCTGCTTGCAGTACTCAAATAACGGAATTACACACTGCGAAAATAAATCCACGTACAGCTGGTTCCAGTTTGCACGTGGCATCTCCTGAACACGGCATCCTACATATAGCAGACTACGCGAGATTACACCTTGCTTAGGTATACGTTAATATAATTTATAATTAAATGCTACAAAAATCTGCTTCGGACTGTCTCGATATACTGAATTCTTCAAATCCATATTTAGGAAAGGGTTGGCCCCTTGGGCACGGGTCAACGAAGACCATCGAGATCACCTCGAAGTCAAAGAAGTCGCAGCGCCGATGTAGATTGTTTAAAAAAATACACTGAGAGACGTGTAGAAGAAAGAAGGCACACAGAAGCTGGTGACAACAGATTAGATCCTTTGCGATGGATACCACAGCCAAAGAATATTTCACGCATCAATCCTGTAGCCAAAAAACAGATAGATCCGGGAAATCATCGTCAGGCCGAAATAGGAATTTCAAGATTAGAAACGTCCAGGTGGTTACCGGCAATACCAAAAAAAATATGTCCTGAACAAGAAAGATATAAGATGCCAAGTGGCCCAGAGAGCTACGAGTATCGCTCACCAAGATTACAGCACTCTACAGGTAGATGTCATAGCACAGATGTGACGCATTTTCAGAAGAGTAGATGCATAGAAGAGAGAAGACACACCGATTGCACTGGGGACAGAAGGGCTGTACCTTTGAGATGGATGGCTTTGTCACAAAGTACTTCAGACAGCAATGCCCCCCAGCGAAAGAACGAAGGAAGCAGTGATGAAAATACGAAAAATGCTGCCACCAGGTGGATTACCTTTGCGAAGAATCCATCGCCGTGTCCTATACCTCGTAGAAATCTTGAGAGAAAATCCTCGATAAGAAATACTTCAAGAGGAGATCAAGTGAGCGATAGCACGAAGGAAGTAAACAAGGACGCTTCGAAATGGCAACCTTTAAGAAAGTTCGCTTCTTTGACAACTAAACAACTGAACTCGGTCGGTAATTCGAGTAACTTTACCAGCAATCAACAACAGTATCGACAGAGTGAGGATAAAATTGGAAACTTAAGTCGGTCTCCCATGAAGGAAATACGAGAGAATGACATAATTAAAACTACAGAACAATCTCAATGTAATCTCAGTCAACGTATGAGAGATCTTTACGACTTTAAAACAGAAAATGAATGGCCCAAAAGAATAAGAAGATCTCCCCACGATAACAATTGGATCAGTAAGAGCAGCAGTGAGGAAGACAAAGGCTATGTCCCGCGAAGAAGAAATAGTCAGGATTTAGAATTTAATGATAGAACTAAAAAGTCTAAAGGTCCTCGTGCTAGTCAACCAGAAACTTCTCACGATGACAACGATGATTACATCCGAGAACGGCGTAACATTAAGACTCCTAACACCAGTGAAGTTTTTGAACACGATCAGGAAGAGCGGCTAAGGAAATTCCACGAGAGGATTCGTTTCAGTGAAGATCTAGGAACCGAAAAGCTCAAGATGCATGATAGAAGGACCTACTCCGACGACTATGACGAGAGGAATCATCAGAAGCTGACTGATGTTGAATCCTTAAAATGGGGTTCGTATAAAAACGACGCTGCTGATTCACGCGAGGCTTATTCACATAGAGATAACAAGAGAAATTCCGATGCCAGCTCTAAATCTCGTGAATCTCGAGATTCATGTGTCAGCTATGCGGAGATCGACTTCTCCAAGAGGAATTCTCGCACCAGTGACCATAGCTATGCAAGTATCAATTACGCAGCTAGTAAAAGAGGGAGCGTGGAGTGTAAATCTATAAGGCAAATTGATCTTCCACCAAGAAGAGCCTTTAGTCAGGGTGAGGACAGACCTGCTACTCCGGTTCCACCAGTGGAAATGAATGACGCACGTTCTTCTGTTAAAACCTCTTCTCCCAGACAAAAGAGGGATAGCACTCGGTACAAGGTTTACCTTACGTAGATAAAAATAGTTCACAGATTATCAATATTTTGTTATCATCGAACTACTTACGTTTCTTCTTCGCTTCCCTGCTTTATGTTTTACTTTCATTGCATCTTCTTGGTGGAGTATGTGATACAGCGCAGATACTCTTTATTATGGGAGTTTTTACTGGATTTGGAATAGTATAAGAAATATTTCTTTATTGTAGGAATGTGACTTATGGACTTTATGTGATTTTATATTGAATACGGAATTGCGTATTTCATTCATTAGATTATTTCATAATTTTATGAAAGTTTATAGCACCATACCATTCATGTACATACATGTACTTGAATATTGTGTTTTATGACTGTGACTGTATAATGGTAGAGTCCACTGAACTGGATGACCCATTTAAGCATTACATCTACAGCAAGATATTCTTGGATTTAAACTGTTTCATGTAATGAATTTGACTGGACCAATGAATGTACATTAAATTTTGTAAAAAACATTAATTCGCTGTTTGTAATGAAGCTGTACGGCTCATCATAATAAATTATGAACTGTCGATATGTTATGTCGTCAAAGAATACTTCTCGGTTTTAGTGTTACATAATTAATTAATTACTTATGAATTTGTCAACAACAATGTGACAGCCTATTGTGAAATTACTAGGATTTTAACAGTTGATTAAGAGTACCTATTGAATCATGATAGAAATAAATATGTTGTAACAATGTTATTAACAATTGTACAGTTCCCAAATCATTATTATCAATTGAATATTTCTAAATATTTTGACGCCCTTAATTTTATTATCTGGTTCATTACCGAGTGAAAGTCACCCATATTAAATCCTCACGATAATTAATAGAAAATATTGTCGAAATACAATACAATAGAAGAGAACAAATTAATATCCTAACTCCATTCTGTACAAGCAATATAGAAAGTACTTATAAAGTATACAATTCTGTTATCAGCAACAAGCCAGCCGTACTCTGATAAAATAATACAAATGGTTTTCATGCTAACAATGTCCTTACCAAAGTATGTTATCAAAAAATTTACTTGTAGAGCTAAGTGGCATTAAGAACATTTTAGGAAATATTATTAAAGTAGGTTATTATTATTAACAAAGCATTCATTCTGGCATTCTCTTATCTCATGTATTCTGATACTATCTTATTTTTCATTCTGAATCACTTATTTTGTTTATAGTACTACAGCAGGTAGGACTACACATTACTTAACACAATGAAGTCTATTTTCTTTCAGAGTTCTTAAAATCATTACGAAACGGGGAATTTGCTTCCTTAACAAATGCAATTCGTACTCGTTTACGTATAGGAACAACATGCGAAGGTGGTGGTGGTACTTTGCACTCTCTATTTTGTGAAGAGGTTACAACTTCCTCTTCATCCTTTTCAACCTTCAGTCTCTTTTGACCACAACTTCCGCTTCCAACACCATTGGAATTAGAAATTCCACCAGTAGAACTGGTAGAACTATGATTAGAAACTGATTGTGCTGGACTAATTTGAGGTGATCTTGGAAACGTAGCAGTTTGTGGACGATTAACAGAGCCAGGAGAACGTGAGTGATTTCCGTTATTCGATAAGCTTCCGGTAGAAAAGTGAGTTTGGGTACCGGAAACTAGAGATAAATTTTGTTTGCTAGAAACTACGCCGTTACTATGGTTAGGTGCAATCATTAAAAGATTATTGCCATTTCTATCACAGCCCAATTGTGACGTTGAATTTTGCACACTTTGCTGAATCGTACATTTCACTTTATAACCAGATGTAGCTTCAGTGTCTTTTGTTTTTTCTTGCTTGAAATACGGACTAGATCCTTTGCTTTGAAAGCTCGTCGAATTTTGTATGATGAAATGAGGCTCGCACTTTATTCGTACACCGTGATGATGCAGTCCATTACGATCTTGAGCTTTTTGCCACTCGAGAACGTTACTTAAGAGTCTTATGTACCTTTAATAATATATTTATATTTATTAGTACAATTATTCAAGCTCATACTTTTTATAGACTTTGTATACAAACTTATCAAACATACTTTATGGCCATTCGTAATATTTCATTTTTTGAGAGCTTCTTATCCGGTGGATGAGTTGGTACTAATTTACGAAGTTCAGCAAAAGCTCCACTGACATTTTGCTGTCTCCAACGTTCACGACTGTTCGTAAAAAGCTTTCTCACTCCTAGAGTTCCTACTCTTGGTGAAGGTGAGCCTACCTGTCCACTTCCTGACGATGAGATTCCGTCCAGCTGCAAGATTAAATTTTATTTCTAATGTCTTATAATTTTTATGATTTTTTTTATAGCTTTTTTTTGAGTAGCAGATTTTTCTTGCATCAGGATCACAATACGAATGCATACTCTGTAGCGTATCATGTCCGATGGATATGAAAAAATGTGTCAATCAATGACGTGCTAGACTACGTCTCATATTCGATTCAATAAATTCAGCCTGAAGCTACTGAATAAATAAAGTGAGGTTTGCGAACTCACGGAACTGGTTCGATCCCTTCTTCTTTTATTCTGATCATCTTCGTCATCTGTATCATAGGAATAAAAGTCATCAGAGAGTGTAGCCTCTTCTTCGGTATCTCGAGGTGTTCCTGGTGAATCTCCAGGTTCCTCAGCAAGTTCTCCTTCACCGGACAGAAGAGAATCAACCGGAGAACCATTTTCTGTGTCGCCGGCGGTACCATTGCTGCCATTGAATGTTAACATCGGCTACGAGTCCAGAATGAAGAATTTGTAAGAATTTTCAAATCTATTATTTTCATATAAAAAATATTTTCACTTCGAGCATTGAAGTACAGATAAATAAAAAAAATGTATTAATAATAACACTATTATCGAATGACATTTGCACTACAATTCTAATGATATTAATTACACGTTATTTTTAATTAAACACGTTTCAAATTCTACAATGATTGTAAATTTCGAAATAATATTTAAAAACTCTAAATTCATTATTTTTCTTCGAAAAATTTATCACGATAACAGCGCATATAAAGTTTTTTTCAGAATTTTCCCCAATCTTTAATTTATCACTTTGCCCCACATTGCACAAATATAACGTTAACGAGTAAAAATAAATTTCACTAATCATCAAACGTTAAAGTAACATTCACAAAGTGAAGTCTCCACTTGTCAAGAGAAAATCGATGATTAAAAATTAAAGTAGAAAACTCCAGTTTACACCAGAGAGCGATAACAGTCCAAACGAACGTCATGTGTCGAGTGCCAAGAGACTTAAAAGCATCTCATTAACAAACGAGAAAACAATTAGCCTCTATAGCAGTAAGAGAGGAAGCAGATATCGCACCCTGTCAGAGGCTCTGTCCCTGACATTCACTAGATATGTGTCAGTCATTTTATCAGTTTGATTTAGTACAAGCAACGACGTACAAGCATAAGCATCTGTTGATCGATAAGCAATAGTAAATTACTGATAACACATGATATGTTGTCAAATAAATAATTGGATATTTTACATTATTTAAATGAAATTGCGAAATTCTTTTGTAACAAGAAGCTAAACCATACAAAGAGTAATATAATTAAACTTGAAAGATAACAGCCTGATAATGCATAGTCGATAAGAGGCGTTCTCTCGTAGGAAATATTTTAATAATGTTTATCTTGAATGGCGAGTGCATCATCATAATTAATATATTTAAAAGTAAATTGTCACTTACCATATTTTTAGTCAAGTATCAAATGTCAATTTCTTTTGAGTTACTGACGGTTGATGCGTTTATGAAATAATCCAAATTTTTATTTAAAAATCACTAGATGACACTAATGAATTTCACGTAGAACTGAGAAAATTATCACTTTGTACTAAGATGACTGACTGTGCGAACCGTTCGTATTTGACTAATAGAAAGTCCGGCGAGCTACCCCTGGGAAAATGAATTTTGCGAAGGCGGAGCAGTAAGGATTTGTGGGTGGGGCTGCTACCCGGGACGTCCCATACTCTCCTCCATATACAGCATCCCTATATCTGCTCGTCTGCATCCCTAGGTCGCTGTTAAAACCTCGACTCACTCTTAGTGATATTATAGTTGCCAAAATAGACAAATAACAGACTTCTTAGTATGTATGAATTAGGGGTGAGGAGTCTCTCGGTTACTTCCTCCTGTCAAATGATCACTAGTCACGTGTTGCTTTATTATGACATTTTCGAGGGTTTCTGAGGATTTTTTTAAGTCATCCCTAGGGGCGTAGTGCATATCCCCAACCCTATGCTTAAAACATGTGTGAAGATACCTATTACTATTCCTTTAAGACAATTATAGTATTTTCTTTATAAATACCAACAGAATTGAATTGTTCATATATTTATATTCTGATAATTGAAAAAACTTCTATCATATGTGTTTATATAAAGTCAGCGTAGATAAAAGTATAATACGTAAAGACAAAATAATGAAAAAATATAATTATAGACTGCAAACATTAATCTCCCATTTTTTATTTTAACTCAGAATAAATAGAATTTAAAATTTCATCTTTAAGCTCCCTGCTGTGACGTCAGAGTAAAAGTCTAAGGTCAAGAGTTTGGTAATTTCTATCGTATTATTTCTCTATTGAATAAAAATAGTTTACAGTCCGATATGTACAATTTCATTTTTTTTTATTTACATATTGCTTGAGACAGGTCAATATACATTCGATACAGTATAGTTGGTTTCTTTATTATGCATATATCAGAATACATATATTCATTATGCAGGGGAGGTCCGATTGTACATGTATGAGAAAATTATTGGATAACTCGCCTTATTCGTTTAACAAAAAAAATCTAATTCTAAGACAGTTAGGCATATAATGCAAAAGGGCCTTTATCGTTTCCGAGTCAGTTTGGTCTAGCAAGAGTACTATATTTTCGTCATCGCTTAAAGTCAGTTTTGAATCGATACAGTCCAGTCAAATATCGTTCTCAGTTTGGCAGATATCGAAGGGTGTGAAATTTTGGCAAGGTGTGTCATTATGGATTGACGCGGTATCCTCTGAACGTCAATACGTTTCCATTGAGTTATAACCCATGATTGAGGTTGGTGAATCCCTTCCAAATTGTTGGTGCAATTGGTAGATGAATGTCAAGTGGTATTGGGACGAAATCAATTTTCCTTATCGCAACTCAACAGTCCATCCATAGTAACACAATTACTAAAGTTTTCGATATACTGGAATTATTTTTTTTAATTCTTAAACGTGTATAGCAAATTATAAATTGGACACAAAATAAATTTTTTTAAATTATAATATTTTTACACAATCTCTCGGTATGTATGGGGAATATACTATTGGCAATAATATTGATAAAATTTATCAATATTTATTATTAAAAACGAAAATTGTATCATGATCATATCCGTTTTGAGTGATAAGGGATATTTTTATTTATATTTGACATTCGATTACTTGATATTTTATTAGAAGACCCGAAGAGGAAGTGGAGATTTGGATGAGGAATTCCATGAAAAAGTACCCAGGGTTCTGTAAGTGGCGAGTGTTCATTGCTGATAAGGGTTGCTCCGCCTACCAACCTCTGAAACCCAGCCACCCCTGCGGAGCTACCTAGTCCTATCACAGGGTCAAGTTGTAAGCGAGCTCCGTTGCTAGCATAAAGGATTAATCTTAGAGATTAAGGAAACAAATCGACGGAGGATTAATTTTTAAGATGCCGGAAAGTGGAAAGGATTGTATTAACAGTTTATTAATTAAAAAATAAATACACGAGTTCGTTCGCAGTTAATTATATTTTATCATTCTAATTTATTATTACTAAGGATAACCCCATGTCATTGTTTTTCGAAATCAGAGGTGAGTGATTAGACAATTTTTTAAATGAATAATTATTGACTGCCTGTAGAAGGTAGACACAGACTTTCCATTTAAAACTTGATTCAAATTCTAATACAGAGATTAAAATTGCACTTACGAAGTAGTAACAGTTAGATTATAGACTGTGCACTTTTTGAAAAATATTTAAAAACTTTTATAGCTTATCACTTTTAATTGCTGTAATTTTAATTTAACAGGAGATAATATTTTGAATTATTTTTTTAATAATACGCAAGACATATGGTCCATTGAAGATGCTGGTATACAATCAGATTTTGATTAGCATGATTGCTTGGCACTTGCTCCATAATTGCAGAATACAAATTTCGTGTTTTTTGGTAAAATATATGATATCGTATACTAATTACAAGTAATTAGACACCGAGTAACAGTATATATACTTGATGGAATCTTTTACATAATTACAACATTGCTCATCACGAGCATTATTCAAGAAAACATACATGTCGAAAAGTCATCCTTAAGACGTCTTAAAGACAACGTCTGTGCCATTAGACATCTTAAAGAAGACATTTGGACATTATGTTTCGTCTGGAATGTGGGTCACAATCTTGAATTCATAAAGATGAAAGTTGCCGTGCTTATTTCCCTTGCACAGCAATTTAATAAAAAAAAAGTGTAATTAAACAGATATAAGAAACTTGAAAATACTAGTAATAAACACCAATTAATTTTTCGTAAATTGTTTCAACGTCGACTAACCAGTCCCTATAAACTGAGTCAACTGTCTGTGCGAACTGTTCGTATTTGACTAATAGAAAGGACAGCGAGCTGCCTTCGGGAAAATGAATTTTGCGAAGGCGGAGCAGTAAGGATTTGTGGGTGGGACTGATACCCGCTATGTCCTATACCTACTCCGCTCCATATTACCCAGCATCCCTCTATCTACTCTTGAACGAAGCCCTAGGTCGCTGTTAGGACTTAAAAAATCAAGAGAAAAATGAAATGCTAATTAACTTTTGTGTGTTACATATGTTCCTTTTAATTATTTAACTGAAATAAATTGATTTTATCTTCAATTTCAATTTTAACGTAACGTAAACGTCCTAGTGCTCCGATACGTAACTCTTCGGTTCCAGTCGCCGGACGTCCATAGGAAACCGTATTTGCATCTTTTTTGCACACACGCTTAGTTCCGTAACTGGGAGGTTTACCTTAGGAAAAAATCCAAATAATTATTAGCAGTCTTATTATATTTGTAGAGTAAAAGAATCAAGTATTAAATTTTAGAAATTAAATTTTTCCTTAATCCTTTGTATACGTACAAGATCGAGATTAAGTTAATTGTTTGTAGATCGATCAGTCGAAGTACAGATGTATATACTGAATTATTTTTCCCAAGCAATCAAACTACTATTACTAGTAGCACCCATAGTGATATATTACAATATGATTTCTAACCTAAAAAAATATCAATCTCTCCTTAGTATGCATTAGGGGTGGGAATTCTGGGTAACTCCCTGCTGTCAAGTGGCCACCAGCCACGTGCTATTTTATTGTGACACTTCGAAGGGCTGTAAGGATTTTCGAAAGGGATCCACCAGGTGTTACCCCGCGAAACCGATTAAATGATTATATCTAGGAGGATGCTCATTCGAGCGTCATTACTGGCCGATCTGCGTGGGAATTTTCAAACAGATATATTCAATCAATAGAATTAATAAAAATATTTTTATGACTGATATAGGAAAATAATAGAAAAGAAATTGTGAGACGATATTACGTCAAAATCCTTTTAGTTAATGAAATTTAATAATATTTATTAATCATACTGTTTATCGTGATTTAAATACAATCGTTTATCCTGACTGATTCATGTACTGCAAAATTATTAATATATACGTTGACGTGACACTTAATACCTGAAATATTAATTTCGATATTAATTTCATTTCTGGTTATGAATTTCAGGATTAACTTACCAAGAACATTTGCTGATAATCCAAAAAGAAAACGTTTAGAATAGATATACGAAAATCTGTTTCATCTACATGTCGTAGAAACTGTGTTAGCTATTAATCAACGAAATCAAAGTTGTAATACGTCATTCAATATACTTCAGTTGGAACATGGTATATGTATACATATATAAAAGTTACCTGTAATTTAGATTCATCGTCTATTTTACTGCTGTCTAGTAAAGCTGCATCTGAAACCAATTGTTTGGCCTGCAATACATAAGTGGTCATGAAATATTGAATCCCTTGTATATATTATATATCAAGGATATCATTATGTATAATACAAAGTAAAGTTCTGTGAAATAATTAAAAATATCAAACCTTAGCCGTGACTTGTTCACCTCGATGACACAAATAAATATTTCGAGATATGACTACAATAGAATATAGGAGAAAAAATATTTTTCGCACAATTTCACTTTCTCTGAGGCTACTTTGATTCGTGATAAAGTATATTACATAAAATGCATAAATCAAACACGTAATTTGATTGTAAGTGAACATAACAAAGAGCTGCAAACCAAACATGGAATTTGCAGTACGAATAATACGACTTAAATCCTGGCATATTTCACGATATTCCTTCATGTAAATTTGTACATTGACTTTATCAATTTTTAAATATTTTTTCTTATTAGTCCAACATTCCCAATCGTATGGAGAAACTGACGGCAAATCAGTTTCCATTCCAAATCTAATATCGTCAATTATTATCTGAAATAAAATGAAGTTTCTTTGATTTAAATATATAACAATACAATTAAACAGTTTGAAATACCTCTAGCGATACAAATAAAAGGGATGCTAATGGTTCTGCACAGTATGTCGTCATCTCGTACCAATACATAATAAAAATATCTAATAATTCGATTATCGAGGAAGTTGAACTAGAACAATTGCACATATTGTATATATCTATATAATTATATATATTATATAAATAATAAATATAATATATTATATAAATGTAATATATAATATAGATTTTGTATATCACTCACATTGCATGTTTGTAAGAATACCAAGACATGATTTTAACTGTTAGGGTGAAAATAACGTAGGTAATAATCGGAAACGCACATGTCCAAGAGCCTTTTAATCGACTCTTATCAGTTATAATTAAGACCCTGGTATACAATTCATTTATATTATTTAAAAGCTTTTCCATTTCTTTACGTCTTGTCATCATTATTACAATATTCAGCATGGCCATGCTTAACACGGTCAATTTTAATAAATTTCCGGATATACGAATTAACGTAGCCGTGTTGAATAAAAGTTCAAATTTCCCTTCGTAACTCCTGAAATATATTAATGGAAGATTATTTAATTAGTTTGCCATTACATAGGCTGTATTACCTAAATACAAATATCATGTTGACAAATATTATTAAAATATGTATGAGACAAAAATTTATGCCGATTTTACTAATTGTCCAGGTACACGTATGGAGTTTGTAGTATTTCTCTTTCATTTTATACGACATAGGTAGCCCACCGGATATATATAAATACCAATAAAATAATAATTGAATACAATGGGTTATTATTTCCATTTGAATTTCAAACTTTACTACGAGAATTCGCGAAACTCGATTTACGAACGATTCGATATTACTGTAACGTTACGAACGTAGTCCGAAACTGCGTATAACTTCGGAACGTATAAGTACGTCGTTTGACTAACGTCGTAAAAAAGGCCTTCGTGTAGAAGTAAAAATTGAGCGAGCATTCATTGAATTCTTTTGACGCATCGTAATAACCTAAATAAAACAGGACTAGCTGGTTCTCATAAATAATATAAGAGCAGGCATTATCAGTCAAATTATTAATCAATTTCGTCTTAGAAAAATATATTTAACTTTTCGACTTTGTATACATATATGTATATCATTACTCAAGTTCTTGAATTATAGACATTTCGTACGGCAAATTGGTTTAACTATCTCTTTTTCCTGCGTTACTTCGAAACTGAAGTATTGAGATCAATTTTGAACTGCACATTATTTATGAACTACATTTTTTTTTTTCATCCATTATAATGAATATCGATAAATTTCTCTCGTAAGCTTTGAGTATACCTTTCTGTATAGTTTATAAAGTAAGTAGTAATAATTAGTAAAATTTCTTAAAACCTAAAACACGTTAATTAATCTAATAGATACAACGTTCAAGAATATTTTATTTAATACTTATTAATAAAGATATACTCGGTAAAACGTCACAATAGTACAATAGGGTCAGAGGTCGTCATCGAATTAGTAAGATACTAAAGGCATATCAATATGACAAAGGAGTGCCATTGGATTTGCGCAATGTCCCATAAACGTCAACGCGTATCATGAACGTCCCTTGATCCTTACTCGACTGTATTGCTGATATTTTTTAGTAATAGGATATACTCTAGTATACTATCGAACTAAATATATCATAGTATATCCTGTATAGTAGGATATACTACAGTACTATAAAAAATTGTTATCATTACGACTCTTATAAAAATCACTAAATACAATAATACCAATCAATGTTGGAGAAAAATTGACTCAGTCTTTTTTTCCCAAGCAATCAAACTCCTATAACAGTATTTTGAATATGAATATAAAAAACAAATCCCTTTTTAGTATGCATTAGGGGTGAGAATTCTCGGTGATTCCCTGCTGTCAAGTGGCCACCAGCCACGTGCTGTTTTATTGTGACACTTCGTAGGGCTCTAGGGATTTTCCAGAGGGACGAACCAGGTATCTCATTCGAGAGAATGAGATTAAATGATTATATCTAAAATGATGCTCGTTCGAGCGTTATTACTGAACGCATTGCGTGGGAGCAGCGGTTATATATTTTTTAAATAAAAAATGCCTTCCTTTGAATATGGAAATCTAAATACGTTCAAGAATGCAATATTATAATCCAATCAGCATGCATTTCGGATCATGTGAATTTTTCTGCAAATAAACACACGTTACAATCTAAAGTACTATTCCGACCATTATGTGTTACATACTTGTGAAATGGTAAGAACTGAGGGTGAAAATTGATAAAGTTTCATATAAATTTGTAACGTACCCCTATTATGGTACATAAAGTGGCCATCAATGCGAAACCCTAATCGCACCATAAGTAAGGCTAAAGCTACCCCTATTTCAGGGCGCGTGCCAATTTCGCTTTTGAGAACCGGTTTGGGGTGACTTTTTAAGTTTATTTGTATATCATACGTCACGTATGTCACTACGCATACATGGCTAGTATATAAGCAATATGTTTTCCTCACGTATATTTTCCATTTGTGCGTTATCGCGATAATGGCCAAGTTAAGGTCATTTTGGAATTCTATATAAATGTAATACTCTTTTTCGTTCATAGCTGTACGTGGGAACCAATAGCTACCCTGGTATGTTCAACCACCCTTCAAGGTTCTGTGGGGATGCTCAATGTGGTTTCCCACACTGTGGTCATGACGATGAATACGATGTGTGAATTAGTGTTGTTGCTTGTGGTGGACCAAAGTTTATCATCGTTAAATATTTTTTCAATATATCCTAAAGTAATGCCAATATTTGACTATATTATTTGTTGAGTATTCGTTGGGGTATAAAACTTATTTTCAATTGATGTATTACCAATATATTAATTAATAATAGAATTGATCAATCAATGGATGCTGCTTCTATAGATTTTCTAACGTTTATGAATTTTACTGGGATATAGTTAAAGAAGGTATAGGGGATGGAGAATAATGTGTTTTGTGAAGAATTTGTTAAAAAAAGGGTCCTGCGCGTTCCATAAGCAGTGAGTGTTCGGTGCTGATAAGGGATACTCCGCCTACCAATCCCTGAAATTCTGCCACCCTCTACAGAGTTAACAGCCCTATCGTAAGGTCAAGTTGTTAGCGAGCTGCGATACTAGCATAAAGAATTCATCTTATAGATTAAGGGATTAAATCGACGGAAAATTAAATTTTAAGGTCCTGAAAAGTCGAATGGATTATCTTGACAAATCCTTTAGGGTTAACAATTATATGGGTTTTGTCACGCTAATTATTTTGTATCTCTCCAATGTTCTCGTCTTAAGACAAATAACGAGCTTGATTAGTACTTTTAGGAATTGATAAAAGAATACAATAGCATGAATGCATATACCTTTATTTTAATAAATGTACAATCTGAATTATTTTTCAAATATAAAAGACATGGTAAATTCTGTAAAATCTCATTCGTGATATTGGATTTAAAACATAACACTTCCTCAATACTATCTATAAAAATACAGTAAAATATTCTCTAATTATATATATATACTATGTAAATGGGATCCACATTATTTTATTCTAGAAAGTGTTACAACAGCATTACTTAACGAATGTGAAATTTCGATAAATTGAACCTTACAATCATGATATGTAATTGATATTTAACTAATAATCTTTCAGAATCTCATTTACATTAATTGCTGATGTGCATGAATAAAGAAACATACATATCAGTAGTTAGAATAGCATACGATTGCCAGTCTTATCGTTTCCACTCATGAATTACCATTCGAATAAAATATCTCATAAAAATCACAACGTCATTCAAGGCGCGAATTAGGCTTAAAATATCAATAATTTTTTCTACTTATACATATATAGCATAAGCTTGACTACATATTAACCATAGCGTAAAATAATCTTAATATTGCAATCACTCCCACGCGACCTTGAAACCTTAATAAACATTAATCTATTATATTTACAGGACTTAAGCATACAAGTGTCCAAGATCCAGTTCCGTTATTTTCATGCGTTTAAATTAAAAAATACTGTTAACTGACCTCACGGTTATAAAAATTATCTCTGCATGTTTAATTTTCTTGCTAGAGAGAAACTCCTAAAAATGGATTACTTTCTTACAAATATGAATATACAACCCAAATGCTTTTGCCATTTCTCAATGAAATGCAAATATCAAAATTAATATAGGTACAGCAATGATACAAAACAAATAAATAGCAGTTCTAGGCTCGCAGGTAGACACAACCACATAATCATGGTTCCACTGAGACTCGTTACCATTTAGCGGAAGTTCCAAAACCGTTTTTTCTCCACTAAAAAAATTCAACGGCAATGAACACTCCTGTGTGCTATTTTCACACGCGTGAACAGAATTGGATGTATTGTACATAGTTTTCATTAAATCAAAATGAATTCTAACATAATTCGGTTGAATTTCATTTTCTGAACTGAATACAAAGAAATAATAGCCGTTGATTGGTACCCTGAAACATAAATGTAACACTTACTATAAGCTCTTTTTATGTTAAGAATTCTTTTATTTTCAATTTTTTCCATTCTTTTACTTACCTATACGTTACAGTATTTGCGAATGATGCAATAGAATGTTGTTTTTCATATTTTGGCGCGCAATGACGGTGTGGCGTTAATGGTAAATTTAATATCAATCCTTTGCATTCCAATAAACGTTCTTCCGAGCTGCTAAATGAGCTCCAGAACTCTGAGTTACTTCTATCATTCAATGTTGTCTCATTCACTGTGCCTCTGTCCTCAGCTATGCCGTCTGGATTGAGCATTCCCTAATTAAAAAAAGTTAGCATGTGACATGAGTAATTTTATCTTATTTTTTAAGTATCTAATACCTAAGTATCCTTATCTACGGCACAGAATAAATTTTAATTACACACTGCTTGTCGTATCAATCATTAGCAATATCATTTGATAGGTATCATTTACAATTTGATAGGTTCTTTAGAATCATTTTTACCTATCGAGCATTACTACTCTACTCAAGTATATCGATACTGTCATATCAAAAAAATTAAATACATGATTCTACTTAACGCTTTGACTGCCATGCCGAAATCACATGTTTCGCTCAGGACATCACGAGGGTATGTAACCATACAAAGGGTAACCACGCTCCGGTCACCAATGACTACCGTGACGTCACAGAAAAAACCGTAGTCGGTCATATATGAAGAACGTGGCAGTCAAAGTGTTAAATAAGAAATCTCATTAACAGCCGTTTTACTCTCTGTCAATTATTAATTTGATATAGATGACTTTATACTCAATGACTCTCTGACATTGATTAATTTCATATAGATGACTTTATATATTCAGAGAAAAAATATCAATTGTACCTCCTCGATTGCTGCATCCCCAACAGAATCATCTTGTGTCAATTCATCGTGAAGAGGCGAGGAAAGTATCAAGTCTCTTTTACGTCTCTTGATTTCTTCTTTCGAAAAATTGCCCTTTATGACTTCGTTCACCATTTTCCTAAGAGCCATTGCCTCGTCATTTCTTTTATTACCTATTTCATTAACAAGCCTCTCCAACACGTGTTTACCGCGCTCACCGAGAAGATTTATCTTTTGTAAAACGTCTTGAAAAACTTCAGCTGACGTCGGTCCGCTATTGTTTACTTCTTGTCGAGCAAGTTCCATGATTATTTTCTCAGTGATACTGTCCAATCCGATAATAGAATCGTTCCTATGATATTTCAAAGTCTCTTCATTATCAGTATTGATTCGTTGCGAAGATTCTTGTAAGCTTTCTCCATCCAATTGTTTTCCTAGTGACATATTATCTTCTTCAAAAGTCCCATTGGTAGGTCCCTTGGTAGGTCGCGAGGCATGGTCTGACTTTTCGGCTTCTACAAATGCCTCCTGTTTCCTAGCTTCTTTTTCATCCAAAATTGTTCGAGCGGATTCCTTATCAGTTATAATTTCCTTAGAATCTAAACTGTCTCCCGTATATGGGAAATCACTGCCTACGACAGGCGGTTTCTCTATATTAGCGCTATCCACAAAGACACCCTCGTAATGATGATGTGGCGTTTCCTCTTGCTTTTTCTTAGTATCCAAAGTCTTGATAAACAGCTGGGTGAGTATATTTCTCATAGCTTTTGCATCCAATTCATGACTACTATAATGATGAGCCACGTGTCCAGGTAGAGTATTATTGACCCCTGGTGTACTATCCTTGTGATGAAAAAGAACTTCTTTTCGAGCTCTCTTCATTTTATCCGGCTCGTTACTGGGACCATCGTCCTACAAATACAGATAACAAATGCCTGTTTTATAAAACTATTAAAATATTTATGATTCCTTTGACATTTCTCAATGTGTCATTTTACCTGAAGTGTGTTATTCAAAAGATTCAGATGACCTCGTTCTTCGGCTATCTCGACGAGCTCTTCAAGTTCCTCGCTACTGTCATCACCGATGAATGCGCATTCATGCAAATTTTTGTGACCACGAATGATCGTCAAAGAAGCTCCCGGCCATCTGATATGACAAATAAATTAAAACAAAAAATGTCCTGAGCAACATTCAATTACTCAATTTGCTTTTTTCTTCAAAAATTATACCTTACACAGGTAGAAACAGTGACGCTGCTTCCACGAAGAAGATAGAAGCCCCAGTACTCCTTCATATCGTCCTCGAGAATAAGATGTCTAGTCATTGCCACAGGGATGGTTTTACCTTTGACCTTAGGCTCTTCTTGCATAAGATATGCATTAAACGTTCCATTGACTTTTACCACCTGTCTCTATAGTCAAGTAATAAAAGATAATAAGTCAAATAAATAAGCTGTCATTATGCAATAAATTTTTTCTACTTTGCAAACTTATCTTGATAGTATAATAGATTGAAGTATCAAATATCTTAATATAAGATACAGTGTCTCATAGAAATTAATTATTTATTTAATTGGATGTGTAATAACAAGGATCTCTCATTATTATTATATTGATTTCACATGTCAGGAAGTCATTATGTAATTTTATCTTTTTTCAGTAATTAAAAAAGAAAATACAATTTTCAAGATGGAAAATTCTTGTTGCTTTCTTATTTAGTTTTGCACTGTCTCAAGTCTAATAAATAAAATCAAAATTTATAATATAAATTTATACACACCTGACACCACGTGGTCGATACTTTGCCATCGATTAATCTTTGATCAGAAGCAGATAATGGATACAGTTGTTCGGAATAGACTCTGTATCTCAAATACATTGGACCAGCAACCAGCATTGCCGGTAATATAGTTCCCAAGATACACAAACGCACAAGTCTCAATGGGATCTTCAGGTTAGATCTCCTTGGTTCCCAATCTCGAGGACGTACCAATCCATCTTCTAAAATCATGAAATATTTATTAATAATTTAATCATGTAACTGATACAACTTCATTCTTTTTTAGAATATCTGACACGCAGTTGTGTTGTTAAATTTCATTTAGATTTAGTCAATTAAATTAATAATAAATTATCTTAATTTTCAAATTTATTTTCAATTCTAAAGAACTGAATCATTGCAATCTAAATTATCAAAACGATACAATGCTAACATTCGTTCACTTTGATAAAATAGCAATATCTAAGAGTCTATAGTAATTGTGGCCTCTGGGTAATGCATTGGTGTATGGATATAGGTAAAATATATTTACATTAGATTACGAGTAAGAGTATGCTCTTGGTTGATTTTACTCCTTAACATAAATGACCTAGTTTATTTTTCTCTCTATCAGTCAATTCTGTATGATATTATTGCATTGTTCCTTCATAGCTGTTCAAACTGATAACTAATTGCTAGAAATGGATAAGCTCAGCATGCTTATGACTTTGACTGTTATGGTTAATTTATTAGAAGTTACTAAGTATTTGTTTATGAAATTTGATAAAAGTTCATTATGGGTTCAATGTGTTGGTTTTAAAAATGATGATAACAATTATTTATATCAATCATTTGTATCAATCCAGGTCTCAAATCCTCGTTAAAGTGCTACAGAAGCACCATTGCACGTGCTGAATGGAAAATTACGATTCCTATAATTTCTAAATGAACTTTGATTAAATCAGAAATTGGCGCTATTAGCATGATCCATTAATTTTATTTCATTACAGCATTAGCACTCTCATTTCTTTACTCCATATTTATTAATGTCCTTATCGCAAAAGAATTATGAAGGATTTACGTAGATCTTATCTAAATTAATCTGTGGTTTGTAGAAATCTTTAGTAATTCAGTCTATTAACGTTTAGACGAATTATCTTATCGACAAGCTACTAAAGAAGATACAGCATAAACGCTTAACTTAATTACTCCTGATATGATAAATACATGAATGTCATTCACGATATATGCAAGAATTTCATACAAATTGTTATTCAGGAATGTTATAACAATTGGAGTTATCACGTTCATTAACTTTTTCTTATCGATTTTCAAACCAATCAGATTCTGTTATGAGAGCTTAAGGAATTTATAATTAATGTATTCTTAAGTTGAAAGTGCTGTGATGAAGTTTTTTAGTGATAGCACATACTGTCTTCGTACATTATTTTTTAAATAAACATTACATTCAAACGAGAATCCAAAGGCCCCAATCACATCAAATATATTTAATAGTTAGTCACCTAGTTATATTTTTCCTATCTATTTTAAATATGCATTACTAATAGGGCAAAATTGGTCGTTCCTACAGTGACTAACATCCTAGAATATTTCGAAATGCTAATTCCCGTGCCTCACTTATCGACCTTCGCTTCAAAAACAATATTACATTAGCCATTGTTTGTTTCGGGAAGTGAATGGTCTAAAGTTAAGCAGATTCTATAATGTCTTTGTAAGTGTATGCCATGGTTACATGCAAATGTAAAGTTTCTCCAGGTCTTATTTTTCATATACATATGTATCTAGCCTATCGTAGACCTAGGTATTATCTTTGTTCTCGTTACCTACGCTTTCTACACGTTTTGAAAACTGGACGAAGTGTACCTAAAAAACTGAAGTAATTCCATAAAAATGGATGTACGTATTTCATATAATTTGAAATATTTATACTGCACAGAGATGATCATTTGCGAAAATTAGTCATCTGTAAATCATTTTGAAAATGAGGTCTCCCATAGTAAATATTGATGACCACTTCCCTTTTATATTATACAAGATTTTTTGCGAATGTTATTTTGTGACTACAGAATTGAAACACTTATTGTTAAACAGAAGTTGAAGATAGTGACTTGATAATTGATTATGACTTTAAAAAAAAAAGAACTATAATATTATACATATATATCACTTCGCATATATTTTTGCTCTTGCATATATTTATATAATTTAATATAATTAGATTTATAAGAATTATAATATAATAGCTATGCATAGCTCAATAAAATTAGTTATCAGTTGATAATCCGCTATCGAAAATCTAAACAAACAAACATCTTTAGATTCGCTAGTTCTTCATTTTGTTAACATTTCAAGTACCCATAGATTGCGATAACAAGATATTAAATATCAGTGCGTAAATCACATGCCATACAAATAAAAAGCTCACAAAACTATAAAAGTTGCCATAAAAACAGTAATTGAGAATATAGTAAGTTGACAATCGTTCAAATTATTTTATATTTAGATATCCTAATCTTTAAACAACGCGAACACTACTGCTATGCGTGCCACAGATAGGTCACTATCGATAATACATTATTTTCAAGCTAGTACAAAATTGTTTCATTATTAAAAACGCTGTGTCTAAAACCTACCCAGTATATCTGCCTTCAGCGGTACCGTTGACATTCTAATAGCACAATACCATCAATAGTAAAATACAAGAGAATAATCCTTCTTCAAGCGAATACAATTAAAAAACGTCACACCAGATGCACGTTACATACACTTGTTCTTCTGCACTTCACGAACAAATTCAGCGCATAATAAGAAAATAAAACTTATTCCTTCCTTCTGACACTATATTACAGTTCATGGATAACACTCAGAAGGCCATCCAGTTTAAAATGCACCTACAAATCGCTTGATTTACAAAAATAGATTGTCCACCAGTACTATTACTCCTATTGTTACTGTCAGCAAATACAAAAATAGTTATCACACAACATTCAAAAACACTGAGGGGTAACATTCCCGAAACACGTTTCGCGTTGCACTAAGCGTGCCACCAACTTTCTACGTATACTTTAAATAACGAAATTCAGAGAGACTGAAAGTGGAACCTTGCCACGTGTTTCAGTTTGTATGTGCTTAAACACATCTGGAGGCAAATGATAAGACGTTAATTATTATATAAAAACTACTATGCACGATGTCCGCCGTCGACGGATAGACTGAGTTGACATACGAGAATGTACCGTGTTTTGTATCAGTCTCTTATCATATAGTTCGATGTTTACGCTGGACAAGCAATAAGGATAGAATTGCCCCTATAGACTGGATAGGTCTACACAAACTTAATCTGAAATTATATTTATATTTTCTATACGATAAGCGCAATACAGAGGCTTAGTTAATCACTTATAAAATGATATTCTCGCTATCTATGATGACTATATATATATATATATATATATATACACCCTGTCGTATGTACCTCTTTTCGGATACAGTAATAAATGAAACGATTTAACAGAACGATTATAGCATTAAATTACCTAATTGCTTGCCGTAAACTACTATTGATTATCATGTCATTATTATTCATATACGACTATGTGGCTAAAGCGGTTCTAGACTTTATAAAAGATTATTTACTACACTTCAATTATTATTTTATAAGCATAGTGTTTTGCTGTTACGCTATTTACGTGATTCACGTATTTTTTGTATGTAATCATATATGGTAACAGCATGTCTGCTAAATGAATTGAAATTGTGTTCATAAGGAACTTAGTTCATAAAGAACCTAGGAAGACACGTTAGGAAAATATTACCGTCTTCTTAGATCAAGTACAAGAATACTATTGCGCATTTTGTATTCTATTACATGATACGTAGCCTATTGCCAGCATTTACATTGAAAATGTATGTAAATTCATTGGAATACGTAAAATGCAAATTGTGAACTTGAATGATGCACTGGTGGTACTTCGCGTACCATGCATACCTCTAGTAACAGATAATGCTGCGCCCTGGAATTCTTGTTCAATCAATCAATCGATTCCGTATTATTGATTATTAAGAATTGTCTTTAGCTAGTTATTCTTTATGTGATAAATTATCTCAAGTCTACGGAAAATTTTGCTGAAATGACATATAACTGATTGTATGTACAAGAAATATTTTATTTACAATGTATCATTGTTTACATTGCAACTGGAACCCTTTCTTACTGATGCAGTGCGGGGCCAATATTCTACCGTGTACTGTATTTCGTATTTATCTGTGACGAGTGTAACTCTTCTTATCGTCCTTATTCTTTTGAGACTTTTCGCCTCGTCGTCGCTTATTCAAAGGATTCCTTGGATCGTAAATCTCAAACCAATCATCATCCTTAGTACTGGCATCTTTAGCTAAGACTGCTGACTTTTCTTCGCACTGTAATGTATGTGTCATCCATGATTCATCAGTTGGGTCATCCTCATCATCGTTCTGTTCAGTTTTCTTTTCTTCGCTCGAAGTCGTCTCTGCTACCTGTTCCTTAGCGTTTTGAAGTTTGCTCCGAAATTTCTTTAACATCTGAAGCGTAAAGTCCTCACGTGATGGACCTGTGAACAAACATGTATAACTAAACTGAATAACAAGGTGAAAAGTTACCAATAGATGTACCTTTCTTAGGTAATTTTGATTTAGCATCTTTGTACTTCTCTTGCGTTTCTATGTACTCCCTTAAAATTTCAGATTTCTTTTCCTTTTTTTCCTCAAGTTCCACTTTCATTTTCTCATTTTCTTCCTTTGCTATTTTCTCGTTTTTAACACCGCGCTTCAACTCGCGGATCTCTTTCCTTATGGCTTCCCTATAAAAGTAATAATCTTTTTTATGTATATTAGCAGCAAACAGCAATTATCGCACTCACGCTTTCTTTTTTCTTTCATCATCTCGCGCTTTTCCTAGATAATATTCCTCGGCGTCTGAATCCTTATCATCCTCCTTGTCATTCACCTTATAATCATCAAGCTTTGTCGTACTGGAAGACTTTTTTGAATGTTTTAGTTTATTCTTTATTCTTTCTTTCATCTCTCTGTAGACATAACATAAAACAAGTATTTATACGGTTGTTCGGATCAAACGCACCAACTGTAGTAAGTGTCCTTTTGATATCTATGGAAAAACCAGCTTCATTCGATGCGTTTGTTCTAAATGATATTTTATATTTTACTATCTACCAATGAAGCAATGTCCGTGATTATAATGCGTAATAAAATATAATTGTGTAAGAGATAATATGGGATTTGATACTCTGTATTTGTAGTGCAAAATCATTGGAAAGCTCGTACCTCATAATAATATATTATTAGTACAAAATGTTTCTTAACCGTGGAAAAAAAATACTTACTGCTTTTCTTTTGATATTACTGCCAATTCTTCAGAAGTTTTCATTTCATCCCCGCTTTCCCAGTCGCTACTACGATCTTCTTTAATTTTTTTACTTGGTGGTCCTGCAGGTTCTACCGCAAGCTGGTTGCTTAACTTTGGATCTACTAAATTATCGTGAGCTGATTTTCCTTTTCCGCCAAATTGTTTATTTAATACTACGGATTCCTCCTCATCTTCCTCGGCTTCTTCGCCAAAAGACAGTAATTTGAAATTTCTGTACAAGTGCAATTAAACTAATTGTTATATAAGGTGTAAAACATATTAACTTTTACATGGTAAAGAATCTTACTTTACACCAGATTTTTTATCCTTTTTCTTATTTCTCTCCTCATCCCTTCTGTTTGAGACGCTTCTAGGTTCAATGTCTATGAATGGATTGTTTAACACTTCTGTTTTTAAGACCTTCTGTGGATACACTGGTCGTTCATGCTAAAATAGAATTGTAAAATGCATCTTATTGTAAAAAGTAGCATTCTCCAATGATTATTACTAAAATCATTGCAACATATTTAAAATACTGTATATTAGAAGGCTCTCCAGCAGATAGTTACCTCATTGACAAGCGCATCCTCCAGCTTGAGCATATTATAAATAGTTTCACCAGTAACTTTTCCAAAAATAGTATGTTTATTTTGCAATTCAGGTGTTGCTGCAAGTGTAAAAAAGAATTGGGAACCATTGTCATCCTTGCCTGCATTTGCCATTGCCAATAAACCTCTGCGGCAAAAACGTAATCTCGTGTGGAATTCATCCTATATGAAACATTTTTTAGAAGTTATGTACTCCTACATTGCTTGACTTTTGCAAATACCACTAATAATTTCATGGAATAATAAAATGTACCTTGAAAGGTTCTCCATAAATACTTTCACCGCCTTCACCAGTTCCAGTAGGATCACCACCTTGGGCGATAAATCCTTTTACAATTCTGTGAAATATTGTATTATCATAATATCCTTCCATGCATAATTGTATGAAATTCCTGCATGCTTTCGGAGCTTCCTTGGTCCATAACTCCAAATCTATATCACCAACTGTTGTTTTCATAACCACCTATTGTACGTACAAAAGAAATAACATATCACACACACATGTTTATTAACGCAACTATGATTCATAAGGAATATATTCAATTTAAAATACAAATTTTATTGAAAGAAATAACAAATGTTGTCGTTGGTATAGGTTATATTTTAGTTTTATTTGCGTCACATTCATTTACTAAATTCTAATTAATATTTTATTGCACTGTTAAAGGAATACTTACTTTACCCGTAGTGGGTGGTTCTTGTATATAAATATTGCTCATGATTTTATATAGTACAGATTTTTATGTTTGACAGAATTTCATAGAGTCGTTTTTATTTACTTTTTGTAGAACAACGCCGTGAAAGACTGACAGATGCTAATGGCACCAATTCGATGTTGATATTCACTGGAGAACTCACTAAATTAAGTGCATTTCTTGGTAAGTTACCGTTAAGTCATTGTAATTAACATAAGTAAAAAAAGTATTTATAGCTCCCTTAATGCAGAATATCGCCGTATAGTCATATACTTCTTGATATTGATAAAACATGAAATTACCCTTTCCCTTGTAACACCAGTTTCATTAGTTTACTTTTGAACCTCAGTATATGGAAATAAGTGTTATCATATTTATTGGTTGCCTAGTTGATTACAATTTATTGCACAAATTTAGTAATAGTTAATGTGAAATGTAAAACTTGCATTGTTCCCTGGTGCATAGTGCATTATAATTTAATACAAAAACTAGTCTTGATGCCAAGTATACTTCATTAAGGATATAATACAGTGAATAAACTAACATAATATTACATAACATAATAGAACTAAACTATAAATTTTCTCACACAAGTTAACATGACATGTATGGGATGCTGCAATTTTAATTTTTAACATCGTATAAAATATAATTTTTACCTTTGAAAAATATTTTACAAAAGCCATGGCAGAGAAAAAAGAATTGTATAATCTCATTAATAGAAAAACTAAGCTACCTAAAATGAGACCTGTTCTAGATATATCTCAATTTGAAATCGATAATATAGAAAAAAGTGATCTTTCTAAGTATCGTTTGTCTACAATAAAACGTTATGAAGTATACGACATATTATCAGCCATGGGCAAAAGATTCCAAGAAATCAACTCCATATATGAGGAAAAAAGTGATTCAATGAATCAGACTCAATTACCCAAATCATTTTATATTAAAAAACTTCAAGAATGGGCATGTCACATACCTGTGATAGGACTTTTACCTGAGTGGGAAACAAATATAGAATCTCTAGTACCAAAAATGATGAAAAAGAACCACTTTAAAATCTATGAAAGTATTATGCAAGAAGCAAAGGATATTTATGTAAAGCAAATGCAAAATTTAGAAATTCAGAGGATCGTGGGATTTGATATGGATGATGAAATTGAAAGAGATTCTTATGACCATTGTATTTGTCCTCAAATAATTTCCCACATACCTCATTCAGTATTCATAAAACGCTGCAATTTATTGGAACAGCAATACTTTCTGTCTCACAATATCATTAAAAGTATAATTATTAAGGCACACTCACAGCTACCATCAAAAATATTAAATATGAAACGGTACCCACAACTCGGCTTATTAGATCTATCATCCTTTCAAAATTTAATAATGAAGGACATTAAAAAAGGAGGTTTAATCATTACAAAAAATTACTACCGCTATACTGAAAAATTAATACAAAAATCTAAGAGTATTCAAAAAATTCCACCTAAAAAACTTCTACAATTTATGCATTGTGTAACAAATGTATTTGTGCAACAAATTTTAAACAGCATGATGAACACTATAAATCATGTAATAGAAGAAATGCAAGATCATCAATCTTGTCCTCAAATTAATTTACAACTCGTGTGTGAGAATAACAAGTTGGTTATTAAACCAAGTATCGAAGAGATATATTTAACCTACCATAGTATCATTGATAGTGTTACAAACATAACTCCAGATTTTATACCCTTAGAAGAATGGCTAGGCATAAAAACAGATCAAGAATACATTAAGATAAAATTACCGGAGTGGTTTATAATAAAATCTCACAGCAAACTGCAGCAGGTCCTCGAAGAAATTTTCCAGCCTTTAAACAACTACTTTGAAGAAGTGACTACAACATTTGGCACAGTTTGTTCTTCTGAAACAAAATCCAAAATTGAGCAGTTCGTCTCAGAAGGACAAAGTTTCGAAGTATATTGTAATGAAGTTAAAAAATTTAATACATTTGCTAAACAGGCGAATGCAATGGTGGGTAATATTTATTATGCTACAGGGAAACTGGAACAGTTACCAGCAAAAGAATCTTTAAAAAACTGCGCATTAAGTATTGTTGACATAGTGTTAAAGGAACTTATCATTTATCACCGTAGTTACAATGAGTCAATTTGTTATACATTCGAGGAGCTTAAAATGCGATTATTGAATGTACCTAACAATGCAAAAGCTCTGTTTGAATTAAGTGATTATGCGTCGCATGCCTCGAAGACGCTTGTTTATGAATTGGAAAAAAAAATTGAAAAATCCATTAACATGCTTCTCTCTCTAATGTATATTACAACTCTCACAGAGGATCATATGGAGTTGAACAGACGTACAATTAATTGGATGCAAACGATTTTGCCCATATTTGAACAAAGTAATTCGCTGTGTGAAGCCATGAAGTGCGAGCTTGAAGATGAATTGCAACGAAAAATAAACACGTTAAATGCCGAGGTTGATGACATTTTTCCAAAGCTTATTATACTTGATGATATGGATGATGCAAAAAGGATTCGTGAGTATATGGAGGATCTAAGAGTTCTAGTGATAAAGATGGCTCATATAGATGAACAAATCGAATGGATTAATATGGAAGAGAAGCTTTTCAAATTTCCTGAAACGCTCTTTCCAAAAAATGATGAAATTAAGGATATAATAATGCCTTTCTATTCTCTGATTTATCTGATTTATAAGTGGCAGAGGGACAGTGGTGTTTGGTTGGATGGACCTTTTGAATATTTGAATTCTACCACCATTGAAGAGAAGACTTTATATTATTTTAAAGAGTTTACACAAATAAATAAGACTTTCAAGGCAAAAATTAAAATGGATATATCAACTAATAAAGCTTATAGATTTTCTGGGATCGTCGATGATCCTGATCCTATGCAACAACCTGCACCATTAAAATTATGCTGGCAGGTTTTAGACGATATCAATAAGTTTAAGCAGTACGTCCCTTTAGCTGTTTGTATGTGCAATCCAGCTTTAGTAAAACGTCATTGGGATGAGATGTCAGCCATCGCAGGATTTGATCTTACGCCAAACGCTGGAACCACTCTTAGAAAAATGATTAAATATGATCTTATGGGTGATATTGAAAAGTACCAAATAATTAGCATCAGTGCTAATAAGGAGCTTGCTCTTCAGCATCAATTATTTAAAATGGTTGAAGAATGGAATTCTGTAGTTTTTTTAACAGTGCTAAATGAAAAATCAAATACACTCATTTTAACTGAATTAAATGATATTGAAATTCTTCTAGAAGATCATTTAATAAAGATTCAAGAAATGCGTGGCTCTTACTTTGTTAAACCAATACAAACGGATGTAATGGACTTTTTCGATTTTCTTTTACGAATTCAAAATATCATTAACCTATGGACTCAGTTGCAGAAACACTGTTTATACTTTCTCCCTGTATTTTCAAACGAAGTAGCTGCAGTGCAACTGGCTGAAGAGAAAATTTTATTCACATCTGTCAAAATCACCTTGCAAAACGCTGTGGATGAGGTCTCCAATGATGCCAGAGTTCAACATATTGGAAAGAATCTGGAATTCTTAGAAAATCTAAAAAAAGCTGCTCACAATATCGAAAAAATTAGCAACGGAGTACATAATTATCTAAACAAGAAACGAACGTATTTTCCAAGATTTTTCTTTCTCTCCGATAAAGAAATTATGCAAATCTTATTTGAGAGCGAGAATCCTAAAGAAATACAAAATCATCTGAAAAAATGTTTTACATATATCGATAAACTTGGTCTCAACTATAACATGGCTATATTTTCAATTATTGGAGATTATAACGAAGAAATAGAATTGCAGAATATAATTGATACTTCCAAAGCTTCTGGTTGCGTTGAAAACTGGCTAGCTGAACTTGAAAAAGAAATATGTTCTACTTTATGTGACAAAATTGTAAGAAGCTACATGCAGTTTATTGAAACGTCGTTAATCGAATGGATTCTGAACAATCCTAACATGGTTGCTGTTTGTGTTCTAAAAATTTACTGGACTGCGATGGTCGAAGACTACTTTTTATCTGGTAAACCAGCAGCTCTGAAGGAACATATCGTTAACCATTCCAAATTTCTATCTGCCATGCTTGCCGAGTTAAAAACTCAGTTGCCCAAAAAAAATAAAATTATGCTAATGACCATAATTTATATCACAAGTCATCAAAGAGAAATACTTAACTCGTTTCTAGAAAAAAATATAACGTGTCAGTCTGATTTTAATTGGAAAGCACAATTACGATATTACTGGCACACTGATAAAGTTAAAGTGTCAATGATCAGAACAGAAGTAAATTATGGCTATGAATACTCCGGTAACCAACCATATATAATTAATACGCCATTAACTGATAGGTGTCAAAGAACTATAATGGAGGCTTATCTATTTCACCTCTATGGTGCTGTTGTAGGACCTTCGGGTACTGGAAAAACAGAGACCATTAGAAGCTTAGCAAGATCACTTGCCGTTCAATTCCACGTATTTAATTGCACCGACAGTCTTGATTATAAAAGTATTAAAAAAATACTTATAGGAATGATATCTTGTGGTGCATGGATTTGTTTTGAAGATTTTCATAGAATCAGGCCAGAAATATTATCTTTGATGGCACAACAAATGTATTCCATTTCACAAGCAATTCGTGCAAATTTAGAAACTATAAATTTGGATGGTACCATTTTCAAATTACACTCTGACTCGTATATATGCATCACAATTAATTCTGGATGGGTTGAAAAAATGAGATTACCTGACAACATGAAAGTTCTCTTTAGAAATATATCTATGTTTGCACCGGATATTTTGAGTGTCAGTGAAATGAGACTTTTTGCGGCCGGATTTTCCAGTGCTAAAATGCTTGCTGCGAAAATAACAGTGTTTAACAAACTTTGCAGTGAACAATTGTCTCCTCAAGCGCATTATGACCTTGGCACACGCTCCATTAAGTTGATCGTCGATACTGCTGTGAATTTAAAATTTCGTTATCCAAACGAAGATGAATCTGTTTTAATATTACGTGCAATGATCGATGTGAATATACCGAAACTTCTTGAACAGGATGTCCTTATATTTCAAGGTCTACTACAGGATTTATTTCCAAATGTTATTTTACCTCCACCGAACTATGAATATCTGCTGAACGCACTCAATGATATCTGTCTGAAGAATCGTTTAGATTTTCACGAAGTATTTAAATTGAAGGCTATTCAAATATTCGAGACTATGTATATTGAAAATTCTTTTGTACTCGTGGGTGAACCTTTTGGAGGAAAAACAACTGTGTTACGTACACTCGCCAAAGCTCTATCATTGCTACACGAACAAGAAAATTTACAGATAACTTTCAAACTACAAGTAGAAACGATAAATCCGAAAACTCTCACCATTGATCAACTTTTTGGATATACTGATCCTAATTCCGGACAGTGGTTCGATGGAGTTTGCTCAAAAACTTGTCGCGAATTCAACTCGGATCAATCTCCAAGCAGAAAATGGCTGATATTTGATGGCCCAGTGGATTCTAGTTGGACAGAAAAATTGAACACCTTTTTGGACGGCAGCAAAATATTATTTTTAACCTCTAGAGAAACCATAAAGATGTCTCAGTTAATGTCAGTGATTTTTGAAACTAAGGATTTGCTTAATGCATCACCGGCAATGATATCACGTTGTGGAATTATATATTTTGATCCAAACACCACAGGCTGGAGACCACTCCTCAATTCATGGATTTTAAAACACAATGAATTCAGTGGCTGTGAGAAATTATTATACTCGTTATTTGATTGGTCCATGGATGCTTGTTTAAATTTCATTAGGAAAAAATGTGTAATGACTATTTTAACAGGTGATATACATCTGGTATCATCGACCTTGAACCTTTTGGAAATGTACCTAAAAGATGCATTAGAAGATAATCCTGAAGAATTGGAGAAAAAAGAACATTTTGGAGTATGGTGCCAGGCTGCATTGATTATGTCTACTGTGTGGGGTGCAGCTAGTACTTTGGATTTGGACTCACGCGCAGTTTTTGATACGTTTTACGTGTCCCTCTGGAATGGAACTAATGGGCAGTATCCATTACCGCACACCATTAAACAATTGGGCATTTCTCTGCCAGGTGATGGTTTGTTACGAGAGAACTTTTACGTTTTCAAAGGCAACGGATTTTGGAAGAACTGGAATGACTTATTAAAAAGTGAAAAGATTGTAGAACAACAAAGTATTCAACGAGCAATCGTACCGACTATTGACACATTGAAGTGTATAAATTTACTTCTCCGTCATGTGAAGCATCGTAAACCATTTATTCTTTCAAGCAACAGTGTGACTGGAAAAACTGTCTGCATCCGAAACTTGTTGACTAACGAATTATCACAGGAGATATATTTGCCAAACATCTTCAATTTTACAAGTACGACTACAGCAAATCAAGCACAACAGATGTTTCTATCAAAATTAAATAGAATAAGAAAAGGCCACTATGGTCCACCTAAGAATCAATTCTATGTGAATTTCGTAGATGATTTAAATGCACCAAAGGAAGAAATTTGTAAATGCCGATCATCGCATGAATTAATGCGACAATATTTTGATCATGAGTATTGGTATGATTTAAAAGAACCTTGTAAAGTATTTATGCACGATATGATGTTTGTCTCGGCAATGACTTTAAGTGATAATAGAAACAGCCTGTGCCCTAGATTTTTAAGACACTTTAATATACATTCTCTGCATCCACCGTCTAGGGAGAATATATTTAAAATATACACAAACGTATTACTTGCTAATTTAAAAGAAAATGGCTTTAGCACGGATATACTTAGCAGCATAAATAATATGGTCAATGCTACCATAGATATGTTTCTTGCAATAGTAAACACATTGAAACCCATCCCGGCTAAATTTCACTACACGTTTAATTTACGTGATGTCTCCCGTGTCATTAACGGCTGTAGTTTGATTCAGAAGGAATCCGTAGAAACAAAAGTAACGTTTATCCGCCTGTGGGTGCATGAGACATTGAGAGTCTTTGCTGATCGTATGACTGATGGTACAGACAAGGAATGGCTATTTGAAAAAATCAAACAATCCATCAAGACTCATTACAAAGATCCCTTTGAAGCAGCGTTTGATCACTTACCCAAATTTGGTAAAGACCATTTAAATATGAACAGCCTCAGGGATCTTGCCTTTGGGAATTTTATGAACACAGAGAAGAGTTCTGAGAACAGAAGATATGAAGAAATAAGTAATATGGAGACATTAAAGAGTAAAGTCCTTGTTTATTTAAATGAATATAATGAGAATCATTTACTTCAAATGAACCTCATATTTTTTCGATACGCTTTGGAGCATTTAATAAGAATTTGCAGAATCTTATCTATTCCTTGTGGTAGTTTATTAATGGTATGCGTCGGTGGTACCGGAAGAAGGTCTTTAACACGTCTTGCTGCTTATATACAAAGACAAAAATTATTTGAGCCTGCTATAGATCCAAACTATGACGTGCAATCCTGGAGAGAAGATTTGAAAGAAGTGTTAAGAGATTCTGGTGGTTATGGACGTGATGTAACATTCTTCATGACTGATCGACAAATCAGAGAAGCTTTTCTTCAAGATATTTCTAGTTTACTGCATACTGGTGAAGTACCATCTCTCTTTACACCAGAGGAACGACAAAAAATAATTGAGATCGTACGACTTTCTGCCCAGGATGGTAACCGTAATTTGGAAATCAGTATACGTACTGTAATGGAGTATTTCATAAAAAGATGTAAGGACAAACTTCACTTCATTTTATGTTTCAGTCCCACTGGAAGTTCATTCAAGACACATTTACGTTCTTACACTAATTTAGTAAGTTATTGTACTTTAGATTGGTGTGAGCCTTGGCCAGAGGATGCCTTTGAGCAGATAGCTACAAAGGTCATAAAAGACGTAAATATTTCTGAGGATATAAAAGTAAATTCTGTAACGGCCTGTAAGTATTTTCATAAGTGCGCCAAGAAAATCAGCGAAGATTATTACAATGAAACTGGACGTAAGAGTCATGTGACAATCCAAGCCTTTTTTCACATGGTTTCCTTATACGCAGAGCTTATGTCTAATAAGCAGAATGAAATAATGACAACCAAAAATAGGTACCTTGGCGGTTTGGAAAAGCTCGAATTGGCTGCGCGTCAAGTAGCTCAAATGAAAGCCACTTTGACGACTTTGCGACCGCAATTGGAATTGTCTGCCAAGCAAACAGCTGCTACTATGATGGAAATAGAAAGTGAAAATATCAGCGTAGAAAAAGCGACTATTCTTGTAAAACGGGATGAGGAGATAGCCAACAAGAAAGCTGAAATAGCTGGTGCACTCAAGGCAGAATGTGAAGCTGATCTCGCTGTGGCAATTCCAATTCTTGAAGATGCTGTCGCTGCTCTAAATACCTTAAAGCCTACGGATATTACTCTAGTTAAGGCCATGAAAAATCCTCCTGATACAGTTAAACTAGTGATGGCTGCTGTTTGTGTGATGCTGAACGTTCACCCAGATCGGAGTATTGATCCTGCAACCGGTAAGAAGATAACGGATTACTGGGGACCCAGTAAACGTGTTCTAGGCGACATGAACTTTCTACAGAATCTTAAAGATTATGACAAGGATAACATTCCTGCAACACTGATGCAAGTTATTAAAAAGACTTATATGCCTGATAAGAGCTTTATGCCTCATATAGTAGCGAAAGCATCCAGTGCTGCTGAAGGTCTCTGCAAATGGGTTCGTGCTATGGTTTCCTATGATGAGATTGCTAAAGTCGTAGCACCCAAAAAGGAAAAACTTGCTGCAGCTCAAAAAGAGTGTGATGAAACGGAAGCATTTCTTAATGAAAAGAGAAAAACACTTGCTGCCTTGAATGAAAAATTAGCTGCTTTAAACTTGAGCCTTCAGGCTACTCTTGCAAAAAAATTAGAATTGGAGAATGAAGTTGCAAATTGTAGCAGTAAACTCATGAAGGCCGAAGCTCTTATCAGTAGTCTTGGAGGCGAGAAAAATAGGTGGATGCAATCTGCAGAATGTTTAAAGAAATTATACGACAGTCTTGCTGGAGATATTTTAATCTCCTCCGGTACAATAGCTTATTTATCATTTTTTAATATGAAATGTCGATACCATAATATTTATGAGTGGAAAGAGTTTGTGAAAAACTTAAAAATACCATGTTCGGAAGATTTTGAATTTTGCAATATTCTCGGTTCTCAAATAAATATAAGCATATGGTGTGTTTATGGTTTGCCAAAGAATCGGTTCTCCGTGGAAAATGCGATTATTATGGATAATGCAAAATTCTGGAGTTTACTTATCGATCCAGAAAATCAAGCTAATAAATGGATCAGAGAAATGGAAAAATATAATAATCTCGAAGTAGTCAAACTATCCAATTTAAATTACTTGACAATAATAAGACGTGCTATTGAAACAGGCGTGCCTGTTTTATTAGAAAATATCAAAGAGGAATTGGATGTCTCTTTGGATTCTATATTATCTAAAAATATTTATAAAAAGAACGAAGTTTCATATTTAGACGTTGGCCACGATACCATCGTGTACCATAAAAACTTTCGACTGTACATCACAACGAAATTGTATAATTCTAAATACTTACCATACGTTTTTGATAAAGTTACAGTAATCGATTTTGCACTACCTACTGAAGCTCTTGAAGATCGACTCTTAGATATAGTTATAGCAAAAGAAAAACCTGAATTTCAAGAAAAATTCGAAGAACTCCTTGTACAAAGTGCATCCAATCAAAAAGTATTGAAACAGGAAGAGGATAATATTTTGACAACGTTATCAGCAACAAATACAAATATACTTGAAGATGAAAGTGCTATAAGAATTTTAGACTCTTCCAAAAATCTTGCTATGGATATAACAAGAAGAGAAGCAGCGATTAAGGCAACTAGGGATGAGATTAACGAATTTCGCGAATCTTATGCCCAATTTACAAAATATTCTGCAATGTTATACAGTACGCTTATTCACTTGCCAAATTTAAATCCCATGTATCGTTTTTCGTTAGCTTGGTTTACTCAACTATACGTAACATCCATCGACACATCAAATAGAAGTATCCTCTTGAAAAGACGTTTGGAGTATCTGAAAACTGCGCTCACGCAAAATCTACATTCAAGCATCTGTAACTCATTATTTGAAAAACACAAACTTCTTTATACGTTCATGCTTTACTCCAAAACTTTGTTAGATTCGAAAGAAATAACAGAAGAAGAAATGAAATTCTTTGCATCAAATGGTTACAAACATTATGATTCGTTACCAAATCCAGCATCTACCTGGTTACACGAAGAGTCCTGGATAGAAATATGCAAACTCAGCAGCACAATAACAGCATTTCAAGATTTTGCGAAAACATTTTCATCAAAATCTTGGAAATCTTATTTCCAGTTATCAAATCCTGAAGATCAGCCATTGCCTGAACCTTGGGAAAATAATCTGACGCCATTTCAAAAACTGATAATCACTAAAATTATACGACCAGACAAAGTCGTTGTTAAGATCACTACGTTTATAGAAAATGGTATGGGGAAAAGTTTTATTGACCCACGACGACGTGAAATATCCCAATCATACACAGAATCAAGTTGTTTACTACCAATAATATTTCTCCTTCCAAGTGATGCAGATCCAATGGTCACCATTACAAGATACGCTGAAAAAGTTGGTTATTCTTCAAGACTATCAATAATTTCCATGAGTGAAGGTCAAGCAGATACTGCTAAACTTGCAATAGAGCAGGCTAGGAGAGATGGGTGGTGGATCTTTTTACAAAACTGCCATCTTGTTTTACCTTGGATGGCAAAACTAGAAAACATATGTGAAAACTTCAATACCACAAATACCTCTGTGGCATTTCGATTATGGCTTTCAAGTTACCCAGTTGAACAATTTCCAATTAGTATTCTAGAAAATAGCATCAAGATAGCGAACGACTCGCCAATAGGACTAAAGGAAAATTTGTTAAGCTGTTACCATTCAGAACTGATAAAGGATAAAAAGTTCTTCGATGGCTGCCCTGGAAAAGACAAACCCTTTTCAAAACTACTTTATGGACTTAGCTTCTTTCATGCTGTTGTTCGAGAACGGAAACAATTTGGTCTTTACAGTTGGAACGTGCCATACGAATTTGAAGATTCATGTTTTCAGATATCAGCAAGACAATTGCAGGCATTTCTTAAAGAGCAAGATAAGATACCGATTAATACATTATTGTATCTATTTGGGGAATGCAATTATGGTGGGCAAATTATGGATATCATAGATAAAAAATGTTTAATTACTCTCTTGGCCGATTACTGCAGTTTAAACACTGTTACTGATCCGAACTATGGTTTTGCTAGTGGTTCAGCGTATTTACTGCCGAAAAGATGCGAATATCGGGATTATCTTCAACATATTAATAATATTCCTAGGCATACGTCACCGGAAGTCCTTGGCTTAGATGAAAGCACAGATGTCATTAGAGATAACGCGATTGTTCAAAGATTTCTTGAATCTTTATCATCGGTGAACGAAATCGTTTTGCACACGAATGAAAAGTCCACAGAGGATGTAATAAGAACAATAATTAATGACATTCGTGATAAACTTGATGCAACATGGGATGTCGACAGGATTAAAGAAAAATATCCATGCTCCTATGCGAATCCGATGAATATTGTTTTGGTACAGCAAGTACATTTGTACAATGAACTTTTAACGAAAATTAAAAATTCATTAAATTGTCTTGAACTTGCTTACGATGGAGATGTATTAATCACGTCGGTATTAGAAAAGTTTGCCGAAGAATTAATCAATGGAAAAGTTCCTTCATATTGGTATTCAGTCTGTAAATATCCCAGTGTCGATAATCTAGCAAATTTCATTAGCAATCTCGCAGAACGCGTGGCTTTCATTAAATCATGGCTCGATGAAGGACAACCTCGTTTATTCTGGCTTCCTGGATTATCATTGTGCACAGCGTTCCTCTCAGTTTCTCGTTTAATGTTTGCCAGAAAATGTAAGATTCCTGTTAATGAAATTATATTTGATTATGAGGTACTATCCGAAGCTGAAGTGCATGACATAAATGCTGATAATATCATTTATATTACTGGACTATTTTTAATGGCCGCGCGATGGGATGGCGAAAATCGTGTTTTGATAAAAAATACCCCTAAAATTCTTACTAGTCCAATACCAATAATTTGCTTTAAAATGATTAATAATAAAGAAAGTTTAATAATTAAAAATAATATTTTCGAATGTCCGCTATATGTTATCGCTGGGCAAAAGAGAATAAAAAATACCGTGGAGCAGTCATCAAATTTAATTTCATTAATATCACTTCCTACTAATATACCGGCGAAATATTGGATTAAAAGAAAGACATCATTGTTTTGTCAATGCATTGCATGAAAAGGCGCTATATAAACAATATTTTTTCGTATAGAATTGTATATCTTAACGTTTAAGAACTCTGTTGTGCAAGTTTTCTTTTTCCATTGATTCGAACTACTCGCGGAGTTCATTTCTCGCGCATCCGGTTCTGTTTCACTGATAGACAAGAGGAATGACAGTAAATTGAAGAAGCTAAAGTTTTTGTGCTTTGCTTAGCCAGAAAGAAAATACGCTCATGATCAGTGTTTCGTAAGTAGCGACTTATCTCGGCAAAGTGGTTGAAGTTAAATTGAGTGAAATTATTAATGAGGAATGGCGAGCCACGAAGAACTTATTTCGCAGTTTACTGACGTGACTGGCGTTGAAACTGAACGAGCTCAATTTTACCTCGAGTCATCGGCTTGGCAGCTCGAGGTGAGACAGCATATTTGCACGTTAAGCAAAATGATTTAACCAAATTTCATTCTCTGCAGCCTCTACGAGTTTTTCAATAATGAATTTTTGGTAATGGAAGGGTTCGATTAACTGTTTGTAACCTAAACGTGAATGATATACCTTTAGTGTTGTAAAAAAGATATTTTAGTTATAAGCTCTGTTATAGTTATTCAATATAATTAAAAGATGATTGTAAATCCATACAGAATAAGGGTTTCATAAACATTCATAAGAAGTGTAGTGTATATGACCAGTCATATAAACATTTATGGGACTGCTGTGCTATTACATAGGGTATAATACACTTAGAATTTAGTCGATTGGATGGAAAAATAAATATAATATTATCTAATGCATATGTTTTTAGTCTCTTATTTGTTTAACTACATAAAAATTCACATTTGAATATGATAATTTTTCTATATAATATACTTATATATTCATTGATTATTAGAAGACAAAGCATTTTGTCCACAGATATCTTAATAATCTTATTTGTAAATTTGAAATATATACTACCACATATTAATTAAAATTAATGTATTTATTTCAGGTTGCTCTTGCTAGTTTTTATGAAAACGATGAACCCGCTGGATTAGTAAACGAGCCGATAGAAGACATAGTTCCTGAAGAAGATACAGATGATATACCAAGACCTAAGGAACCCACACCAACTGAAATGAAGTCTTCCAAGCCTAAGTCAAAACCAAAACCGAGATTCGGAACAATCAACGATTTACAAAATCGAGATAGCAGTTCGGATGAAGAAGAAGGTCAGGCATTTTATGCAGGTGGCTCCGAACACAGTGGGCAGCAAGTGCTAGGCCCAGGAAAGAAAAATGATATTATCAGTGATATGTTCAAATCTTGCCAAGAACAGGCTGTTTCTTTGGACCCAAGACCAAGTGGACACCAAAAACCAAATACATTTGGTGGCCCTGGATACAAACTAGGCCAAACGAGTAGTGATACCGAAGGTATTACATTAAAGATAGCTTTTGTTAAAATTAAATTCGTTTATTTTTGTTCCATTTACTATTTTGATGTCGTGAACATCTTTACTTTGTATGCATATTTTGTCAATCTTTGAATATACAGTGGTTTCAGCATCACCGTCCAACCAGCAGTCCAATACGGGTCTAATTACGTTAAAATTATGGAGAGACGGTTTCACTATAAACGATCAAGAGATTCGACCGTATAACGATCCAGCTAATAGAGAATTCTTGGCTGCAATTAAACGTGGAGAAATCCCAATGGAAATCCGTCAGGAAGTTCAAGGTGCGGAAGTACGTCTAGACATGGAGGATCATCGTCACGAAGAATATGTACCTCCAAAAGTGAAGGTCAAGGCTTTTACAGGCAAAGGACACATGTTGGGAAGGTTTGTTGTATACAACAATTAAGAAATCTTTCTCTTTAGAGACTACATGCAATTTTGTAAGATTAGAAGTTGTAGCAATAACTGCATCTATTAATTGATTGTTGATTGAACTTTTAGCCCCTCACCAACTACTGCTGGCATGACTATGACAACAGATCCAGCAGATCAAGCAGCGAATGAGGCACAAGCTAGAAGTCAATTGAATGTAGACTCCACAAAACCAGTTACTACGCTCCAAATACGTCTAGCCGACGGTGGTAATGTTAGAATTCAATTAAATCTCACACACACAGTCGGTGACATCAGACGATTTATCACAACGTATCCTTTAATAATATAGTCAAATAGAATCGATAAAAATTTACCAACAGTCAGGAAATATTCATAAAACATTTTCTTTAATCGTAATTCAGTATGAGGCCCCAATACGCAATGCGAGATTTCAGCTTACTAACAAGTTATCCCAGTAAGGAATTAACAGAAGAAGATAAAACCATCGCAGAAGCTGGTCTTCAAAACTCAGCTATTATGCAACGACTGAAGTAGACCCTGCGAATGTTTAGTTGCCCAACTCTATAATGCTGTAACAATGAAAAATCAACCAAATATACGTTCGAACGTTTAAAAATAAAATTTCTATCACAATTATAATTTCATTGCTTTTATAATTTAACTTTCCAATAAAAATTTATGGACGTATAATAATACCTGAGAAAACATTAGTCTTTAGATACTTGGGAAAGTCGATAAATAACTGATATTGCTGTACAAATTACTTTTTATTTTTATTAGTATGTATTTCATTCGATATGTTCAATCATGATTGACATAGCAGTGAAGTGATAGGCGGGAGACATCCTATCTATAAACTTTAATGCTGAATGAGTTCGATATAAACAAGATCCTTCTATAAAAATAAAAATATAATTTCTTATTCATAACGCTTACTAAACAACTTTCAGTTGGTCTACCTTAGTAGAAAAACATCAAAACTAACATTAGATTTAAACAATTCTAACTTATTACAATTATTCATTACATTACTTCCAAACAGCACCCTGTGATTCCATGCAGCCTGATATAATATGGCCTGTGCCCGCTCTTCATTTGTTAATGAACTTATAATAGGCAGATAAGGTACTAAAAATTGCAATAACGCTCATTAATATTTATAAATATGAATAACATTCGTAACTTCCTTGTGGCGCATTTACAGCTAAACTACATATATAACCCTATAACTAATTCTATCTGCATATCAACCTTTGAACTGGTTTTATCTTACAATTAGTCATGCATTCACTATTTACATACTCTATCGAAATAAATCTTCTACCTACAAATCTCTTCTTTTAATCCTTTATACGAGTCATTAACATAAAACTAAAATATTCTAAGCAATTCATTATTTACCGTGATATAGAGCATTTTAAACACCTCCAAGTAAAAATTATTTATTTGTAAATACTTAATTGGAAGAAAATATCTTTCCTGTAACATACTGTTTAAAAATTGGTGCGTTCTGCATATCTCCCGCAAATCTTAGAATAGAATTATCATATGTATCGGTGCTGGTATCATCATTAATTCTATTACAGCGTTGATATCTATTGATAAACATTAAGTCAGTTACAGCATCATTCTGTTCAGTAACCAAATCGTTTCTCTGTAACGCATCACGTTTGAAAAGGTACACAGGACGGTTTACGATAATATTTTTATTTTTGTGCGTTTTTCTGAGCACAATTGGCGTATTTTTAGTTGCCCGCTTGTCGTCTTTTTGTTCTGTACAAAATACTGACGTATTAAGCTTGTATGAAACATAAGACGGCCATGTGTTCTTACCAAAATCAAATAGCAAATCAGCTACTAAGTGATGGTACTTCAACACTATATATTCTTCCCATGATAAAGTAGTTACATACATTACTTTATTGTACGTCCTATGCAGACAATCTGCCTGAATAATATCTCTGACAATGTTAGGGTGAACCCCATTAAAAGGAAAATTCCATGGTAATGTTGTATAAGTAAATTTCCAGTATGGACTTGGATTTTGTGCCATATTCTTCAATGCTTCATTAAAAGTATTAGGTATACCATAATCATATACAATAAAATTATCCATACCAATTAATTCATGAAAATTTAAGAAACTTATCATATCAGCAGGAGACATTGGCTTATTCATTGGAGGAGCTATACAAATAACACTATTATTACCATCAGAAGTGACAGGTGGATTGGTTACTGGCAAAATTGCTATATCATTATGATTCTTTTCATTTCTATTGAGGAATGAAATTGCAATAGGTGGACGACCACCTTCATATTGGCAAAGAAGCTCATACCCTATATATTTTTGTTTTGCATTATCAGGTTTTTCTGTAACGCTCTTAATTGGAGAAAGTACAAAATATCCTGGAAAAGGCTCAATGTTCCCTTCAAAGAAAATGTTACAAGTCAAATTCAAATTATTATTCACTTTACCAATACCTATTGCCCTAACCTCTCCTGCATCAGAAGAATATGCTGAATAGACATACAATTCATTATCAAGTCTTTGCCAGGATGAGACAGGTATATCAAAATGAAAATCAAACTTTTTCTCTGTAGAGCTCTTTGTGCAATTTGTATCAACTCCACTTTGTCCTGGCTTTCCAAAAAAGTTCAATACTTCTAAAACATATCTGAGTCTATTGTATTCGTGCCTGTAGAACAGCAGAGATACCACACTGACAGTAGCTATAATAATTAAGGCAGCCTGATAATACTTTCTCATTTTGCTGGTAGCACGATAATTAACAGTTCTAGTCACAATTTCACAGTTCCCAGTTCGATGAGGATTATTTAGTTGAGTGTAAATAACTTCCGTTTTCATACTAGCCACCACAGTGTGGCTACGATGTAGAGGTTAAACAGAATGCTGAAACAAACATATTCTCAATAAAATACATCATTAATACCATCTCTTAAAGACTATTCTAATAATTATAAACAAATACTAATATCCAACTTCATTTATATACCCTTTATACACATACAATATGCGGATGTTTAAGCTCTTACCTTATATCCTCTAGGTAATTTTCTCCTGTCGATCGTTGCCCGCGGCAACTAACGATACTCAATTAATGATAAATATGATAGAAACAATTAATCACGAAGCACCGTAACTGACCTGCCTCCCTAACTCTTGATGCTGTTTCATCGATTAGTTTGGATTAGCCTCGATTCTGACAGTGGCTGACAAGCGGGTGCAATAACCCTATTACCTCTACCTATGTATTATTCCAGCAAAATAAAGTTGTAACTGCGTCGGCGCATTTTCTTTGGTTATACAAATTGTGATTCTGATATTTTAAGTTTTGTTAAAATTTATATAGAAATACTTCCTGCTCGAATGGGAAAGAGCGATGCAAACTTCAATTTTTGCTTCCCAACATAAAGCATGTGCATGTAGAGTGTACTTCACTATGAATGATTTTAGTCCTCGTAATAATACTTATTACATTCTTAACTTTTTTTTCAAACAGATCAAGAAATGTCGTATGATTAAAATGCAACATCAAGCGGTTTTAATATTATTTGAGAAATTATTACGTATAATACTAAACACTGATTTCAAATTAATGAATGTTAAGTATGCTGTTCATGTTTTTCTAAACACAGAATATTAATGAATTATTAATTTGTTTTGTATTAATATTATGTACAAATAATAATATTATGTACAAAAAAAACGTAATAAAGATCTACGTCTTCGAACTATATGTATGATTAATGTTCGGAATTTATGTATATAGGTATATACCGAATATACTGCTCTCTTCAAGTGTCTCTCAAGTGAAATCATAGCACAAATAGACATTTCAGTTTTTCAATATTCTAATCATACTAAATTACGCTTGAAAAAAACAGTATATTATTTGATATAATTATTTCAATTTATATCTAGGGATAATTCTACTGCAGCGCTCACAATGTTCATGTGGTGTAGCAGTATGGCCGTCTATCCTCATTCGAACGAAGTTTGGAGGTAGGAAAATAATTTTTTTGCTTTAAATAACAAGTGAACGGCCATTTGTTAACAATTTCATGTTCTGTCGTATATATTTTAATTGATTATTTACCTTTCAAAGTATAACACTAGCTGTATGATGAAAAACAGTTTATTTTGGAGGAGTGATAAATCTCGACCTTCAGCAGTAATGATGGGACGAATTCACTGGCCGTACGTTTTGACATATTCTGATGTAACTTAAAATATCTGTATATTACAGAACGTGAGATACAGGATCATCAGGAAACGTGAAAATCACCGACTACAAAAATGGTTATCGGTGTGTTTCCTTTCCTCAAATTGGGCGTTCTGTTTGTTAAACAGATTAGCAAGCCCTTGGCACAGGTGATTGTGAACCAAGCCAAGAATCATCACATTTTTAGAACCTACTTCATCATACCTCCAGCACAATGTAAGTGAAATATTTCATTCATAATTTTTATCATTCAGTATAACAATAATTAACATTTTTTTTTTTATTATATGAGCAGTCTACCATTGGGCTGAAGTAAAAGCAAAGATGTACTTAATGAATCTTGGAAAACCAACCAAGGTCGCAAAGCTAAATGAAACAATGGCAATAGAATTAGGTGCCAGTTTGATGGGAGAGGTTATTATCTTCAGTGTTGCCGGAGCATGTATTGTGTTGGAATATAACCGGCAAGTAGCAAAGGAAGCTAAGAAAGAAGAAGCACGATTGGCACAGTTAAATAAGTTTAGTACTGATATAGAAGCTTTACAAAAAAGTATGACAGCACATGATGCTGAGATTCGATATATGCGCATCCTTATTGAAGAACTTGCCAAGCATACAAAACACAAATTGCCTGCTCGGAGTATATTAGAAAACAATCCTTCGGATATATCTGAAGCTCCATCAGATACTCCTTCGAAAACAAACGAATCGACGAAAGCACAGGATGACACTAAAAGTAAAGAAAGTGAAGAAAATTCACTAATTCAGCGTGCTATTTCCATTCTTGAAATGACGATAGATGACTGACGTAAACGGGATCGATTTGCATAAATAACATTTTTGACACTGCGGTTCTGATATTTAAGAAACGCCAGGTAAGGCTGATTAGAAACAAATTAAACGCATAAGAAACAATTAGTAATTTCCTATTCATTTTATTTTTTCATTCTCTATTATTTTGTCCAGTGTGTATATTTCATATCATTTTTATCACCTCCGCTGGTACGGTTTTATAATGGTGACATAACAGAGGCATTGTAGGACAAGAATTGAAACAATTTCATTCTGACAGTATATAATATATGACTGTCCGACTTAAAATGAAATTTCCTCTTTTTTTTTTATATGTAAATGCTATTCTCCATCAGTCTTACCAATCACAACACCATAATGTAGATTGAAGTCATGTAAATAATTCTTATTACCTGTTTAAATGTAATTGCATATTGTGGAATGTAATATTAATAAAAATCTTAATAAAAGAAATTAAAAAATATATATATAGACAGAATGAAGAAATTCTTTATACCGTCAATTCAAGTTTATCCCATCTCTTAACATTTTCTGTAAAGTATGAATTCTTGACTCAAGATTTCCAAAGTCAATTTCTAAAAACAATATCGTAATTTATAAATATTACTTTTAGAGTAAAAATTATTTATAAAGACCTTTAATTCCAAAACGACGCGACTTGATAACTGTTCGCCGCGGCGAGTTTTTCGATTTCAAAGATTCCAAAGAACTGCCTGTTGACAAATGTATAATAATTAATATCAAGAGAAATTTGAAGAATGCAAATCTAATAAGAATATCATGCCTAATTATTTTCTAGAACTAACAATACCTCTCGATAAACTTGACACTTTAAAACGTTCAGAATCAGAAGGAGAACGACTCCTAGTTCTAAGAACATTGGAACGACGACTTTGGGATGACATAGGAGGAGGAGTACGTTTTTTTAGTGCAGGACTACCATCCCCAGGTTTTCTACTAGCCAATTCATTATGATGTAATTTTAATGTCAGTGCTAAATTCTCTGCTCGCAACTTTTTAATACGCGCTCGAAAATTTGCCCGCTCTTCGGCCACACTATTCTCTAAGGTCTTTATTGCAGCGAGTAACCGACGAACTCCTTTACCTAAATAATTAAAAATAAAATACTCTTGTCGCAAAATTGTACAGTACTTAAAAAACCACCAACCGCCACTGGCAAAATTTCGGTTTTCCTCCACCAATTTTTTATTGGCAATCGTCAATTGCTCTATTCGTCTCTGAAGATCCCGATTTATTCCAGTATTCTGGAGTTTCTCCACTTCTGCTTCTAGTCTTTTGATGATCGCTTGCAAAATAGCTGGATCTGGCGGACCGCAGTATTCCAATGGCAATGGATAATGGATTCTTAAGGGGTTTGTTACGTTTGCAATGGGTTTGACGCTAAACTGCTGAATTCACTCACCGATCAAATTCTACGGTATATGTTAAAATGAGATAACGCCTATTGCTGGTCTTGTGGTTTAGGGTGGATGAGTTCGAACTACCTTCGACTCTACGAGAACGTAATAATTCAAGATCCTTAAAGGTGAGAAGATCAAGACTTACACATTCACTGGTCTGAAAGATAAATTATTATATGCACCCTTAAAAAAGTAGACCATAGTTACTCTGCATGATAGATCACTATGCTAAATACCTTCAATAATCCAGACTGTAACATGTTGACGAATACATCAAATTGTTTGTAATTTCCTGTCTTGTGCGTCAAATTTTCAATATCTAGTATAAATAAACAAATTAATCATTCACATTTGTAAACATACTGATATGCATATTGCTTTAAGATTACGCGGTATTTTTGTTCCTGCGTACTACATTCGCTTTGCGATAGGAGAATAAACTCCATTTTGTTAACTAATTATAGTGACGATAATTAGATTATATGGAGTTAATTATAAAAACGGACAAGCAGTATCGTAGGAAGATTGCCAATCTTCTGCTGTATATTTATCGGTGACAGTAAGTTCCAAACTCCGCTGACAACCTCCCTTGTATGCAGTGACTCTCATCTTTATGATGTGTTCTTTTCCACCTTTGAAGGTATAAGTAGTTACTAGGTTTGGACTAATTTCATTCATCGCCCGGGTTCGTGCAATAAAAGTTTTTTCAAAAACAAGCGGTGAATCGCTGGAACGAATAAACGTTATTCCCGGATGTCGCGGACTACAAAAACTTCCCTTGGAGGTCGTAAATTGGTTATGGGTTGACACTTCTGTGGGCCATAATGTGACATATGTATAAAATAATTCACCAATAAGATGGTGCTGCGATTATGATTTATGTGCGCACGTCAGTTTGGTACCGGACGAATGTGAAATTAGCATTATAACTTCGACTTATTACATTTTTCCTTGTTCTATAGAGGGGAAATCGTATTCGATGTATGAAAAAGTCAACTTCAAGGTCTAAATTTTATTTTTGATTTTCTGAATAACTGATGAATCATCAAATTTTTTAATTAGTCCACGAATTACCATTAAAAGACCAAGAGTTTCATAGAACAAGTACACTTTTAATTAGTAAAAGTGTAGCGCTATTTTATATGTATAAGCAAGGACTTCAACCGAAAGAAATGTCGATTCATTTACGATGGTTTTGGGTTATTAATTCATCATTTTTTGTTTACGGTTTTCAGTTTCGGTTTTCGAATTTTATAAATTTCGATTTCAGTTTTAAAGATAGTTTTCGTTAAGAAGAAAAACCAGTTTTAAAACCCCTGCGTGTAAATGATATTTTTTCAATATGTCCGTGGTCGCAGCATGGGCTGATTAAAGAGAAAAAAAATAATACCCAGTCGCGAACTCGGTACCTCATGGCCGCGAGGGCTCACGTGCCCGCAGAGGCCAGTGTGTTTTTCATGTAAATACTTGTTTCCTACTTGTGCTTATATTTCATGCTTATTTTGTTATCCACGGGCCCTCAGGAAGAAACGCTCGCTGATTTATGTATTGATTGTATGTATATAAGATAATAAAATGTACATACTCAGATATAACCATGTGTTTATTAAATCCTGAGGTAATTAATGAAACCAATAAGCATAGTGAGCAAATCAATATAAAAAAAAAATAATGACAGAGTCTTAGAACCCGAGAATTCTATGCGCTAATCATAGCAACATGCATGTATGTTGTTCGGTTACCATAGTAAAAGAAGTCGGGAAACATATTTTCATTTTGATCCACGTTTGGAGTTTGCTTGAGGTAAGTTTGGTAGATTTACTCAATCAATCTCAAAAGCAATTCAGGTTTCCGTTACGGTTCTAGATATAACATTTATGAAATTTCGGTTAACGATTACAGTTTCGGTTCTTTATTTTTCGGGTTATTATCGGTAATTCATTTCAGTTTCTATTACGGGTACTTCCTGCATATATGTAATATCTCTTGGTCGTCACGTTTGCCGTTGGTATATTTACCATATAAGCTAACTGCTTCTACTGCCATCTTTCGGAATCTTTAGGAAATATATTACTTCCCCTGACCGTTTCTCTAAATTTAACGTGTTCAACCTGTTGATTGACTACTTTTAAGAAAAAGGACCTATTGATTCTAATAACTTGTCTGAAAAATTTAAACAGAATTTTAGGGAGTTGTGTTGTGATAATTGTAGAATATTCACGGGAATTATGGTCAGAACAAAGGCCGGTTCCATTTCAGCAAAAGGTAAGAGTTGTCAAAATATTAGCATTTGTTCCAGCACCTCGTAAACAATGAAAAGATTTAATGCTCTGTTATTTCAGCCGTTGGTGCTAAGGCACCCCATAAAGTGTCAAACACGGCTGCTTTACGTTCATCTGGTTCATCGGAGGGAGGAGGCAAAGGTATGTTTTATTAATATTGAAAATATATTTATTATAATTTAATATGTCTTTTTTAGGAAGAGATTACTCTGGAGGAAATCCATACCATCCACGTGAAACTCCTAACTGGCAAAAGCCTATTACATCCTTCTTTCAACAAGAAGCTTTGAAGGACAAAGGAGAATCTACTGCCTTGGACATTTCTGCCTCCTCTTCTATGGTGAGTATATCAAATACTTAACTTGTATTCCAGATAATTAAGCTTTCTTATTACTATGATAGGATAAGGATATTGCGCAATCACCTACTGAGAAGAACGATGATTAAACTGTATCTACTTTTAATTACCAATTGGATACTGTTCTCTATAAGACTATTATATACGAAATAAATTTAATTTATATATTTATAAAATTATATGCTGGCTATTGAGTATCTAATATATTTGAGTTTGTTTTTGCTGGTCAACGCACAGTACAAAGTTGCAAGGTAAGAATGATAAAATCACAATTTAATCAGGATTCCTTTTATTTAATCAATTTCTGTTTTATAGAAAACATCTACGAAACACATATGCCTATACTCTGTTGGCATTGCATAGCCTCCTTAAGAAGCGACCTAGACTAAAAAAATTCTAGTTTCTAAACATTCTCTTTCACTCACACACAATGGTGTCGTTGCAATAAGTCTCATGGAGACAACAAAACTTTGACGCGTTGGCGCTCGTTTACATATCTGTTTCTCTACCTTGAAGTTGTATTTATGTCTGCTGTGTGCATGTGTCTTAAACCACAGAAGGACATACAGTAAGAGATGTAAGATGGAAAGGGTTGGAGCAAAATGCGCGCTAGGCCATCAAGTCTGAATTTAACATATCCGTTTTTTATACTGGGTTGTTTGCTCGTCGCGTTAGAGGTTTTTCTATTTACAGTGGGGTCCCCAAATTTGCCATTTATGTAGAACTTTCCAGAAACAAATAAAAATGTTGGATTAGAAAAAAATGATAGAACCCTAAATTCACTGTCTTATTTGATGTTGCATCTCTCGATCTTGATAATCTGCGATATAAAATATCACTTGCTTCTCCTATTTATGCAAAAATATCTATTATTAAAACGATTTGTCGAAAAAAAATAATATCAGAAATATACAATTTTCATGTCGAATCATTCGCGTTTTGCAACACAAAATGGCTAGACAGGGACCTTTTGGCAAAAACGTTCGCTTAAACTCATTAATCTCTAGTTAACAATACGTAACGACGTACGATTCAGCAACAACAAGAACAACAACAACAATGGATATCATCGTATCTATCTTTTGGATTTTGGGACATGCTTTACAGGGCGTCTCTATAGAGCTTTACAAAAGTCTTACGTTAGCTTTCTTCAGCGAATGCTTCTAAGGGAATGTGTTGGTGATGGAGATATACACTATATACTATGTACGCCTCATGGGATATATCTTGGAAGTTGTTCCATTCTCTTTAACTCCTTTTTTTAAATGTTTGCGGGTCCCTCGTAACATGATAGTGTTTGTCGATACCAGTCCTACTATTCTGGACATTGTCAATTCTGTTGATATTTGTAGTGTCCTAACCTAATAATAAAGCGAATTTTCTTTGTGACTGTCAAAGGTTTGAGAGTCGGTTTCAGGATCGATATACTCTTTGTCTTTTTCTGAATTATTTTTATCTATCTATTTTCATCATTAAAGGGATCGATGCGACTTTGTGCGTCATTCGGTAACGTCTTGGGTAATCATTAGTCCATCCGTTTCTTGCGTTTTCTCAATGCTAATATTCATAATTAGCCAAGACGGAACAAAAAAGAAGTAAGCTGCGACTAGTGATTCATTCGCCGCATATCCATGGATGCGATATCATCAACGGATATGAGCTTTTCTATAGGAATGCAGGAGAGTTCTCCACCTACGCATGATTGCGGCTGCTGCCATCGAGCTTCCCTCTCCGCTTCCTTTGCCTTTAATTCGGCCTCTCTGGCTCGACGCTCCTTTAACTTTAGAGAGAAAATAGCTACGGAACGTGCCCTCTTCATCAGACTCTGCTTGACTCGTGTTTTCTTCGCCTCTCGCTCCTCTGTCGATGGTTTTTCATCTTCTTGACTGGATACTGTCCTACTTGAGTCTGATAGACCACCACTACCACCACTACCAGCACCAGCACCACTACCACCATCTTTCTCTCTCTCGGTCAGGTGCAACAAACGATCTCGATGATCCTGGGACTCGCGTGGATGATATTGCTGATGTTTATTCTCTGACCTTTCTCTCTCGCGTTCTCTTTCTTTTTCCGGTGAGAATCGGAACTTCTGATTTCTGTGAGCCATTGCCCATGGAGGAGTTGAACGCAGAAGGTCGCTATCTGATGAGGAGGCCAACTCTTTGGAGACGATACAGTCGGTTGATTTGTGTAGAGCGAACTCATCGCCACTTCCGCTTCCTGTTCCTACACCGCTGATCTCAGAATCGCTTGATTTACGACCCCCTGGTTCTACTAATCCTAATCTACGGACCCAATCGACACCACCATGAGGGCCGATCGTTAAGTGATGTCCGTAGTCGGATGCTCCTGGAGATGTTTCTTGTTCGTTTGATAACCATTCTCTGGAGCGCCGTCCTACGAAAAGCGAATGGCGCATTCGATGTATAAAAATATCAAAATATCAAGGGTTTTTTTAAAGTTGACTGATATACCTCGTTCTCCTCCAGGAATGGAGGCCCTAGGTGTGTTGTGAAGATCACGGGTACCTCCTAACCCATGATTGGAAAGAATTGGAGTGCTACTCTCACTTCCACTTCCTGCACCAGGTGATTCGGCTGGCGGTGGAGTCTCAGCGATTCTAGGTACCATGCTTGTTATCGTAGAAGTTGGCGTCGGTGATGGTGTCGGCGGACTGCTGAGGTTTGGAGTAGTAGGTTGACTCGATGACACAGAAGAATCCACGGTCCTCTCAGAACGAAGATTTTCTTGCTCCACGGATTGTTCTCCGTCTGCTGCACTCACCACGAATCTCCCTGAGTTCGCGAGAAATTTATATCCCTTCTGCCATGTTTAATTGACGGCAGATCGTTTTCTATTATGGTACATTATTCTTATGGGTTTACCTATAACTGTGGCTGGTTGCTGCTCGGGTGATGGTGTTGAGGATAGTCTCCTGACTGCTTCCCTCCTCAAGAATTCAACCTTAGCCATTTCTGTTGCGACCCAATTTGGAATATCAGGAATTGCACAGATTATCACGAAGCGGATTGCCAGCATAATGTGTTCCAGGGCGACGATGAGGAGGATCGTCTGTGTCGCCGACATCTCCGGAAACATCCTCTGCACCTGACCGCTTAATCCAATCAAAGCACAATTCACCAGTATAGCTACCAGTCCCATAGCCTCCATTGCATTCTGGAATGCAAATTTGAACGTCACCGTACATATGTGCTGTTGTTAACAACTCCATCATTATTATAATGATTGAATTATCACCTGCCAGGTTCCAATGTTTGAGACACGTCGACCAAACGGTCGTTGAAGAACGAAGCATAATTTGAAAGCATCACCACGCAATTCCAGTAAGTTTCCCAAGAGAGCAGCCATTGCAGCTAGAGGAAATGCTGAAGAGAAGAGACACACGTAGCCCAACTGCGACAGCATTTCCAAGTGTTCGGAAAAGGCTCCATCGTACTGAAAATAATAATAGAAAAGCAAAATAGAAAATAAATTACTTATTTCTATCTTCAAGTCCAGACTGCAATAAGAGTATTTTTATCAGTATAAAGGTACTCGTGGTATTTTTTCTTATTGTTTGATTGTCTGGTATTCTAGTTTTTCTATTTCTAGGAACTGTCCAGACTCTACGTAGATTATTATGTGTTTACAGCATTACACGACACAGATGGATAAAAATTCCACGAGTTCACAATATACTATGTGCGTGCATTGATTGTACAGGAGTGAACATATTATTATAACTGTGACATTCGTGAGTCTCTCAAAAAGAAATAAAACTAGCAGGATAGCAAACGATTTTCCTTTATTAAAATGAAGGATTGGATGAGTGATATTACCTTTTTCGTCGGTACCTGCGCTTCGTTGACGTAAACGGTAGGAATTGAATGAAAAAAAAAGTGGTTAACAATTTTGTAAGAAGCAACGTTTCAAACAAAAAAAATTACAAGACAACAACCAGTCAAAAAGTATAATCATTTCCAATCACAAAAGAAAAAAAAAACTGGAACAAATTGAAAGCAGGTAAAGAAACTCGTTCAAAAATGAAAATAAAAAATAAGAAGTCAGAGCGTGTGCAAAAGCAAATGATAAATACATGCATGAGATATAAATAATTAGTAAAATTAACGATTAGAATTTCAAATTCGAATGAAATACTCATAGGTAATTATAATCTTCGTGTCCGTTGACAACATTTTTCTCATAGAGAATAAAATATTTAAACTGTATATTAAATAGAATCTTAGGAAGTGTCGTGTCGTATCAATTGAGTATGATTAGGATATGTTCAGAAAATGATCGAGGATGATCGTCTAAGTCTAGATCAAACCTTGAACGTAACGTCACTAAGTAGAGAATTTGAGAGGTGTCCTACTCTGTAGAGAGAACTCTCCAATTCAGCTTGGCTAACATTTCTCGGTTGTTTCCCACGCGCTGACTCATTTTTCTCGTCCTTGTCTTCAGCATCCTTAGTATCCTTAGAATCCTCATCCGCTCTTTGAGTTTTGGTACCAGTATCAACCTCACCAGGAAGTGCACGCGCTTCGCTTGGACTCAGGGCACCAAACAATTCAAAACTCAATCGAGCTAGTCGTAATTGTTCTATAAAATATGGCACAGCGGATTCCTTAAGATTTCCAATGATTTGTCTGGCAATTAAAAGTGCTGCCAATTGCTGAAAGTACAAAGTCAATTAATCAGATTAAATATTGATTCAAGTAATAGTCGGGAATCCTTACCTCTTTTAGTCTTTCCTGATCTTGCAAATAGAATGCTATGTAAAACAGCGAGAGGAAAGAGTTGACGAACTGAAACTAAAAATAACATCCAAATAGTTTACTTTATTTTTTATAAAAGACTCTAGGATTTTTAGTTTATAATATCAATTATGTAGTGTGCAATTCAATAATTGGATGTGCATTTTTACGAAAAAAAAAAATTAATAAAGTGTACAAGAATTTACAATAGGATTGACATGCAGCGACAGAGACAGCCAGAGCACTACGGTTTTTGATCGAGGAATTATACTATTGTCACATGGGATATAGATCAATTATATAATATTTTCTACACTCTTAATCATTTTATATATCGGTTTATGACTTTTTTGTTCCACTGCTTCGACACAGAGTTTCTTTTTTGACATTACTTCAATGTTACGTGCACAAAATATAAGCCTGTGTGTGGTGTCTCTTCTTGCTCATAAAAAGAAAAGTCCGTGTCATTACCAGTGCCACCTTGTAGATCAGATGATTCTCGTATTCGGTGTCGAGACGATAGTTTTCTGCATCCAACACAGAAAAATCATAGATACTACCATATGCTACGATAGATCATCTATGAATCTATATATTATATAATAATCGTATGTATACTGAATGATTATGATTAAAGTGAAGGAGAATTCTAGTCTATCCCATGGATCAGAATCCAATGAAGAATTCAAAGACTATGCACATATTTACAGATAATCACTACAGAGAAGATGTTTTTATTCGGTGAGTCGTTCTGATAAATCTAGAAAGATAAGCTAAAGCTGTAAAGAATAGATGATAATAGTAGATCGCGAAATAATCTAGAATAAGATATCTAATCGTGCACAGACTGAATCACAAGGATTGATCAATAATCACTGATATTTGAATCAAGATTATAAAGAACTGATTATAAGCATTGATCCATCTTTGACACAGAACCACGATCAATCACTTGGACATGAATTGTGAATAGATTGTTGACAGGGAGGACATTTTCCTTCAGTGATAATAAAAAAAGTGTAAGATAAAGTAATAATCCAATGAAAGTCTTGAAGAATTTACCTAAATCATTGAGCCAGACTGCAACTTTGAAGTACGCCTCATCCATTAGAGTTATGACCACAGCCAGCAATACTTTTGGTACATAACTCAGCCAGAATCCATAACCACCAGATTCAAGTCTAGCATCCCACCAATCCTGTAAGAAAAAGAGATTTTCAAGGAAAGAAAGAATTTGAAGCGAAAGTGATTCCTGAAGTTCTCTATATACCTGTATTTGAAAGCTGAGAATCATGACAATAAAGACGAAAAGCAAACAGGTGATTATGATCGGGATGCTGACAAAGTATCGGAACACGTTCCTCCTCCATCTGGGATAAGTTGGCTCCAATCTACCCGTCACCGGCGAAGTTTCAAGAGTACCCTTTGATGAATATTATGATCTAGTCATTTCCATGTCAAAGAAACACGTATATATAAAAATAAGTTTCTTACTGTGAAAAGAGGTCTAGGCTCCAGAAGAAGATCATCCCTCTGGTCCAAAGTTCCCCATCTATAGGCCAATTCAGCTCCCCTACGTTTCCATGTTTCTAAGTATACAGTAGCCCAGATTACGTTGAAGACTGAGAAAAGGACGTAGGCCACGTCTTCCACCGCCTGGTTCCGTCCAATGATGCCGACCTAGAATAATGAATCGAAGTCAAGAGAGATTCAAAATTATTCCGTCTATTTGGTAGTTTTAATTGATTCATTTGATAATCTTACTAACCCAATATATGACACCCACTGCTGCTGGAACTATAAGGGCGGTGGTGTAGTGCCCTAGCCATGCAAAATACATACTGATCTTCACGCCAAAGTAACGACAGATATCATCAAGTGGCTGCGGACTGAAAAATGCCCGTACCCATGTTCTCTGGAGTTTCTCCAAGGCTGGTAATTCGTGAAGCGGAAAAACCTGCATTAAAGTCACAATCAATTTAAATAGACCAACAATTATTTAATAACAGCATAACGAATATTCTCTTTTGAGTAACCTGAGAAATTATTCCGGCCGAGATACATTTAGGTATTATTGCCTGACCCTCAACCATCTTTAGACCCGGTAAGCTGTGCAAATCCTGCGGTCCTGCTCGAAGGGTGTGCAATAGGTGTAAAACCAAGGATTGTCGTTCCTGGGTTGTGAAGAACCGTGCCTCATCGTCGTAACCCTCGAAACAGCGTGCCTCTGAACCAACGAATTCTTTGAGTCCTCCGCCAAACTCACGGTGAAGAGTTTTCGGTAAGTGTACTTCCTCCGCAGCCTTGAGAAGTCTGCAATTTTCATAAGATATGACAGAATATTCCTTTTGCTTAACAACCATAACTTGTATTTTATACTCACACGGGGAATGGTGCTGTTAAATAAAATCCGTAACTATCGGAAGATGCATGATGTCGAACATGAACCACCAAACCTGGTGTACCAGCACGTAGCCGTCCTAGTAGCCACATTAACGTTTCGTCTCCTGTTCCACTTGGGAACATCATCACCACATCGCATTCCTAATGAACAATTAGAACAGTATAAACAAACCTTCGCTCTAAAATTATATTTTTTCAATTTAAAAACATTTTAATTTACAAGTCCGCTACCGTGTAAGAGCAAACGATTCAAATACAGTTCTAGAATGGTTTTATAACACCACGTGGCTTTCGGTAGTTCGTCGCTTTAAAGCAGATAGCGGTAGTAGTAACCATAAACAGGTGCTGCCACAAGTTATAAGTAACGATCACTACTGTAATTAATATTTCTTCATGATTCTCTCTTAGTATTGCCACAACACCGACACACAGAGGCAAAGCATGACACGCAATATCAAATGTTCCCTTTTGTTCAATCTGAATCCCAAAAAACACTTTGTCATTAATAATCGCAAAGGATATTTATCCAAGAAAAGAAGAACAATAATAAGAAAAAGCTTTACGAAAAACTCAATTCAAGGAAAAGACCATAAGAGCTGAACGAAGAAGCAGTGGTCTTGTCAATATACCTTTAAAGGTAAGTAAAGACAGCTTAATCATCTGCCTTTGAGTATACAGATTTTTGTAGAAGAGGACAAAAAAACAAATGTTACTATTTGATAATTCGGCATCATAATTACAAGGTTCAATACGTGCCACGAACTCTGGCGTGAGGTATGAGGTATGCCTATTATTCTGGCCCAGCTCCAAATAGCGAATTTCCGTGTAATGTTATCCACTACCATTCCACCCTGACCTACTCGCTATTATAATTCCTTCTCTAGAATCTCCAACATTTCTACGCTCCGGCGCTTCATCCTCTCTTAGTTTATCGGTTCCTCACCCTCATCATACGTTTGGATCTGTAAATTCTATTCAACTCTGCCTACTGCAGTTAGTTGTGCCAAGTAGCTGGCAAAATAAGATAACATAAAAGTTATAGAATTCAATTTAATGCATTCTCAGAATATCATAAACGAATAGGATAACTGATAAACGGATACGCGCGCATTCGTTATGTTGTTACGGATAAAGAGAGATGCTCTATGTAAATGGACCAAGAGAAAAGAAGATTAACAATGAAATTCAAGAGAAAGAAGGGCGTTGACGTTCGGGAAGTCATTTTGGAACGAATGGTAATGTTTCGTAATGCCAGGAACGTTAACCGAATCGATAGGCGGTTCGTTACTTAATAAAGAAGAATGTAGCGAATGGCGCACACGCAAACACAGCATCGTGCGAACGGGCACGATATTATTCATACGAAAAAAAAGGGAGGGGGTGAGTCCATGCGAAGGAAGGTCATTATCTGGATTATAGATTAAAGCGTACATATTTATAATAACAAAAACGAACCTGAGTTGGAACCTTTTGTATCCATAGGCGGCGGGGGGTCATCAAGTGGCCGGTACATGGTATCTTCCGTCTGAGAAGACGTGATGCTAAAAAGTCATTACATCTTAGATAAGATAACAAATAATTGAAAATAACATAAATTGATAGCGTATTATACAATTATTACGTATCAAAAGGATCGAGGATGGTTTATTATTTTATATAAAAAAAAAATATAACACTTAACTGTATTCTATAGAAATCATATATGGGAGATGTATGGACCAGAAGTCAATGGTGCCGATTAAACAAAGAATTGGAACATATAGAATGATTGTATTTACCAAAAGAAAAGTTAAATGATTTTAAATACATGTATGGTAACATAAAGACATAAAAACGTGTATAAGATAAGAAACTTGCCCTTGTCGAGTGTTTCTTTGGCCGCGTGTATGACCTTCCTCCGTCTAAGTCCATCCAAGGGAGCAACGTTAGCGCTGGTCATCCTGTCATTATCACTGATGGTCTCGACGTTCGTCGTAGAAGCGTCTTCGAGAAGATTGATCGGGATAGTAGACCCCTCGCCGCCTGACATAGTGTCCCCCACGGTATCACCTGGAGGAATCCTTTCCTCCCCCAGTGCAACTGGCACTGCCACTACCACTGCCACCACTCCAATTCTCTATCCCTTCTCTGCTCTCTCCCACTCTTTAGCGAACTTGTCTTTCAACGTGCCACGAACTACCCTCTCTGTCACACTCAAGTCCTCCGGTACTCGAGCGCGCTTGCGCACGAACTGAATTCCTTCTGGGGTCCTCTCATCCCTCTTTGAAGCCCTCTACGGTCGAACCTCTCGCCATCTGATGGGATAATGGCGAAGCTAGCGGAAGCGATCAATGAGAAAGCTTCCCCTCCAATGAGTTCTCTCATATAGCAGTATGTACAACCCTCTTTCGTGATGAGAAGCGTCTGCTTGTAGAAACTCCTAGGATTAGGGTGCACATGGATAGGGATGGATTCGTACCTAAAATCTGCGAATAAGCGTAGGCTAAAAGAAATCATAGAAAAGCGTGAAAGATCCGAACGGAAATAGGAAAAAAAAAGAAAGTGCGAGAAAGGGAAGAAGAGGGAGAGAAGCAAAGAAATTTTTCAAGATCCTTGGGGGTGAGTTGATTCAGGGTGGATTACTCGAATCTACCGCAATTGTCCAAGTCAGCTTGTGGGGTGGGATGGGCCTTTACTAACGATCAAACTCTGAGTGTGTAAGGTTCATTTTCTAGGTGATACATACGTTACACAATATTCAGCTATCCTCCACGCGTTATATATATATATATATATATATCTTACAGTCGATTTCTCAATGTATCCATTTTTACACGTGTTTCATATTGGAACCATGGGCAAAGATTTTTATTAAAATTCTTCACGTTACAATAAACGATTTACATGAACTTTATTAAATACTTATGCTTAGGTTAGACATATATGTGACTATTAATTAAATCATTAAATACAAAGTGAGTCTTCGCGACTCTCTTGCTAGATTTCAATCTCACATTTGCACGTACAATCAAATTCTAGCAGACACACATTTACATACATACTATCAGGCATTATCTCATTGTCATTTTTTTCAATAATTTAATCGATTCGATCGGCAGCTTTGATCTCTAGGTTAACCTAAGATCTTCGTGATGTACCTCAAGGCCATTTTGCTTCGGACGCTGCCATTCTCTTGAAATTTCATCTCGCGTGAATTTCCTTCTTCGGTTTTGTCATTACGCAACGGCCTCTGTAACAGATTTCTGTCATATGGGAGACCTTCGTCGTGGTTGAAGTTCTCAGGATTCTACCAAGTGGAGATTCCGTGGTTGTCGTTCCCAGGATTTCTGTAGTCAGTTCATCCGGTGGCACTGGGGCGTTTGGAGTCGTTGATACTATATCTATGATCGTCGTATCCTCCGTCGGATCGAACGTCGACATCGGCTGCGTGGCTCCAGTCTCCGTAGTTGATTTCACTTCATCAATTAAATTATTATTGTCGTCCCCTCCATGCTCTTCAATTTTAATCTTGGCTTCCATTTCTTGCTTCTCTATTACTTTATCCACTTCCGGTACCATTCTCTCTGTAGTGGTCATCGGCGCATTATTCTCTGAAGTTGTTTCCTCGCCCTTTAATCTTTCAAAGATGGCTTTCACGTAATCGGAAAGGACTTTGACATCGGACTTTGACATTTCATTTGTTTCAGGAGCGAAAGTGCTCACCTGCGTATCGACGATCATTCCGTTGGAGAAATTTGTGTTCCTCGGAATCCAGGATGCGATCTTCAAATAATCGAGGTTGGACTGTTTCGTTAGATCCTGTACCTCGCTCCATTTACTCCTATGATTTTTCGGATGATCAGCGTCCTCTGTGTCAAGAGTAATACTTTCGGCTGGAGTGGTCATCTCGTTCTCGGGATCTTCAACATTATCGTTCATCGTAGTCGGCAGTAGTATAGTTCCTGTAGTAGTCAAAGGTTCCTGGGTCGTTATTGCAACATCAGGAATAGTTGTTTCCATAGTCGTTGATGCTTCTGGACTCTTGTCAGTCTTAAGCATCTCTTGGAATAAGTCGTTTAAGATGGATTGTTCAGGTTTCTCAGTGGTTGTCTGTTCTAACCGATACATGTATCTATCTTCCCCTAGACTGTTAACTACCGACGTGTAACGATGCGATTCCGCAGTCACAAAATCACCATTAGCAGGTCTCACGCGGACTCTGACCCTCCTTCTCCTTGTTCTATCCTTCTGCAGCATCTGGCAAGTAAAGGATTTGTGAAAAATACTCAAACATTTTTTATTTTTATTAACCAATAAATGAATTCATATTTGCATTACCTTTCTATCTAGAGGATACTCCAGGTATGTTTTCTTCACAATTTTACTTGTCTCTATGACCGTCTTATCGTTATCAGAAGTATCGCTGATGGTAGTAGGAATAAGAGGGGTAGTGGGGATGATAGTATCAGTCCATTCCGTAGCAATGGTCGTATCCAAGTTAGTAGCATCTTCTTGCATTTTTTTTCCAAAAGTGTCTTCCATTCCTGATATATTCTCATGCTCGGTGCTGCTATCGATTTTGGTAGAATTTTCAGCAAGATTAGGGAATTGATCTTTTCTCTCATGATTTGACAAGGTTGATTCATCCTGAATTCCGTCACTCTGTTTTGAAGTCACGAGTACTGTGATGGATTGCACTTCTGGTCCTGCAGTGATAATCTCAGGATATTCCTGATGAATGTAACGCCTTTTGGAATCCTTCGAGTCATTGGATACTTCATCGTTCGCAAGACGATTGGGTAAATAACTCGGTTGGAAGGATGATCTAGTTAATTTACTTGACCATTGACTCTCTGCTCCTTCAATATCCGTTACTGCGGAATAACGGTTATCGGACGCTTTAGATTGTTGATAATACTTTTTCGCACGATTACTGGCTAATTGGGTTTGATCATATTCCTCTTTTTCTGCCAATTCTGCGTTAGGTATTCCTCGAAAATTAATGACGAAATCTTCCGACTGAAAAATAAAAAATACCCAGATTTAACGACTCTTCGATTATAATGACTCGATAAAAAATCCGTTTATTGATACTTACATTACCATTGGGTTCAACCTGGTGCAATGAACCGGACCCTCGATTGTACGACAGAGAAAGTTCACCGTGACTTTCGAAAGTTGGATTATTAAGATTATCCTGCCGAGGAATTGTCTCAGGATTAGTCCGAAGTGTTCTAGGATAATTCTCATCAATAGGCAATTCGTTATCGTCGGTAGGATTTTCCGTTGAGGTAGTGGTACTAGTAGTAGTGTTAAGTCGTTTTTTTCCAGGTCTTCGAATCCTTCCACGAGTCCTTGGCACTTTTGGTTCCTCGGATCTTACTTTGGTCTTCACTGTAAATGCACTCTCATGCTCAACAGCAGCAGCAGCAGTGGAACTGATCCTCGGCGTAGTAACTGTTTGTGGGGTTACGGTGGTAGACTTAATCGTTGCCCTTCTAGGTGGAGGTTGGTAAGTCTGACGATGTTTCAAAATTTCTGCACGAACTGGATGAGCTTCCCCCGAGGCAGTATCCTCCACGACGTGTTCCTGGTATTGATTATTCGTTGGCACAAAAGTCTGATAGTTCATGACTACCGGATGTACAGGTTGAAAGTTTGGTGGTCTTATAAAACCATATTCAATTTCGGATTCCGGTTGTTGAGTGGTTGTTGTCGTCGTAGAAGTGGTGGTCGTCCTCGTGGTAGACCTTTGATACTGAGTCGGTGCTTGAATCCTTACGTATTCATTTCCATCAGTCTGAACCTGGGGATGAGCTTGCTGAGAACGAACCCTTGGCCTCGTTTTCAATCTACGTCTGGGCCCATCTTGATTTATAGGACTGAAACGAACGTATTCGTCCTGACCATCACGAGGACGAGTTTGTATAAATGAATCCTGCTGAACTCGTCCTCCGACACGTCCTCGAACCCTTTGACGTCCCACGTTCGTGGGGGGTACAGATGTTGTTGTGGTTGTTGTCGTTGTTGTTTGACTCAAAATCTACGAGAAACAAACGAATATTTATTATTATCAGAACAATTTGAGAATTATGTAAATCTCGTTTTACCTCTTCAGATGATCCACTCGACAGAATTCTTTGAGGATATTCCTCCTTATTCGGGTGACTGTTGTTATCGTAGCTAAGCCCCTGATCCCGTACTTGACTTTCTCCTGTAGGGAAGTATTCCTGTACAGGCTGAGGTTCAAAATTTCCTTGCAACGCTGCTACCTCATAATTTTTAGGATTACTGTCAGGGTTAATCTTTACAGGTGTCTCGGTGCTGCTGGAAAGTTTCTCACGATCATAAGAACGTTCCTCAGGTCTGTAAGACACCGTGGGAGTCGATAAAGATTCCATGGTTTGAGCTTGATAATTGAATCCATTGACAGGATTATCCTCAAGGTGTGGCTGCCCGAAGTTGGCAGAGGATTGAAATCCTGCGTAAGAAACATTCTCCGTTGGGTTAATATCCTGTCGATATTTTTGTACTTGACTTGATTCTCCGCGCCAAAATTCGGCTCCGTTAGATTCTGTCAAATCTCCTCTAGGTATAGATGTCGGATTCAGCGTACTTTCAGTGATCGATGAATAATTTTCGTGAGGACTTGGACCAGGAGTCGATGAAGGATAATCATCCTGTGTATTATAAATAGGAATTTTTGGATTGAGAGCAGGTGCACTGGGCTCTTGTTGTACATTGACAGTTGCAGTAGTTCCATATGGTACAGTCTCTTGACTCAAGGCAACTACAATTTTTGGACGTTCCGCGCGAAGCTAGGGAATATTTATAAAAATAGATAGAAAAGATACTTTTTTAAAATGTTTCTTAATAAAATAAAATCATACCTCAGAATTGACAGTATTTTTTTCTCCACCACGGCCTCGATATCTTTGACCCCTTACGGAAGACCCGTTTGATTTTCTCGTATGATCTTGAATTCCGTACCTCTGGGTCATTTCCGAAGTTTTTGATTTAGTCGGTTGGTAAGTAGGTTCCGAGTATCTCTCGGTGGTGGTCGTCGTAAACCTTGACCTGGACCTAGAGTAAGGTCTTCGTGGTCTATCGGTATTAGAATGAGTCGAAGGGCTCTCTGTACTCGTAGTAAGTCTCGTAGATATAACTCGTCCTCTAAAAAAAATGTTCTAATTAATGAAATTCCAGTCGAACACACTCATACTAATTTTTGTAATATACCGTTGCCTTCCTCGAATTCTATGCGTCGTAGTCGGAACATCCGTAGTAGTCATGATGGTAGAAACTGTAGTCGTAGGTGGTGGACTAGTTGAACTGACACCCTGGTGCTCAGGACGTTGAGAATCAAGTAAAGAATTTACAAGACCAGGTAGACGTGAAGAAATCACTGGCAACTCCGCTGGTAACGTATACTGAGTTGGCCCTGTTAGAATTGCTCTTGTATCTTGGGAAATTCTCGTGGGTGCAACTTCATCAAGATGATCGGGACGTTCGTTCTGATTAAATTTATTTAATATTTGTCCTTGATTGAGGGAATGGTAACGATTTGCATTCTCTATTGTATTTCCGGAAGCAGTGCCTGGTTCTTGTACTTCCGGATTTTTATAATGCTGCTGGGCCAGTTCCTGGTTAATCAGAGCCAATTGTGCTGCTAGATCCTGTTGTTTGGTAGCTTCTTCCTGAATTCCTAAAATGTCATAAAGTAATGTAAATATTATAGAACGTGTAGTCTATTAAATTTACTTCTTAAAGTTATTTCTATTAATTTATTACCGGAAATGTTATCGGAATAAGATGGAGTGGTAGTAGCACTTGATGCTTCAACGTAATAAGGTTTGTGATTCTTTTGATTCGGATCAATCAATTCCTCTTGATATGAAGATGGAGTTGGAGTCGTACTGGAATAAACTTGCTGATTGGCCTGATTGTTGCTCTCATAATTTTTCACACTCGGACGATTATCTCCATAAAATTGTCTATATCTGTATCTACTTCCGGAAGTAGGAGCAGTGGAGTACCCAGTGTCGTAAGTGGGTGTCGTTGATCGAGAGTATGCCGGACTCGGTGTAACTTCGGCAGTCGTTCCGGAACTCTCTGCCGTATAAGAATTGGGTTCGATAAGAGGGTTGGGTCTTATCCTATGTCTATTGATGATTCCATCATCAGTTATCTGAACTTGTGACTCCTGCTCGCTCTCCTCGATAGAGCCGCTATTGGCCAATTCATTATCCACAGTGTTAACAACGACGGAGCCAATATGTGGAGCCGGAAATGGTATTTTGGAGTAACCAGGTGGAGGATTGAAGCTCAACGGTGCGACAAAGAAAGGCAACTTGTCGACTTTTCGTTCTACTCGATTATTCTCAATACTCGACAGGTAGGGTAGATCGAATTTTGCAAATCCATTGGGTGGATCCAAATTGCTGGGTCCCACAAACACAGACGGTGCCTCTGAACCCACTGAATCTAATACAGATATGGTCTTGGCATCCTTAAGGAGCTTGAGTACATCCGATACCTTAACATTCTTTGGATCCATATTTACATGACCCATGTAAACGGACAAGGGTGGCTGATTTGGCGATGGCGACGGAGTCACACCTGATGAATAATTATCTCGAGGACTTTGAGAACCTTGGAAAGTCTGAGATCCTTGAGAAACATTCGCATCCTGGCTGTCAGTAGTCACGTGTCCCCGAACACGTTGTCTACCTCGAACTCTACTTTTTTGTCTTGTATTTTCTGTTAGATGCTGAATGTGATGTTGAGGATTTCTAACCAGAGCTTCAGCACGGTGTCTTCCGAGTACTACGTCACTATTACTTCCGATAGCTTTATTCTGTTCTTTGGTACGTTCAATGCTTACTTGGATCTCAGCTTCCTTTTTTCGCTGTAAAACTGCCAGTCGCTCTATCTCCATTAATCTTTCTTCTTCCTTCTTACGTGCCTCTCTCTCAGACTCTTCCTTAGCCTGTAACTCCGCCATCTTCCGCTCGTTTTCCTGACGACTTCGAATCTCTTGCTGTCTCTGTGCCTCCTCCTGTCTTCTAATCATAGACTGCCGTTCCTGTTCTAGTCGCTGTTTCTCTCGCAAATCACGAATTCTTTCTAATTCTTCCTGTTTCGCTATTTCTTCTAGACGCTCGAGTTCCTTCTGCTTCTCGGCCTCCCGTTGTCGTTGTAACTCTCGTTCCCGCAATACAGTCTCCTGATGAAGACGGGCCTGTCTATCCAGCTCCTTCTGCTCCTCCTCCAATCTCGCTACCTCCTTAAGACGTTCTTCCTGCACCATACGATTCTTCATCAACTGTTCACGGTGTAGTTGTTGCAGTATTTGCCTTGCAAAATCTTGTTCGATCGTAGAAGCTCTTGGGGTACTTGATTCGTTTTCAGGTATGACTTGGGACTTTTCTTGATTTTGATTCTGATGTTGATACTGCTTGTGACTTCGACCTCTTTGCGAGTTTACTTGACTTCTCTGTGCTAGAGTTTCAGCAGGGACGTAAACCAGCTGTACCTGAAAACATATAATTTATATAACAAATACACGTATGATATGTCTAAATATATTATTATAATTTTATATTATTAATTAATTTACTTCTTCGTTCTCATCACCGGACTCTGCAGGACTATTTTTATTTCTTTGATCATTCTCATTCGCATATTGTCGACCTTGTCCTGCAGCTAACTCCTTTGATGATTCTTCTTCCTGAGATCCTTCTTCAGTCTCTTCTTCGCTGTCCTGACTCTTCACCGCGTTCGAGTTTGTCTTGCTAGAATAACGTACCGAAGACGGATTTTGAGACAGAAAACGTTGAGGAGGATAAACTGGAGGAAGCGCGTCAGAAGATGGTACAGGAGGTATCAGGACTTCCGGTGCAAGATCCGAAACCGATTGTAGATTGGCAATTGTACTTTGATGAAGAGCTTTTTTATTCTCTTCCGGATTCTTTAATCCATTTGGTAAGAATGCCTGAGCCTAAAAAATATACAATTCCCTTACAACACATATACAAAAAGATTTTGATTAAACTTTATTACACGCCTAATACCCATACCTGTAAGAGTTGCTGTTGCGCTCGAAGTTGTTGCTGTAATAAAAGAAGATTCTGAATGCTCTCCTGAGTCTTCTGTAGTTGCATAAGTTGCTGTTGATACTGTTGTTGCAAAGCCGGTGGTAACGTGAGCGGTTGAGCTTGTGAAAAATGTTGATTAGCTGGACCACCTCCATTTTGAGTCACTTGATTCTGTCCCGTGTGTGTCCTCGGACTAGCCAATGGGATCCAATCGCTATTAGATACTTGTCTGGACCATCTTTCACCCTGGACCCATCCCAATTGGGACCACAAGGTGCAAAGGCCCACGACAAGGCTCAGGGCCAGAGGCCACCGACCTATCTGTAACAAAGAAAAATCTTAAACCAAACGTCGCAACGAGTCCCAGAATTTTATCTAACCTATTCATAGCACAAGGACACGAACTATTACAATAAGGCCCCATAGATACGAGGGACCTTTTAGGATCGTAGAAAGTTCGACAAGGAAAGGCAGACGGTAGGTAGAAAAACAGCCATGGTGACAAACCACAACACAAAAATTGTTAACCCGACATAACTATCAACCTTAATAAATAGACACCCGTAAACCGCCTCGTCTCCAGAATAAAGTTTCTAATGGAATTGCGGTTTGCAATCGCGAAGAAATTCATCCCAAAAAAAAGGACGTGTCTGTCTGTCGACTGCATAACGGTTCGGCGAACGCCCAAGAGAAATGAAAGTAAGTATCTACGCAAGACCGAAAGGATCGTCGGCTTTTGCACAGTTCCCATTATAGTTGCACTCTACCGTACACTTATAAATATAACCAGAGATATTATACAATCGCCATTCTCTCGCACGACAAAGTAGCAACCTAAACTAGTAGCTACTATGAAATAAAATCAAGAAAACAGACCAGACGATGACACAATAATGAATTAGTCATTTATTCTTTCATATCTCTCCTATTCCAACATAACTACAACCTTTGTAACAGTTCGTGACTCCTGTTTATCTATGCTACCCGCAACGCGATACCCCCATAAATATTATTCGAATTACGATTGAACAATAACTGCAACTTGAGATAAATGTTTGTTAAATGCATCGGTGCCTGACTGATGCAGCATGAGAGTAGGTATACAACCGAGCGTAACGTATAGAATTGAACATTGAAAAAGGAGGCCTAGAATTTTAGTTATTGCCGACCGAGATTATTATGAAGGAACTAATATATATGTATAAATAATATAAAATAATGAGTATTCATTGCAAAATTTTGCCAAGCTTTCAGGAACAGTTTACTAGTGAATGTTGTCGACCTTCGCAGACAGTGGGAAGAAAAAGGAACTGTGATTAGGCTAAACCGTATCTCACCGTTTGTACCTTTGACTATATACATATATATGCACTGTTATATATGTATATAGTATTTGTATAAAAAATAATATTATAGTGTATATCGGCTATTTAATACCCTCTCTCTCCGTGATCGCGTGTAATGTTGCTATGCTGCTCTCTATATGCCGTGCAAAGGATTTGGAGTGAGACCAGCCTAACGAACTGTAACCACCTAGACTCAATCCTCTGTTACGATTTCTACAGCTCTATACATTTCGATACGTTCCCTTACGTTTCCAAGACCTAGCGGAGTTCTTCTGCTTGACAAATAGAAAACTCGGGAGAAAGAAGACACGACAAAAGAACAAATCGAACAGAATCGAAGCCTGAAGAGGCCGGATGGCATGAGAAAGAAGATTTTACGCAATTAAACGAAACTACTGTAATAAAGATTGTAGACGAAAAATACTTTGAAATCACAACGATACTTTCTGTACTACTGACACTGTTCCTTGAAGAAGGTGTTCTAGAATTTACTGGACTCTCCTTCTTTGCGTCGCGTGCTTTAACGTAACGTGCGATCTCTCTGCTTTCCGCATTTGCCAACATTCCAGGATCGATTGTATGTACACTTGGAATTATCCATCAGTCAATATTCTATACGAGTCATACGGCATGTGCCAAGGTTTGCAAATGAAAAGAATTTTGAGAATTTCAAATTTGCCGCTTTTTCTTCTTAAATGCTATTTATAGCTATGGAATATCTTTCGTAATTTTTTTTAAATTTTATCGTGTAGATTTTTTAGGAACAGATAAGTACGTTTCGGATATTATTTATTGATGTTTCCTAATTTCTAATTCATATTGATAACAGGTGGCTGACACCGGCTGGTCCAGAAGCTTTCTACTCTTTTGGTTAAATATTCCTCATTTCCGATTCGGAATCGAGTCTGTTTGATCTGTAGAAAGTTAACTACCCGAATCTCGTTCGTAATATACATAAGCATGTAGTCCCTGGGTGGAGTTGGTTGTGTCAAAGGTGGCGCATTTTCGGTCCTAACTTTCTCAAGAGATACGTCAGGAGATCATCAATGACTCTGGATCTCCGATTCTCGAGATCGACGTACTGGATTCCATGAGTTTAATACCAGTAATAATTATCGATGGCTGGTTCGGCCGGTGTGTAACGTGTTTAAAACCAGGTCGCCGCCACCTTTCTCTCTTTGCAAGAAACGAATGCTAGCTACACAACATCTATTAGATACGGACATGGAAACGTCTATTGGAAACGAACATGGAAACATCTATTGAATACGAATATGGAAATGGGGGATACTACTTGAAGAAGGCCTGTGTATCTCTTATATCTATATATGTCAAATAAAATACTATTTTCTATTGGGGGAAAAAAAAAAAAAAAAACATTTTCATAAGGAGTAACAAAATTTGAATATTATTTAATCAAAATTATCTGAACAGACGTTGCTATATCATTGTCATAGTCGAGGTCATGTGAAAACTATTGTAATATTATATTATTCGGTTTTAAAGCTAACATTAATTTTACGCTCGAAAAAAAAAACAAAAAATGATCAACGAATAACTTCCGAATTTCACGCTCCACTTGAGTAACGCTATTATGAATTTTGAGGCACAAAGTGACGGAAGATGAAAAAAGATAACTATGTGAAAAAGGACGAAAATAACAATTTACATGGTAATTGCCTACAATTAAACGGCGTTCCTCTTTTTGGAATTCGAGCACGGAATTCTCTCGAGACAAATTACGTGGTCCATATATTGCGTGTGTAATATAAGCCTTCATACATGCAATCAAGAACTTTCATTGCCTCGATCGCTTTCGTCTTTATTATTATACGATACACCCCTTTATTTTCTTTTATTTCCGTCTCTGTGGTTCCGTTCCTCGTTTCACTTTTTTATAAACGCTCTCACGTATCTAGTTTTGAAAAATCACGATACAAGCTCGATTCGCGAATTCGCACGTTCGCGAAATTACACCTCATTCTATACCTATAGATAAATTTTTCAAAGAAATTCTTGTGGTCAGCCGTCACGGTGAAATCGTTGCAGACTTCCGGCTCGAAAGAAAAAAATTGAACTGGCTTACGCAAGTTTGACCAAAGTTTGATCTCTGACCTCGCAGCTAAAAGCTAGTAATGCAATACTGATCGTGCGAATAAAGAAATTAACAAAAAAAAAACGAAAATTCATGAAAAATAAATAATACAAAAAATTACAAGCCAACGGTGCACCAAAAGTGCATTCGCACCAAAATTCCTTGCAGATCAAACTCGAATAGACATAGAAAGCAGAGTGGTTCACATACTGACCTTCATTTCCTGTGTAATCTTCTACAAGTTACAACAACCCCACGTAAAATACCTGAGTATTAAATTTCCATATAACGAGTATCATTCTTCATCCTATATAATACAATAATTTGAACTTACCATATCGTTGCGTTCTCCTATCCTCACGAAGGCACTAAAATTATTCCTTCGAGATATGCTGAGGCACAAAAGGTCTTCGCAGCTTCCAATAACAATAGTCCTTTTTTTAAATCTCTCCAAGTGGCGTCTTCCTCGATAGCACTGCACACCGAGCCATTACCAAACTGAATTGATTAAATATTTGCATATACTACATATAAGCGAATTACAAAGACATTTAACAAAGGAGAATGTAGTTAACGCGCACGGAAATCGTTATACTTGATTAAGGATCATGAAAGTCCACCGTTCGAGTTCGACACAGTTTGAAGCTACTCCCAGGAACTGGACAGACTATATAGGCACCCCACCAATGGCATTGCTGCGTGCTCCTTCCTCTGATGCAGTTGCTACCAGCATCTAAGAGAAAGACTTTCTTACGTTATACGAATACAGGAACATCCAGATGTACTATACAGGCATATCTCAAGTACACTGTGACCATATAGTGCAATTAGTAGAAAATTTTGCGAAAAATTTGAAAACGTATAAAATATTTGTATATATTTATTTTTAATAACTAGATACACATTTTTCACAGCTGATGTTTCTACAGTCATCGTTATGGAATGTTGATAAGGACCTGATGAACTCATACGGAGGGAAGGAAGTGACATTAAGGAAAGAAGCTGGAGTGTATCTACGATCTAGGCCTCTATAGGATTGCCTGTAAATATCCTTCCCTTTCACTGGAGCAACTGAGAAAAATTGGCACACTGTGTGTGCGTGTACCTGAGCGAATGTCCGTCCATTAGGTTGGAACGGGCAAACGAGTACTCACCACTTCCACAACTTCCACTTCATTATATATATATATATATATGAAATATGGGTATATATGTATATATATCATAATTTATAAGAACCACCTCGACTTGCTATGCCACTTCCATAGAACATCCTGCATATGCCAGATAACTATGTATGGTTAACTGGACCACTGGGAGAGACCAGAAGCCACATATACATATAGAAACGGTTTGAGCTAGTCTTTGGAAAATGTGGTAAAACACTTAGAATGTTATTTAATATCCTATTATCAGGATGAGATTAAAATCTTTCAGTTTTGCGCTTCGCCATGCCAGACTGCCTTTACACCTGTACAAGGATACGGTTGTATCCGCTCATTCATATTTCATATTTCGCGATTCTTCCTATTATGAGATTGTTGTTCGTAATATCTAGCTTGCAATTCGTATAGATACATTAATAGATACCTTGAATACGTATAACGTAATATCCTCAACGAACACCTCGATTCTTTTATCCTATCGATACTCGTTAAGAGATCAAGAAACTGGTAACACGAAAAAATAGAAACGCAAAGTTGATACATAGGTAAATATGGGTAAATGCAATTAGAAAGAGATCAGTAAGCGTAATTAAACTACATTTTTGCCAATTTAATTTTCAATGTCAATTAAATATTGACTACTTGTAAAATTGATTTTGTACGATAGACGGATGTTTATTTGAGAATAAATTGTGAGTCAAGATTTTTATTAAAAATTCTCTATTACCTTATACTGAATAATAAGAAGAGATTGGAACGTTCGAATTTTCTTGTCCTTGCGAATTATTTTCTCCTATGATTTATGTCTAACAAATTAATCCGAAAAGGTGGCGGTGACGATCATGACGATGGCGGCGATGGTAGCGAAGCCACGAGAGAAAGCGGGAAACGCAGTAGACCGCCCAGTTCGGCAAGATATCCAAGTAAAATGCATTCCAGAAAGAAAGGATCGTTTCCTCTCTATAATCAGTTTAATAGTCTCTCTTGGTCCATAGTATAATAGTCACCAGGTAGCCGACCGTAGCTCCACCTATAAAGAGAATTTTTGTCTTCTTTTATCTCTCTAAATTTTTTGCCGTCCATTCTTTGAAAACTATCGTTAACGAATCATCCGGTAATCCGGGAAACTTATCGACGCCCAATCGCTCTGGTTAAACTTGTATAATTTATAAACGAAGGAAACTTTCGATACTCTAAAAAGTCTCTGGGCGTTAACAATTTCGTTCGAGTTACGAAATCACTTTCAGGCACGCTTACATTTAACAGACTGACCTCTCGCTTCTTAGGAATCGTGCTTGGCATTCTACAGTTAAAATTTATACACATATTGAACATGCTGTACGCATCTATTTCACGTAATGCTACTAAGAGTGAATAAATTCTTAAGAAATTGCATAAAATCCCGTGAAAATATTTTTACTAATATTTTCTTTGTCTATTAACTAACCAAGAAAAGATAAATTTTTGTTTCTTCATTGTTCCAGTGATATCTCTTATTTTTATTAGAAAAAATTCTCGGGTCCTCTTATACGTATGAATGAACGTCGCAGGTAGAGCAGACATGACGAAGTTGAGAGACTCTCTTCTTACTTTCACATGAACGAGGAGCTTGACCGCAAGTCTTGAAGAGTTCAATGCCAGGGAAGAAATATCTTCTTTCAAGATTTAAATGTCGAAAGAAGACATATACATACATACATACATACATACATACAAGTATTTCAACATTAACAAGTACCAGTCGCGTAGAACGACGTTGGTCATCGACAGACCTGTTTCTCTTTGGCGAACTCATCTTCCTTGTGTATATAACTTAGACTAACATAAGTTAAACTTGACCCGGATATCTTGTCCAGCATTGGATTCACCAGCGGAAAGAATGAAAAAGTGTCTAGGACAGAAAAGAGATGGTTGAATGCAATGAGAGTAGATACAGAAGAAGATGAAGAAGAAGAAGAAGAAGTCAGATGGTGTCCAGTTTCGAGACATTCTAAAGTCATGAAGAGAATCGTGAAATCTTGATCGAGTTGAATTAAGTGGATCAACTGGATCAACCGGATCGGTGGGTCTTGGTCTGGGCCTTACGTGTTTCAGTGTTTAGAGTATTTGAAACTTTTTATCTGCTGCTTATAACTTTTTCTAATACTTCTTACGGCGTGCGTTACTCCCACGTGAACTTATTTAATGATTCATCCTCGGAATTAGCTGAAAAAATATTGTGCTTTAATAAATGGATACACTTTCACCGTCGCCGGACAAGGTCTAGGACGGGCTCGAGGATAGAAGATGTGGATTTACTGACTTTCACGTGAGCTCACGTCGTCTTACGCATCCTTGTGGCTTCCGATATTGTCATTACTTTCCTTGGATGGTAGATACTTTGAATTACATTACTCTTATTGACGTTTTTACTTGTTGGCTATTATGCGTATGATCTTGTGTTACGCAGTGTTACCATTTGAATTACCTAATATAATAGTGCTGTCGTTTGTTTTATGTCACTGTAGTACTTTACATTCCTAAATGGGCCGTTAGCGAAGTAATTTTATTTGAATAACTTTGAATATTTCAGGTATTACATATATTATTCAAACTAGATTTACATGCATTTTTGAGTTGGTGAGCATTATTATTTAGGAAATTACTGTTTGAATATGAAACGATGTCTGATTTACGTAGTTATCAACTTGCACATGTAATCTTTCCTTTTTCAAGAAAATATCGATGTTTGGAGGATAGACGGAGGAATAATGAAATATGTCGAGATTTGTGACGCGAGTGAAAAATTAACCTCAAAGTATGTCACGTCGGTCCCATTAAAGCAAAGTTGATTTCTTATAATTCAGTTTTCTTTTTAATAGTGCCAAAATATTTTTAGAAAGCTACTTATATATATATATATATATATATCAAATGAATAAAAAATCTTTAATGAATATATAATGCAGGCGAATAAAAGGATATATATTAAGGCATTTATGTAAGTACTCGCGATAACAAAAATCATGTTAATAAGAGAACCTAAACAAAAATGATTATTTGCACTGTTAAAATCATAGTCGTATTAATTTTACCTGCTGTTTAAGATACACAATATGTGATAATTAAAGGTTTACTTGTCGTCATATGTTATGCCGTTTACAGAAGATAAATAGATCAGGCGCTCACGTGTGTTTCATACAGTCAACGTCCGTACCACGTGAATTTGATATCCTCATGCATCCATGCATCATTGAAGATACTGCCACCTGCGAGTTGAAGCAGCTATTACTTCGTTAACCCGATTAAACTGTGCTTTTCGGAATAATTAGAGCGAGAGTCAATGCTCTAGAGTCGGAACCATTGCCAAGCACTGATCGACTTTCATCCGAAATGCAGGGCATTGTTGACGATCACTGTAAAAGTTATAATAAAAAAATTTATTGATCCACAACTTTACATTGCTTTTTGTTAATCATAATGTTTCTGACAATTGTAAATTTTCATCATTATCTTTTTTTTTTTAGAGGATTTTTGCCTCTGGCCCTCAGCCCAGTTCACACCATCTCTTCCTTAATCTTTTTACCTTATACTACCACGTCTGAAAAAGGTTTAGCACAATAAATCAGTCTATTTAGGTAACTGGCTCGCAGTCATTCTTTGTCGTGCGCGAAAATACGTCAAGTTTATCTAGTCATAACAAGTGAATAATTAGTTCATGTCTGAAAATACGCGGAGTTAAAAAATAATCAAATTATGAGGCGAATCGATCGCGAATGTCGAAAGACCAGCGACTCAACACAGCGCATGGAGGAGGAGAATTCTTTGGTAAGTCACTTTTTCTATCTCTTTTTATTGTAGCCAAAACTTCTGTGCAATCAACAATCCTAAGGCTCTCACGAAAAGTTGAATGGGGTTAGGATGAAGGAAGGTAAGACGGGAAGAGTTATGACGCATAATCAAAATTTCAAAATTTCCCAATGGGATGAATAAGAACTTACGTTTTACATTCTTAATTTATTGTTATTTTGTTTAATTGTTAATATTCCTAGCACTGACATTTCACACTATAGATCTGAAGGTAAAATTTTATTTCATGATAATACATGTGCTGCCATCTCTGAGATATTTTGAGAAGCCTCTCATTGTTATTACAACACTGATAACATCAAGGTGATTCAAAATCTCTGATGACAATCTTGAACTTCCAATTGTGAAAATTTAGATGTTACGCAATTTTTTTCTTTAATGACACAAATGGACACTTCAACGTAGACTCTTATCGATTCAACTTCAAATACACACTAACACTAAATCAATATGACATATGACAACATTGATTTGTGCTATATGTGCTTTGGGGGGGGGGGGGGGGGTAATATGCTTGGAAGGAAAAAACTTTGTAAAAATCTCCTATGTATGATTTTCGTGATTGACATTGAAAAGTTATCATTCAGCTCCTCAATTTACAATAAAAATATGGAAAAAATATCATTTATTGGTAGTAACGTTTCTCAGAGAAATTCATATATACTCCGAAAAGTTGGCAGATTCTGGTTCAGAATTGACAATTGACAGAGTGCGTTGCATGTGTAGATATGTCGGAATGCTTCTATTTTTTCTTCTTTTGTTTTCCTTTAAATTAGACAACCAATTTTCGTCGTTTACCCAATCGTTAAATGTCGATGCGTAAATAGGAGGCGACAAACACTCTGATGATCCTATTGATGTTCTCCGTGGTAACCAAATCTATATTACTTCTATTATCACCCGATTCGTGCCAGAACGATGGAAACGGATATGGTATAAGATGTAAGATCGGTACGTCTGCAACGGAAAAATGCAACATGAAAATGAGATAAGAATTACTACGTCACTAGAAAAATAACTGTTTATGAGAAAAGAGCGTGAAATTTATAAATAAAATCTTACTTCTTCTCATAAATGGAATATGATCGTCTTCTATATGTGCCTGGATGGAATAAGGCTGAAAGTATCTCTGCTGAGGTTTTCCGTAAGAGTAGTCTTCTAATTTTTTCAAACGCGCCAGAGTGTTCTCAGCATCTACCAAGACGTTATACCACCTCTGAGTGTTCTCAAAATAATTGTAGAAAGTGGGATCAGGTGCTCCGATTAGATCCAAAAGTAACAGCATGTCCTGAGAGAGAAGATACAAATTTGAATGAATTCCTAATGAGTCGCCATCTGTGGAATGTAGAGCGAACTACAATCTCCGTAGAATAATTTTTGCATTCCATCAATCGATTATGAGATTTAATTTTTGACCTTGATCGCTACTTTTTATTTCATCAATTATTTTATTTCCAGTATGTACTTATCTACCATTTTATCCAGTTCCCTGATGTCATTTTCTCGACTATTTTTCGATCGTGTCATATGCCATTTTTTGGCAAGATGTCGGGCACCGTAAATTGAGTCCTTGGGCCCCCATGACTGGAAAGCTTCTTCACCGTCAAAGAATATAAACATGAGGCTTACGTCTTGCTAAAGAAAGAAATAAATAGTAGTACTGCTATAAAAATCTTTCGTTACCGACGTCACATTATTCGGTCAAAACCTTTTTTATCTTGTCTAGTTGCTGCTTCATGACTTTCGCAAGGTTAATGAGCTGTGCACAGGGTACAGCGCTGTCCGTGGCCCCGATGAAACTTCCTTCTCTGGTATATTTCGAGTCATAATGACAAGCCAATGCCAAATATCGTCTAGCATTTGGATTGTGTGTGGCTATGATATTTTCAAAATGTAGTATACCAAAATTCGGTGTTTTTTCGTCAAACGGATCAGACTCCACATCCCATCCCAGATCTTTCATTGATTTTTTTATGTACTGTCATAAGAAAAAGATACGGTATAATCACGATAAAGAAATATTATATTAACAGAACATTTGCAATACGACGCATTACTCATTCCCTGCCGGGCTCGGGGAGATACTAATAATGAGAACCAGCCTTATGGAACTTTGCATCTTACGTCTAGAGCGTACACTGCATAGATACAAAGTACAGGTATGCTACATTTAGCATACAAATTCTGCTGGCAGTTGAAAAGCCGTATAGTTTGTTTGAGACACAGAGTACACCTCTTCACTAAACCTCCTCAGTGCCGTCGATGGCATTAGCAAAAATATTGCACAATAAATCACAAGCAGGGAGTTCCCAGTAATACGACGTAAATTACAGTAAATAATTTTACATACATTCTTTACATCAGTATGGCCTGGTGTACCCACTACTCTTGGTATGCAAATATTATCAAGAATTTCGTTCATATGAGCCATGTCCGTCATTTCCGAGAGCACCAGAACTTGTTGATCCGTTAGTTCGTTTGAGGTATGATAATGCTGCAAGAGCAATTTGAGAATTAAATCAATAAATAAAACTGAGACACAATGTTACAAGTAAAATACATGTCGTAGTTGCCTTTCCCACTCATTCACGTAACTTAAACACAACAGCACTACTACATTGACATTAATGTCAATAAGTGGGAAATTGAAAGTAATAATATGAGGATTATATGCATATGTTAATGCTATTGCCGCCGGGTATAACTGTCCAACAATTTTTTTTCAGACGATAAAAAACCTTTCCCGCTCGAGGTACAAAAAAGAAAAAGAAATTTCCCACCGGATAATGCAGATGTCTAAGCATGCGTCTACTGAATGTGTCATAGACGAATTTCAATAATGAAACTGAACAACAATGGGTGACAACTATTACCGATTAGTCCCTCACGTACTTTCTCGCTACGAAATGGCACGTCCCGGATGACATTTTCAAGCGCTTCAGATTCAGTAAAATATGTCAAAAGACATGCAAGAATTAGCGTAGGTCCTCGCATGATCCTACTCTCAGGGACGTCACTTTAACACTGAACATTATGAAAGTATCACATTATGGTAGGTACGCTTGGTACGCGCTCCGAACGTAATGCAGCCATTTTTCTCTCGCTAGTTCACAGAGCGTAACGCTAGATGGCGGCACTGTAGATATGCGCATGTGGAACTTCCCTGAATTATCTTAACATTTAACGCGATAAGGTATGTACAGATAAAATAATAGACGACAAAATTTTCAGGGTCTTTTAATATATATGTAAGAAAATTTATACATTTTCTTCTCGTCGGTTTCGCTTATTGTTAGAGCCTGACAGTCATATTGCGACAGGGACGTATTGTTGTTGTTGCAGCTGTTGCCGCTTGTTGATTGCATCGCATAGAGCACATATATCCACGTATCAAAAATACCACATAAAGTTATTAATGAGATGATGAGAGTTGATGAATGATTAGAGCGAGATTCTTCATGACGGATGACTGGAAGGTAACCCAGCAAACACAATATTACACGTACGTACACATTAATTACAATATACGAGTCAACGCTATATAAATGGAGAACAAGTTCGAATTAACGTATGCGTTACACGTAATATTACATTTTCTTGGGAGTAACTGACGGCAAAATTATTAATTGTGTGATAGATGATCGATGATAACAGGGGATATTTCTACCAACGCATCCCACTTTCGAGGTACGATCCGTCTGACATACTATACACAAAAGTTACACTGTCCCTTGTACGATAATTATTAGCACGATACAAAAAAAAATAAGATACAAGAGATGAAATATTAGATTATACGTTAAAAAAATATGTATAAAATTAAATCTCGTCGCAATATCGCACGAGTATATAAATATTGCATTTTATTAAAAAAAATTTTATCGCCATCTCCTTTTCATTCCACTGTCTTTTTTTTTTTGAGCAGCCGCCTTCGCGCGGACAATATTTATATATAAAATAATTCGATGTACGATTTTTCGTTCCAATCTCACGTTGTTTTCCAAAACAAAAAGAAAATACACGCGCACACAATTATTCACAAGACCCAAACTAGGCCACACTCTACGGTGGTGACACCATGCACAAAAGGTCGCCACGATTACATCACTGTCCGGAAGTCCTCCAGGTTTCCCGTCACGCGCATAGTTTCAGGCACAGCATTCAAAGAGATACAGAAGTATAATAAGAATAACAATAACAATAATAATAATAAAAGTACAACAACGACAATTAACATTCGGGCCAATTGTTTCATCATTTTTGATAATTCCGCTGACGAGATTTTTAGGAATCCGTAAGAAACTGCGTGTTACTGCACAGGGACTGGCGTCGAGTGGGCATGATTTGGGCCTTGATATTCGAGTAACCGGGATAACTCGAACCCGTCAGCCATCCTGCATCTGTCCCTCATTTATCAGTACAAGTATTCGTTGTGTCGTAAGTGAATAACACAGTTAGCATTTATTCCCTTGTTTCATAATATACTCATATATTTCCATGAATGATTTTGCTTCCTTGGCGCAACGAGCTCTTCCTCTTTATTCTTTTACTCCTGGGACGACTTCCTGGTCTGATTTCTGATTCTCGTTGACTTCCGGTCTCGCTCGTACTTCCTTGATTACTTCCTCTGTTCCTTCTCACGTGCGTTATATACGCGCAATCAGTAATTGTATGGCCCGTATTGAGAACCGTGATAATACGGTCCCGGATAAGCTGCAGGTGCTGGATAACTGGCATACGCGTACTGCTGTTTCTGCGGGTACACTGTAATGCAGAAAGGAAAAAAAACCGTGCAAGGAACCATATATGCAGGACTCGTTATTACTGTAGGAAATGATTCCTTTACTTAGAGGCTAAATTATATTTTGAAGAATTTCGGAAAATCTTAACCCGATTGTTTTGAAATAGCTAAGAACGATGATAATATAATGTATTCCCTTCCGAGTGAATGGGTCTTCGAGGAAAATGGTGGCGTGAGCGTATAATTGAATTGAGTATACCATCGACGTCGGCAGAGTAATAGAATTGCTATTCACGGGAAAATTGTTTTTTTGACGAAGATCACGTGCCACCTGTCATTATTTTCGTTAGTTGTAACGACACTTGATTGGGATATATTTTCTCTATGAATATACAGATAATATGTGCTTTCATATAGACATATGATATCGCACGTGTATATATATATTGTTATTATGAATTATGATAATAACAAAACGAAGTGGAGTCGATCGGTATGAGCTAAAGACGATCTAGAAAGTTCAATCGTTGAGTTAGAGCATGACAAAATGACTTCAATTCGCGGAAGAAACAGAGCGTGCTGTAAAAAAAAGTAAAAGCTAGGCGCGTATAGTCGCGGTGGCCATATTTCAATTATCAATTTCTAGTATTTATTTACGCTCTACCTTTTGGTGCATCGTGAGAAACGATTAGCAATTGTATATAAAACACACGAAGTCTCGATATTCTACAATATTATGTACATGGATCGACATTCTGGTATAGGGCGAATAATGTGAGACTGAGTTCTAATAATTTATATGACGTAGCAGTATAGCCTTGACGGTTAAGGATTTTTGTTAAGTAAGCCGTATTATTTAAATCTTTTTCCTGAATCCATTTTCCATTTCTCTTAATATTTTACACATTTTTCTTTCTCTCAATTATACGTTCATTCGTGCACTCTCTCTCTCTCTCTCTCTCTCTCTCTCTCTCTCTCTCTCTCTCTCTCTCTGTGTATTATTACTCTGATAACCTTTGAAAATCCCTATACATTTACAGACCGACCCTATTAACTTTATCGTATGAAACGGTACCGACTGCGGACTGTTACCCTATGGGTAAACTATACGCGTCATACAATTTCACTTAACTGTACTACGGTACAAAATTTTAGAAATTCCAAAATACATTTTCACACACGAAGAATGACGTCTCGTCGAACGTGTACAATTTCATACGATAGCCATAAACCCATTCGACTGAACGCGCTGGCGAAACAGTACGGTGCACTAAAAAAATATAGTTAGTAAAAGCCCCCAAATAAAAAAAAAGGAAATAACTAAGATACAAGGAGAAACTCAAAAAAAATTTGTTAAATATTAAATAAAATACCAGGCATGAGGTACTGCATGTTCATAGCCTCCTCGCGCATTCTTTCGCCCCTCAAGCAAATGGCCGCGGCGCTAAACAATATAGCGCTGACGAGTGACCAACCGACGCCGACCCAAGCCACCACGTACGACCAGTCGTATGAGATTAGCGAGTTGTCCTTCAGGACCTAGATAACGGTTGGTTAAGGATCCGTGGGAAGCAGTCGTAGTGTGACAGAGGGATGAACGCCAGGAAAAGGAAGCACCAGGATTCCGTTCGGGAAGATTTGTGTGAGAGTGGAGAAAAAAAACGGAGCACGTATTAGTCGTGGCGTGTTCGATTCATATGATCACCTGGCATGATGTATTGCACGTTTTGAGCTTGCTCTCGTGCCCGCTCCTTCCTTAGGCAGGACGCTGCGATGAGAAATAGCGTCATAGTGCCCAGGCACGTGGCTACGCCGAGCCAGGCCAAATAAAACGACCAGTCGTACCACTGAGCTGCATTGTCCTTAAGTACCTGTGGGCATTTTATTCGCGTTTTTGCTTTCAAAATATATTCGACAGAGACTCCAGGTACTTCCCAGATTGAGGATACTCCAGTATCGGACGGTGATGCTAAATTGTGTTCAATTCAACTGTTACAGATATATTCAATCGTTAAAATTCGTCAAGCTTCCGAACGCCGCCGTCACACGTCGCTGCTGTCGATTTTTTTCTTTTCCCCATGTCAATAATGCTTAAGTATTATGAGTTTACATATTTGATAAATAATATATAAGTTTATCTGATAATATTTTACTCACGTTGCTCCATTGTTGATAATATTCTTCGCCCACGATCTTCTCCTTCTCGTAATACTCGACGCCGTGCCACAGTCCCATGCCACCGGCACTAAGTAGACCTAACGAACGAGTGGGAAGATTATTACTGTGATCATGTCTTTCGCTAATGATAATTACATTATGAACTGTGAATAGACAAACTAATATGTGTTTATGGTATGTATGATAGAAATGTCATATGTACAGGCTAAGAGCATCAGAATTGCCGTAGCAGTGATGTTTCCAGGTGAACGTCGCCAGCAGCCGACAACACCAGTCCAGAAGGCAGAGAATATCGCCAAGAAACCAACCATGAAGAGAGCGATGACGGAACGTCCCATGTCTATAAGGAACAAATATTTAATTAATTACCAATCATTACTTATACGGAATGTCGTAAAAATAATAAATACGACTTTGTATACGTACGCAATCGCGCCATTGCGTCATCGGAGAAGCCTCTCGTTTGATTTTCCTCATCGGGAATGAAATAATCGATGTTCATGCAATGAGTTTCCACGGGGCTGAGGTAAGTTTCCACTATAAAAAAATGGTTAAAATAATCAATCACAAAGCCTTCCATTGACAATCCTGCTATTATACAAATGGCCGTATGTCAAAGGACATAGGTGAAAAGAAAAATTAAAAAAGAAAAGTTCAATTGTTCGAACCAAGCAATTGGTGACCTGTGACCTTAATGTCTAATTAATTTTCAAGTCAGTTATGTCCTTTTCAGATTTATGTTTCGACATCTTTCATTCAGTTTCTCGTCAGGAATTTATCCTTTCCAGTATATCCGGATAGTATAATACACCCCATATATATTTATATATATACTTTTTGAATATATATGTATATACGTCGAAATGCACCTGACCCAGAATGCAATATACGCTATCACTGAGCGCACAAACACATAGAGCCTCGCATGTGTTCAGGTGCAAAAATACATGGAGACTGTATGTATTTGTATGTAGCGACCCGGTCCAACGGTACTTTTTTCAATCCTAACGAGGGACAAAAATTCTTGCACGTTTCCACGAAACTTCATGATGGTCTCCATCACCGAACCACATATGATTTACTGCCGTATGAATAATCGTCATTCGTCATGAGTTAAATTTCCAGAGGCCACCATGTGATGGTTTAAAATGTACAAGAGCCACATAGATTGGAAACTGATATCCAATGAAAATTGTGTTCACGTGCGCAACGGGCAGGTGAATAAAATAAAAATGTCATAAATAACTTGATATGCAAATGCATTAAGATATTTTTAATTTCAAAAGCATTTCAGACTAATCGTACCTAGTGGATATAACGATAAAGTGGCAAAAAATATATTGATAAAGAAGAAAAAAAGTATAAATATTTTTCAGGAAAGGAAAGAGACACAACAGATATACCGGGTGGTACCGTTGTTTTAAAAATTTCCAAGATACCAAAGGTGGCTTCCTTCTCTCACCACTTCTAGCGAGTACAGTTACACGCGAGTCAACGATCTTATATACCGAGCTATCATCCTGTCCACCTTGTACTCCACTATCATCCTATAACATATCCTCTAGGTTTAAAACGTTGCGAGATAGAAATTAACGGAACACCATATACTGATGAAGCAGCAATCATATAACAGGATTATTCAATATCCTTTGACGTTCTCGAAGAATTTTTATTTTATTAATTATTACGATCGCGCCAGACTTGCGAAAGACTTTCTTTCTGCGAATGGGGGTCAGTCCGATCACGTTCCGTAGGGACGAATCGAAATGATTGCTCGACCGGAAACTACGTGCTCCGGAAGCTCACAGTCGATTCCTTAAACGAATATGGCGCTTCTCGGTCAGACAACGGTAAATATACAGGCTCTGATTTTTCGTTATGAATAATAACATCGTTAAGGTAACCACTGAATTAGTTTAAATTAAAGACTATCATTTGCTATGAAAATATACTAGAAAATTTCCGTATAGTCCACCGCCGACACAAAAATATACAGAACTGAAGTAGTCAAAATTGCGCTATACATATATACTTGATATGTTAAAACAGCTATATTCCTTTTTGACATATCTCAACTTCCAGATGGTAAAAGTGGGCGAATTTTATTTAAACACTGTGTCACGTGGAAATAGAAAATTCATGGATCTCTGTCCTTCCACTTCTGTCAATCAAATTACCTTGCACAGGAAGTATGTTTGTCAACGAACGATATACAAGGTACTGATCAAAATATAAATGCTATTATTATGATGGTGCTGATGCCTCCTTAAGTGCGAAGAACAGAAAACATCGTCCGTATCTTGGATCGCAGGGAAAATAATGTTGAAAAGTATAAAGCATCGAATCAACGATAGAATCGATCGTTGGCAATTATCACTGGCAGCGGAAATTCATTTTCCAAAGTGTCATGACGTCGAGAAACAATGCCACATGATATCCTTGGAATTTAAGTCGTGTCGTATATCATTTAACAGTCCCGTTTTGTGGCTCTAGTGGTCAACGTTAGTGTACAGCTTTACGTGCATATTGAAAGAGGACTTCAATCAAGTTTCTAGTACCTACGATTCAGGTTAAACTTTTAACCTATTACGTGAATGAAAAGCGATAGAATCGCAGCGATAATTCCGCATAGAAAGTAGCCAAAGGTGTCCGGGTTCAGAAGCCGTGTCTTCGCGCGATGTAAATACGCGAGAAATAGTTGCCAGCCATTTAGAGATGTAATAAAAAAACAAGTTATAATTTTAATAAGCGAAAGATCGTTGAACCGTTAAGAAATGGCGAGAATGTCAAAAGAGAAAGAGAATTTAATCCATCAACATAAATAAAAGTAATTTAATCTTACCAGTAGGTGGTCGTTCTTTCGGGTAACATATCCTGAAGAGTCCCTGAGTCCTCGTATAATAATAATATTTAGTGTTCATCTGCTCGACGAGGTGGCTCTGCTCGGCATGCTTAGCGGCGTATTGCTAAAGACAGATAAAAATGAAGTCGAATTACTAGAAAAATTCGTCGAGTCGGACTGCCGTTACAGTAACGGAAAAAAATAATCATTAAACACCCAAGTACAGTCATTTCATAGATTTAATATGAAAATTGTAGAAAGTATCGATTCGCAAGATCGACGCTGTTCGTTATCTTGTCCCGGCAGTCTCTTTCTTTATCTCATTCTAACTACAAGCTCTTTGCTGCTATTTCATCTCCCATAGCAAGTAATAAGGTAGGCATATATAGGGTATCCGTTAAAACCTCCTAGAGAGCGTTTACTCGAGCGTTTCAGGATAGTTCCGCTCACGGAGCTCCGGACGTCGTTAAGCATGGACGTGAAATTAGATATAATTACACCATTCGAACGATACTATCTAGTTTCTATCTGAATACATGATACCTGTATACAAAATATATACTCGTGTAAATATATCGTGCACGATAAATGGCAAACTAATGTTAGAGTCGAAAGACACGTCATACGATTATTTGTCATGACAACTTAGCGATATTCAATTGTCATTTCTATTATAAGAAAGTATGCGGACGACTGAGTTCTTCGTAACGCGATTCTCCTTGGATGAAATTGCGACACGTTGCAAGTAGTTAAACGTAGATACAGCAATTGCGTAGGTGGTGTGGAAAGACCTATAAAAAGAAAGGGCGAAAGAAAGAATAACAAAAATGTGAAACAAAAGAAAAAGTACGACAATGTATACATATAAAGAGAAACGAATACACGTTACTTGAATCAGTGGGCCGTGGAATGTTATTCATTTTCATATTCCAATATTCTCATAGTCCCGTGGGCAGAATGGAATTCATCACGTTTACCTAATGACTAGAGACTATTTTTATTTACTTTTTGTTTGGCATTTTCCCACTACTCGTCCAGAACTCTCTTAGGAAACGCATCTGCCAAGAGATACACAGCTAGCGACATTGCACTCATGGGACTTTTCTTTTATTCATTTAGTTTTCATTTTTCCAACCTTTTCTTTTCTCCCTTCTTAATTACAAGTAAAGACAGTTTCTCGTTCGGCGCTGCTTTCACATTGAGTTTCGCCATTGCTGAGAATCGCAGTTGGTACTCAGTCGCAGTCACTTTTTTTTCTAATAATAAATAAATGTGAGCGGTAAGAAAATATTTGTATTTGAAAATTTCATAATATATATAGCCAAGCCACGAAATTTCTCATCGGTACCCTTTGCTGCATATGGTCGTATTTCTCTACGTACTCTCATTACTCTCCTATTAGGATCCTGTATGATACTAAACCAACTACAAAAATGTTCATCTACACACCAAACCTTGACTTGAATACAAATAAGCTTTTAACATCACAGGTTAAGCTGTAATATTCTCACACGTTCACGCATACCTGCACCATGGAGCTACTGGGTATGCGTACGTACACAAATTAGTCGCATATGGTAGTTGATATCGCAAGTGTGTGCGAGCTGCTTCTAATCGCATACGTATATCCTAAGCGTTAATGTGTATAGGCAGGTAGGAAAGATAACTGTATATACGATTTCTTGCAGCGGCACGAAGAACACACTCTGTGCACAGCATGGGAAAAATGATTATGGTAGCGTTGGTTGGCGCGTTGATGGCTGCGGTCGCAATGAGAGATCAAGGGAAAGGAGGATTCTTCTCGTTTCTATGCTTGAATGCTTGAGCGCTCTTCGGTTCTGGGCAGCCATGATGGAAAGAAAGGATAGGGCTTATGCCTGTGGAACGTCAGTCATTGCGAAGAATGTATTTTATATGTTAAATAGATAATTGCTATATGAACTGGTATCTGCAGTTTTTGAAGTCACCTTATTACGTGCGTTCTGAAATTTGAATGACGAATTTATGCAATCTTTGTTTTATTTTTGAAAATTTTAATGAACGCGCTTGAAACATTAGCCTGCGAAATTGTTGACTGTCGAATACTGGAAGACGTGTCGTCTTGTATTTTGAATAGTATTAGATATAAATAAAGGGTATTTCGAGGTGAGAACAAAATCAAATGAGAGAACGTCATGAGTCAATGTGTGCGAAATGGGTGCGGCTTGGAATGTCGATCTCATCGACCGAGTGAGCGAGCAAATCAACGAGCGAGTGGTCGTGCTAAAAGGTGTTCGTAGAGTTTTAGGAACGTGCTTATCCTTATGGGACGTTGAAAAAATTGTTAGAAAATATGTATGTACAGGTAGTTTGTCCTTGTTTGGCGAAGGTTTGTTCGAACCGCGGACGGATACGTAGAGATTAAAACAAGGAGGGAAAGAAACATGGCCGCCGTAAGCAGGATGCAACAAGTCGCTACTGCAAGGAGCAAACTGTCTAAGAATTTTTGGAAATTACTCAAGGCTGTCGGATGTGAAATTTACTGTGCTATGTGTATGTGCTTGTTGGTATATATATGTTAATTTATACTAACTTGTATTTGAGCACGCTTGACCTCCGTGTAGAGCCAATTGTCCGTGGAGAAGGCTATAGCCAGGAGAGCCGTAGCGATTATCCCGGTTATCGTGGCGAGCGAGAGAGTTACCGCTGAGCAAGGCATCTTGGATGTTTTATCACCGTTTGATACTTCTTGTTTAATTGAAATTACTCTACGGGCACTAGATACGACACTGGCACTCAACGCGAACGACAATGAACAAAGGACGAACTTGTGGAGTCAGAATTTTTAAAAGGTTATGTACTGAAATATTAGCACAAGAGGGTTATACTTCACGAGTAAATTTACAATGCACTCTGATATAGATGTTTGAAAATATAAATATATTCGTATAAATTGACTCTAGCAATAGGGGCCAATCACCTTTTACGTTGAACTGACGAGGATCTAATTAACACTAGTCAGTCTTAATGAATGCGCGCACGTTTCTGGCAACACACGAAATCATCTCTCTGATATATTGCACAGCATTATTGGCCAAGGGAGAACAGTAAGATGGCTATAACGGCAATAACAAGAACGAGTAACACAGTGAAATTCGACAGATACTCGCAGCCTTTTATTTGAGTAGTTTGTACGTTAGTTAATCTTTTAGTGTAATTCGTACCCGGGTACGCAGGTACGCAGGCCACGGAGTAAAAGCCAGAACTCGACTTCGCGTAGAACGGAACACAAGCCGTAAGAAAACCTGAAGGGAACAGGAGGAGGTAATGCAACGCAGGTGGGGATGGATAGCCCCAGGACAGGTATATTACCTATGTTTTACCTGGAAGGGTTCTCAACGTTGATGGCTAGGAGTTTCTCTGATGTTTATAGAGATGTGGAAGTACGTGGAAGAATATTAAATATTTTTACACATTTTTTCTCCTTTGTTTTAAAATATTCAAAGCAATTATGAATTACGGAATTTATTGTATAAATACACAGATGATCTATTGGACATTTCGTTAAAGCGAAGGAGGTTGGAAATGTCTAAAATTCATAAGTCTTCCGGTTGGATAGGATGAGAACACCTTTTACAGGTCTCTCGAGGTACCTGCTGGCCGTATTATTCTTTGTCTTTTTGGTATCGTCTCGTCCTTGTCAAAGTTAGTCTTTCACTACCAGCCAGGAACACCAGCACTACCACCAATGACCAGGGTGCATCAGCAATATAATACCAGCTGCAACGGAAGAACCTACACCATTTATCGCCATCTTGCCAGTTCAGACTCGAGATAACATTCGTGTTCCATGGATGGTGATGGTGGCGATGGTGGTTTAGTGGGAAAATTCTGGAATTCTTGGAATTCTCAGAGAGGCCATATCTGTAGGAAGAGAATGCCGCAGCAGGTCGTGTCTAACAGAATACTCAGACGTGTCTCGAAATTCAAATTCAAGATTTTCCCTAGATATTGCCGGAATTGTCCCTCCTTGTATATTGTCAGATTCTTATTGTTAGAGGAACGCCAAGAATTTTTTCTATCTACTCAATAAGAATTTCTATATATTATTCTAACTAGGTAACAATGACAGTTGACCCCTTTCATTAGCTCGGTTGTTTTATATTTGATACCGCCATATTGGCTACATTGCACATAGGCTATAACAGCAAAGTAACAATATGATCCCGTATCCCTATTATTACTGGCATTCATTCTAATTCTCACGATTTGACAACAATTGTCTTGTTCGTCCATTGTTTAAGAATTTGCGAATAATCGAAACGTGAGAAAAAGTTACTTCGATGTATCGTATCCTGTTTCAACTGACTGTGGAAATAATACGGCGTCCACGCCACTTTCACACGTTTAAAATGAAATCCTATTATTTTTCATATTTTACTATATCCTCCCTTCCTCTCTCACTGCTCCGTTCCCTTACTATCTCCACAGTACCCTCATGACAGAGTAAAAGTTTCTTTCTCGTGACAGACATTTACTCGGATGTTCTTTAAAATTTACGACTGTCGCCTACATTACCTACTCTCTATTTAACAAGAACGTGAAGACTTGCGTTTGCCAAATGCACGTCAAGAAACTAAATAAAAAGAAGGAACGGGATAAAGAAATTCTGTAATCGCAGAAAACTGCATTCACATTTGACGCACGAATTGGAAATCCTGAAAGTAATGGAGATATCGTATTTGTTCGAGAAACGGAAAATGAGGTCATAGTTTGTGACCCTTCACACTTTGACACGGACGATTTCGAGTTTGGCTCACTTTCCAAGTAACAGGTGTGTTGGCGTCATATTTACGGGTAATTTACAGAAATAATATATTGCAGAGAAATTATTATAAATTCAACGAATTGTGATATAACCTCTTCTTAATGTTCAGCATCTTTTTTCTATTGACAACTAAATGCACTTTATATGCATCAGGAAGAAACTGTAATTGAAAGTTTCTATAGGCGTAACGGTCTTTCACAATCTCGACACTCTGTAAGGCGCGCATTAGGCCAAATTTTCGTCACACGCATCTGAGTTAGAGTATTTGTCATACCAATTAACGGGTTCCATTGTTTTGTTGGATACGTGCTGATATTATGGCTATATATGTAAGTATTAATGCCTCTATATATCAAAATTATTATGATATTCTAGTTATCCTATTTACATATATATATATTTTTTAATAACGAATAACGTCATATGCGTTTATCAAGTACAAAATAAAAAGAAGTATCTCTCAATTACGTTAATTAAAATTTACAATAGACGGATCGTACTCTGTTCCCTTAAAAGGAGATCCTTCAGCATTCCAGGCCTTTTTAAAAATCTTTTCCATTTTCTGAAATAAAATGTTTTGAATAATAATTAAAAAAAAGTATACATATATTTATATCCCTATAAGTACTTTGATGTTGATGTAAAAGTGGATAATAACCATTTGTTCACTAGTAGGCTTTCCAAGAAGTTTCTGTTGATGATTCCACATAAGCTCTTGAACTTTCATTTGATCCATGGAGCATAATTCATCCAAATTTCTCGAACAGTTTATTTTATTTAGTTCAATGTTGGGTTCTCCAATTATCAAGGCTTGCCACCATCTCTCTTCACATTTCTCCAAGTGTATCTGTAAATAATGGCAGTGTTAAATACCCAAATTCACAGTTCTAATGAAATTATTCCTTAGTGATCCAGTGCTCTACATACAGTAATATGTTCACCAGGCACCAAGCTCCAGACAGACTCATCCTTTTTTGTTTTAAAGCACAATTCATTCGTAAAAAGTATCGCCCATTCCTTAGCAATGTTAGAAGTCAAAGCTGGATGAGCAGTCGTGTCAACGTTATTAGTATCTTCCAGAAAATGTTTCCATGTTTCAATTTTAATTTCATTAGTTGTAATATTCACTCTGAGGTCTTTAGCTTTTTTAACAGCACTGGGTACGTTTATAAGCACATCGAGATCAGATATACTCTGTGACCAAGTGTAATTCTCACGCACAGCTCCATTGTAGCTGTCAGATGGTTGTTGAATAGGTGTATGATCTTTTTGTGGACTTTCATCAGATCCAATTTCAATTTCTTGAGCTCGTGGAGGAATATCCAGTAACGGAGAAATTGTTGATAAATTTACAGAATCATCTTCACTTTTTCTTAAGGAATGTTTTTCCTTCCACTTGCACAGAGTTGTCAAAACAAGTTTTTCAATAAGACCTGGAGGAAAGCCGACGTTCTCCTGTGGTCCCGCTTTGACATAAAAGTCGGTACTGCAAAAAGGGTATATGATTTATACTATAAGATTGTGATATAATAATCTCCTTACTGCAGTCTATGCAAATTCAGAACCATTTGCAGGAAAGTAAATAACTAGCAAACGTACTTGACGTCTTTGTCGTAATAAGAAATATTTATATTTCTTTTTATACACATACATTCTTACCGTCTACTCAAAAACCCAAAAACAGCATCCAAGAAATTTGTGATGTTCTTCTCCTGACGCAGAATTTCTAGAAAAACCTGATCATGGTTAGTTTCCATTTTCGTAACTGAAGCTCTTCTTGAGTATACAATTCTTTGATTTTTTTCCATAGATAAAGCCATTCTTCAATCAAAAGACTGGTGTACTTCTCAAAAAAAAAATATCGACTAATGGTAACAAAACTTTTAACATTTCCATATTCCAGTAGATGGCAGCGAAATCAGTTCCGCTTGTATCCCAAAACGTTTTTATCGACCTTTTATCCGTTATGGTGGTTCGCGCCAAGCCGAACGAATAGAATAGGTTAATATTTACGCATGTTAGACATGGACTCGAAACCGTTGTACACATTGGTCTTTGTGCGTGAAGGGACGCGAATATTACTCGGATTAAAGAAACGTGGTTTTGCTGTTAATAAGTGGAATGGGTTTGGTGGTAAATTAGAATTTGGTGAAACAATACGTGAAGCTGCGCTCAGGTGAACATATATAAAGTAACGATAAACTAGTAAATGCCCCCAAAATAGAGATATAGCCGATGAAAGGAAGGACGGATAATACAGATAATTTGATTTCACCGATGTTTCCTCAACACAAGAAAAATTGTATTTCCAACTTTCTTTAAAAGCTGTATTTTCTACTCTGTCATTGGTCAATGTAATTGTAGGAATATTAAAGATTCTTACACAAAATGTAATTAACTTCTTGAAATTCGTATTGTTGCATCAGTCAATTGATTAGAATTATTTAGAAATTTAATGGTACTTTAAAGGATATAACAGGTTAACGATTACGCTGTATCATCATTATATCGTATGCAACGGGACAATGACTTTTTCTTAATGATAACATAACGCAAATTACAGGAGCAATGAAACCGATTAAGCATAAGTTTAAATGAAAGAATTCAGCGTCCAGTCCGTTTTTATTTTCTACGAAATACAAAGAATGCTAATCTACGCTTCTGACGTTATCTATACAATTTTTTAATCAGACAATTTGAGACTTTCAATTTTTATTTAACTCAACAACAACAATATCACAAATACATCCAACAACAATGACTATATCCACTATATATTGTTGAAATCCGCAAATCAATATTTCGGTACGATTAACAAACATTCGTATTCGATGAAAAATTTAATATTAGCTATATCATTAACATCTACGGTATCAAAACATTAATGACTACAAGAATTTATCTGCTTATCATTCAACATTAATTAAGTGTTATAACTGAAGCTAAGCTACCACACAATAAGACCATATACTCCGTATGGTACTAGTTTTTACCAGTACTTTACAAACTCTTTATTTTTTCATTTACATTTTATTTGACCTCTCCACAGTTTTGAGAACAACAATGCAGTGTAATTGTACCGAAATAATAGACAAATTTCCAAATACCATTGCTTAATTCATTGAAATAACTGTATTATATATGATATACGTCATATGCCTATCCTAGTATGTATATATGTACATGTATCATTTTGAACTATTTCGAATAAATATTAGTAACAGGTAATTAATAAGTTAGCAATGAAAAAACGTAGCCTTAATATTAATTTATTGGGGAGGAAAATGTTTGGAAAAAAAAATAACGAAAACAACCTTTTTCAAAAGTGAATACCAAAGTAAATTGTTAAACTAATTATTGACGTCATATATGTAAAAGTACGAGTACCTACACGCTAATAATAAGTCACTAATTCCAATATGCTCGAGGAAAAATTCATATGATTTTTTTTTGCGCAACAGAGAACTAGAAGAAGAATGCGGACTCATAGCAAAAAATCTTACTTATAATGGACTCCTAAAATATCAAACTGTCGGCGATCCTTCAGTGGTAAAAGTCTACGTGTACGTGACCAGCGAGTATACTGGCGAAATACAGGAATCCGACGGTAATAATAATTATTAAGAAAAATTAATCACTAACGCTAGAATGCCATTGATACAAATAATTAGAATCGTTAAAGAGTATTACGTGGGTATCACAATTTTCATAATAGTTCAATGTGGACGCAAAGTCAATTAGATGCTTAAGCATCTATCTATTAATATGCAGTGAATAAAATTCAAAATTTAATTATTTCGTTCTTGGTTTAATTGTGTAGAAATGCAGCCGCAATGGTATGACATCAATAACATACCCTTTGCGAATATGTTACCAGACGATCCATACTGGTTCCCATATATGTTACGTGGTGAACAGTTTGAGGGCTACTTCCTGATTGACAAAGATTACAATATTATTCAATATTCGCTGACTACATTGGAAAAAGTTCTGGACAAGACTATTGTGTGACATATATGTAATTTGGATACAGACTATTTTAATTTATAAATATAAGTTTTAATCCTGGATGTATGTGTAAATTTGAATTCTAAGAACTTTGCTTGTTTTTTAATCTAATACTTATACGTAGCAATTAACAAAAAATTAGAAGTTTAATTGATTTAAAGAGATCAATAGCTGCACAATGTTTAAGAGCAGCATCAGTATTCCAGATAATTGAAAGTCTGGCCCTGTGTAAAACATTTTAAAATGATCTTATCTGTGCACGATAAGTAGTACGACATAATGTATAATGTAATTTACTGTAAGATATCTCCCAGTGTTACTTTTTCATTGCAAAAACTTGTTATTCTTATTGCTTACGAAAATGGTTCAGAAATATTATATTTTGGTTGTAGCTATGGGCTCTTGTAGATTATTTCGAACCAAGAACAACATTAGCTATACGAAAGCGCAACAGTGTGAGAGATCTTACCGTAGATTACTTAAAAAATAGGATATGACTACCTAAACACTAGGAAAGTCAGTCTAAGTAAAGTAATAAACATTAGGCAATCTGGGCGCAGTACTAAATCCCGATCCACGTGATGAGTTATGATGAATGATAAAAAGTAAAATAGAGCATTCTCATGGATTTACATTATGTAATCCGATGCTTGGTGTTCTACGCGGCAAGAAAAGACAAAGGAATAAAAAATAAAACTTTCTAAAGCAGCAACAGCAGCACCTCAGTCGTAAGCATGACGAACTTTTTTTTTAACTCTATGTATAATAGAGAAAAAATTTCGCTCCACTAATCCTAATAAATATACCTATTCATATTTAAAATTAGAAATTTGCGAACATTTATACCAATTAAATCTAATCAGTAAATTCAATTAATGGACGAATATAAAATAGTCATTGTCGAGTTCGTTATAATACCTCAAATGAACATACGATGAACTTCACTGATGAGTATCATGAGGTCATCAAAGTTTGCGAGTTCGTATAGGTTTCTAATTTCCTGTCATCCCTTTGATTATCCCACTTTTAATGTTGCTTGCGCCTAACAGCCACTACAACGTCTAATCGCCAAAACAAGTTCTAACAGCTGATAGCTAAAAGCGATTTTAGAAAGGAGATATTAATACAGGTTATTGCATAATGGGCTCCGTGATTAACCTGCTGTGTAATTTTAGGCGGCGGACCAGTGTTCCGATCTCCAAAGTAACGTGTACATATTATGTCTCAGATCTTCGGCTTCAAGACTGTCGATGCGGAAGTCAGTATATCTGGAGATGAGACTTCTGTAACCCTGACCAACTGTAGCCAAGATTAGTTTCTTCTTGTCAGCAGATTTGAAGGATATAATTTGGCAGACTTTGCCTTCAAACGGTCTGAAGACGGTAATTGGTCTCAAAGAGTTACATTCAGCTACCACGATACATCCCCATGTAGTACCAATGTACAATTGATTCATGCAAGTCTCCAGGGCGGTGACTTGACACTTTTCCGTGGTGAGATTCTCCTCAATAGAGATCGACTTTAGACTCTCTGAACAAGGTACCAGCTTAGACATATCAAGCTTGTTGATAATTTGCCTAGTGTCTACATCCCATTGATACACGACGCAACCAGGATACGTGTATGAAAGTACAGAATTATCAGCACTTAGCAGGTACGTAGCGAAGAGATTTTTACTGGCTGTTTCACCGGAAACGTGCATCGTGCTAGTACTGTCCACCAAGTTACCATCCTTTAAGACGTAAATGGAAATTTTGCCAAAGCTCTGACCCACCCAAAGCTCCAAGAAGCGTCTTTTTTTGTATACAGCTGCCAATGAATAGGTCTTGATGTTCTCAATCAGGTCAACATTTATCTCGGTCTTTTTCATTTGGGTAAAGGTGTTCGATAGAAGGTAAAGTCGACCACTGTGTAATGCCACTGCAAATTGCTTGATTTGTTCAAGATGTATCAGACCGACGACCTTTGACTCCTTATTATGATCTTTTTCCATGTGAAAGCTGCCAACGCATGCAAAGTTGCTGCCGAGATAGACATGAATTTGACCAGTATTATCACCTATCCATATGTACCCATCAAGACCACACATTGCATATGGTATTACAGGTGTTTCGATTCGAACGTGCTGAAGAAATCCTTTTTGAGTTGTCAGAAGCATATCGACCTCGCCATTATTATGTCCTAGCCAAATCTCGTCGCCATTCATGTTGTCTTCCAAAGGTCGGGAGGTCATAGTTATTGCTGTAACCTGTGTTCTTTCTGTGAGTAAGGTCACGTCGATCAAATGTGTAAACTCTGGGGCTGATGCAATTGAGACTATCTGACTGGCTGTGGGTCTATCCTTAGGATTCTGAGACCAACATATCACCATAAGATCAAGTGCGTAGCAAGGATGCAAAGTCTCTCTATAGGTCAGAGGTGGTCTGCCACCTTCTAATATACATTCCTTAACAGATTCATGACCTTCAAAAGGTTGACGAAGTGTCACCAGCTCGTAGATAAACATACCGAATGAGAAAGAATCTACTTTCTCGGTATACTCTTCCTCGCCGTTGTATTTGATGATCTCAGGAGCCATGAAGCCTTCGGTACCGCCAAAACCCTTTGCACCAGATGGTAATGTTAGTCTGGAGATACCATAATCAGCTACTTTTACGTGGACTGGATGTTCAGGATGATCTTGGAATGGTACTGGCATTTGCCAGACCAGGACGTTCTCAGACTTGAGATCTCTGTATATGACGTGTTGCTGATGTAAGTATTCTACGGCTTTGGCTACCTGCAGGATGATGGCCTGAAGTGTAGTAGGATCTAATTTGGCCCCACAACGTCTGTAGTTCTTGAGGGCATTGTCCAGGGCACCTTCTGGAGCTAGGTCAAGGATCAGTGCCAGAGGACTGATAACAATACCGATAAGAGGAACTATATTGGCGTGTCTTAAAGTCAAAAGGATATTCAACTCTTGCCTGGCAGTGCAGTAGGCTTTGCAGGCGTACTGAAGTGGATCACGATCCCATTTACTTTGTGCAGCTTTGTATGCTAGAATTGCTGATTGTCTGGAGTTGGGACCTGGTGGTACAGGTTGCAACATCTTCATGGCTACGTCGGTTCTGATATGACTACCTGGTAAACGACAAGTACCTTTGAAGACAAATCCGAAGGCGCCACGACCAAGCATACGACCTCTCTTAACATCCTCGGATTTTATCAAATGCCTGGCACCCAGATCCATAAATATTATATCCGGAGAAACATGAGAAAGTGGTATATCGGAGTGTTTTGGACATATAATACTCTTATTACTGTAGGCAGACAATATGCATTCCTCAACCATCCATGAGTAGGCTAGTATACCTTCCGAATGGTAATTCGTTTTAGAAATATCTGGATGTCCTTCTAAGGATGGCATTCTGCTCGAAGTAGAGCTGTCGTAACCGACCCCACTATCGCCGTCTGACTTGTAACTATCTTGACTTTGTCTTTCACGATTTAGATAATATTTCTGGATGTCCTCAGCTACGTGTTCTTGATCATTAGAATCGGCATCAGAATCGGAATTACTAAGCAGACATCTTGGACAAGGTATAAGTCTGGTGACTAGAAGTTTGCCTTCTGATGTGTGAACAAAACGTGTGCCCAAAGTTGGATACCAATCTTCGAGGAGGATGTCTATGTGATCCACGATGAGAGCTAGTAGTTGAGGCATACTCTCCGGACGTGGTTCCACGACGATTGCCTGGTATCCCATTGGCTCCTCCTCGTCGGCAGAGTCGGACATTATAGGCTGCTTGATAACCAGGGTGTCAACTGGGAACCAGATTTCAAGAATTGCTGAATTTTTCAAATCTACCGTACACCAGATGCCATCCTGCTTCAGTTTGAATTTGAACTGCCTGTAATCATAAGGTGAGTTCTTAAGATTACTGTTAACCTCTTTGAGACGCAAGAGGGTGATACCAGCGTAACGTAGTTCTATACCAGTCTGCCAAAGTACCCACTCAGCGTGAGTGTCCAGGAGACTGGCGAAAATCTTCTCATCAACAAAGTCCTTGAAAGGCGCCAAGAAGGACATGACGATCTCGACTATAGCATCGTCAGCAAGTATTCTGGTGATGAGCCTAGACCAGAAACCACTTGGAAAGTAGGACATCAGCAGAAGTCTACATACGGAGCAATCAGGCTGTGGTCTCGAAGTGAGGACACATTCAGAATTAGCTCGGTCCGAAGAAGTAGCACTAGGAAATGTGAACATAGGAGATGTGATCTTCTTTGAGCGTACGTGCCAACTCCTGGTCTTGACGGGAATCTTGATCGTCTGATTATTCCTCAGAATGTCTTCTTCAGTTGGTAGTAGAGATGGTATCAACAAGGTTCTATAATCCCATGTCAGGGCAACCTCAAACTTATTCAACAAACTTACGATGTATCCTTGGGTATCTATGCTGGACATGGTGGAAGACTTGAAGACATGCTGAATATCATCCAACTTCATAATTCCCGACCTGGCGAATGGATTGATTTCCCGTATAGTGACTACGTGTGCCAACATGTCACAGAGCCACTGTGGATCCAGGAAGTACAAATCTTTTAAGGTAGCATCATCGTAGTGTAAAATGATTCCATTGTCATGAAGAAACAAAGTAGCTTGATGAAGTTCGGCGGGATCCCTAAAGGATCTGTGTAATTTCTGAAGTTCGTTATTCACAGCAGCATAATACTGATCGGACTTCAAAACTGGATCTGCGCCGGAAAGTTTCCGATCATGTGCAAGTTGTACTACCACATCCTCCAAAGCTAGATAACTAGCTGGAACACGTTGTTCCAAAAGAAGCTCCTTGCTACCTGGTGAACGTAGGCTAAAGACAACGTCATAAATAAGGTTGCACAACATCTTTATATTGTGTCTGGTCTTGCAACTAACCTCGATAGTTTCCATGACCTTCGGGAGACCGCATTTTTCAGCGTCCACAACATTGATGAATTTGTCACGTATATATTGCTGAAGTACCTCACTCTGATCAGCCGACATGTCATAATGCGTGCCTACGATGATGACCGGTGAATTTGGCGCCCTGCTTTGAATATTCACTAACCATTGAAATATCTCAGAGACGCCCTTGAAACCATCAGTGATCCTCCAGACGACAAGATACAAACTTCTCTTAGACAAAAAATACTGATGAGTTGCATAATATTCTTTCTGGCCACCAAAATCCCAGGTTCTGAAATATACAGATCCATGGGGTGATTGACCTCGAACCTTCTTCTCATAGAGCCAGTCACCAATGTCTACTCCTACTGTCGAAATGGTTGTACCGCGTGCTGTCTTGGAGTTGATGTTCTTGTTACCCATTCTCTTCGCCCAGTGCTCGGATGCCTTTTTCTTGTTCGGCACTTCGCCTTCTTGCCGCAATTGTTCTAATAGACTGGTCTTACCGATACCTTGAATACCCACTATCATTAATTTCATTCTAGCATATGGTTTTGCATCTTCCAGCACTGACTTTAGATAGCCGATCACGTCCATAGTTTTGTACTTCTTCGAATCGATCATAGACTTCAAAGGTTCCTGTAATCTACAACCTTGAGTATTTAAGTTCCAGAGTCGAGATAGTAGCCCCATTTGCGGTGGTAGCTCCGTGATATCAGTATTTCCACTTATGTTAAGCACCGAGAGGTTGTTGAGCTCGTAGATATTCTGAGGTATATCCCGCAGCTGATTATTGCTAACATCCAACATACTAACATTAGGGAATAATAGGTATAACTTCGAACCAGTACAAGAGATCTTGGTATCCTTGTCGATGGACTCTTCCTCAAGATTAGGCATCTCACCATCATCCACAGAAGTTAACTGAATCCTGGTTAACAAATTATTGGCAAGGACCAGCGTTCTTAGGTTCTCCAGTCTCAGGTGACGCCTATGAGTACACACTGACATAAGTACGACATCACGTAGTGATTGAATAGTTTGCCTATTACTAGGAACTATTGGTGACTGAACATTGGTAGTAGGACAGTAGCAAGCAGTAGCAGCCTGTTCCATGGTGTCGGCACCATCATCGACCTGAGGCAAACTGGGCCAACATGAGATTTGATTGTTCGACAGGTCCAATTGTTTTAGACTAGCTGGATAGGATGTGATGTGGCTCATGGACCTCAGAGAGTTATATGCCATGTTCAACCTGACTAGGCTGACCGCTAGGCACGGTAGCGATACGGGAATGCTGTTGAAAAGATTATGTGCCAAGTTGAGTGAGCTCAGGACTGATCTTGTACCAGGTTCATTGTCTTCGGACAACTTCTCTGAGACCTCGACGGAACCGGTCCACAGGTGAGGTCGTTCCATTTCGATGACTTGGGCGTTGGCGATCTTCGTGAATGACTCAAACTCCACCGAATCATCCCTAGGCATACCAATCTGAGTTTGAGATGTTAGACTACGACTACTTGGACTGTTACTTATTGAATCCTCGCGCTGCGGCTTCCTAGTGATGTTTTGTGATACTTGACTAGGTAAATCACGTAAAAGGTTGAAGGATGCATTCAATTCCTTTAGTTTGGGTGCCCTCCACAGGTTGTCAGGTAGACACTGAAGCTTATTATTTGACACATCCATGATTTCTAGAGCTGGCAGGTTCATTATGAATTCAGGAAGATATTCGAGACGGTTATCCTGCAGATACATTTCTTCCAGGACAGGACATAGCTTGTCTTTAGGATTTTTGCTTTCTGCTACTAAACTGTCGATCTTATTCTGCGCCATATTTAAGTACCTGAGACTTTGAAGAAAGAAAATCATGGACGGCACCGAAGTAATGGAATTATGAGATATGTCGATTCTAGTTATGGCATAAAGAACCAGGTCATTGTTTTTGGAGTTGAGTTTCTTATTCACATGAAGCACAGCGTCCACTAGCCACTGCGATCTGATCTGTGACAGCCTACACTGTTGATCATGCCAGTTGATCATAGTCGGTGTATTAGGAAACAATGCTGAGTAAGTTACATTGCCAAAGTTTGACAGTGCTGAGAAATGAGACGATGTCTGTGTAGTTTCTGTCATAGCCTTTTTGTTGATTTTGTACTCAGAATCAGGATGTGCCTTGATTGACAGCAATTTGGCAGTTAGTGTTTCATCTCTATTCTGAGCAGCAATCTTCAGAGCTTTGCATTCGTTATCAATGGCTCCATGTTTTAATAAAAGATCAGCGATTTTGACATCACGATTTTGGCACGCTATTGTCAATACGGTTGAGTAGTTCACCTCAGGATCACTTGGGTCATTGGAAACTCTGATAGGTAAATTGGGATTCGCACCAGCCTGCAACAAAGCTGAGACAACCTCAGTATGCCTGGCCTTGACAGCTGCATGTAATGACGTCTCAGTGTTATTGACGCAATATAAATCTAAATTCAAAGGACATACGCAATTATCATCCTTCTTTTCAAAAGATTTAGATCGAAAATTTAAGCTAGACATGAGTCTCTGTATACCACTTGATATTCGTCTTTTTGATGTTGATAAAGGTTGAGTATTAGTCACTTCATCTTCTTTAATCTTTTTAGCTTTGACTTTGTGAGATAGAAGTAACTCAACTATCTTCACATTTCCCAGAATGCTGCTTATGTAGAGAACATTCTGGCCAGTAAAATCCTGAGTGTTAATGTCAAAGGGCATTTCATACTCAAATTCACCACTAGGATCCTTATAACGCTGAAGAAGATGTTGAGGATAATCAAATTTCAGAAGAATTTCTATAACTGGGACATGGCCGTTTATAGCTGCAGCATGAATTGGCAGCCATCTTTCCACAGTAAGAGATTGAATCTGCTTGGGGAAATGTCGTAGGAGAAGCTCTACAATTTCCAGTTTTCCATTGTAACAGGCTATGTAGAGTGGTGAGTATTTAGTGACTGGATGTATCCTGCAATCAGCACCGTGGTCTAGAAGAAGTCGTACAATGTCCTTGTGGCCCATTTCGCAGGCTACAAACAGCAAAGTGTTTGCACCATTTGGTGCCATGTTTATAACACACTCTAGGTCATTTGATAAATTCTGGATAACAGTCCTAGCTGCTATTGTATCACCCTGAATGCATGCCGCACGTAAAGATGCATGTGTTGCAAGCCTAGCTAATTCATACTTCTCTGCTGCAAGTTTTAGCAAGTTGGTACAATTGGTGTGTTCACTTTTTTCTGCAATATCCAATGGCGTCAGACCATTGTTATCCTGTAAGGTCAAGTCAACATTAAATTCCAGCAGCTTTTCAACATTAGAAAGGTGTCCATGTTCAGCACAAATATGTAATGCAGTACGGTAATGACCCCGTGGACCACATGGTATATTGGGATTAGCTCCAGCAGAGAGAAGAACACCCAGACATCGAGAGTTCTCAGTTATAGCAGCAGCATGGAGTGGAGTACGTCCCCATGAATCCTGACTATTTGTATACTGGGCATGCTCACCACGCAAAAGATCTTCAAGGAGTTCAGCGTTATCCCAGAGTGCAGCTTGATGAAGCAAACGTCCAGGAAAGTCTTCATCCACTGGTGTATAATCCTCCATCCTGCAATATTTCTCAGAGATATTCAAAGAAATAACCACCAAAGTTGCATTGATGACTCCAAAAGAACTTCTTGCTATCTTGCCAAATTCTAAGTTTATCACTCATTATTTCATTGTATATACCAATCACACTAGGTATCCGCAATTGATATATAATACAAATTTCCCTCAGTCACATTTTTAATTTTTCCATAATTGAATCTCTATACTGAGTATCAACAATCAGTGTATCACTGTCAGAGTTCTTTAAAAAACAAAACAAAAAGGTTAAACCATACTATATAATGACTCAGCGTATAAATAATGATACAGATTAAAATTCTATAATTATTGGTTACACTCGTAACCAGTGGCAGAAATTACAGTCTCGTAAAATAATAAATAAGATTACGATAAGTTCCAAGTCTAGAGTGGATCTGTCAAAGGAGCCGCCAAGAAAAATATTTTTCACGGTCAATCGGTGTTGTTCGCATATAACAGTCACTGTATAAGAATATACCACGTTAAATATGTCACTCGATATCGTTTAAAAACATGAAAAATATCTGGTGATCCACACATTTGAAATTATTTAATAAAATGAATAATCTCACAGACTCTACAAGCGACCAATACTGGTCGCCATTTTTCACAGCCAGTGAACTATAGCTAAGCATCTATCGTTTGACGGTTTAACACTTTTCGCGGGAGCACAACTGTTACGTTCGAAAACCGGTTACACGGCTCCTCGACAATCAAAGCGGATGCTTTTCAATGACTCTTGTGGTTGCACAATTACGGGAAATCCGTTCATCCTTTTCGTGAAGAAGCCAACAATAAAATAACAAAACAGTTCAGGTACAAATCGATTAGAAATCCTTTACATTGACAAACACCATCGACACAAATTTAAAAGCGCTTAGATGCTCTTGTAACACGATTTGTTATCCTACGCGTGTTTTTATTTCATATACAATTCACGCAGCGTGCATTCACGTCGCTGTAATATAACAATATATTCTTTAATATTCTATATAATCTTCCGTAAACTGGATTGGTATAACCAATGCAACGTTACGCAATATAAATTGCACAATTTCCTAGAAACTTGTGATAGTGGGGATACCAGATCGTCTCAATTTGTTATGCCAGAGCGTAGAACATTCTATAATAAAAACTAAAGAGTACTAACAGTAATCTGGATTAGCGTATCATATAATAAAGGCCAGTTACTTCAATGCCAGATGACACCAGACCTTGACTTGGATATTGAATGTTTTTCGATCTCTTTCAGAGGGTAGATGTTCATAATTCAATGTAATGAAAAATTATTAAGAGATATAAAGAATTAAGTACCATGGAGAAGTGAATTCGTGTTTGTATTTACGTAGCTGTTTTGTTACAAAATGGATTGTTTTTAATAAATTCTCAATGCTTGAAAGGCAGTATCGATTTGTTCACGTACCAATGAGAATAATGATTGCTGTTATTATTAACAATAAAGATGATTTATTATTGTTAATAATTGTTCAACGTTTGCCTTGACAACCTTCAAGGTTAAGCGCTCGCGCCAGATTGCGCGCTGCTGCTAAACGGAATATTTCAATTTTATCCTGAAACTTAGGATCATCGCCATGCTCTTCAACGCTGCGCATCAGTTCGAATGTGTCCTCGGAAGAGAGTATTACATCCTCAGCTTCAAGAAGTGGTACTGCATCCCAAAGTAATGTGGACCAAAAACTAGAATTAAACATCATTAATTTTAAATCCATGTCTTTTTCTTTATCAATTGAAATTAAATGAATAATTCAAAAACACTCACTAGTCTGGAGTCAGGTTCGATACTAGGAGCGATACCAGTAAACTTGCCGCACCCTTAAATTCACCAATACCGTATGTTTGATGAAATTCGCAATACTTTCCTATATCGAGAAAAAATGAAACAAATGAAAAGGATTGTTATTAAAAATGTATGTTTCATTAAATTTAAATCTCGTATTGAATACTGACCTAAAAATGTTAGTCGGTCGCTAACAAGCATACAGTTCCCTAGATTCTCGAGCAAATCTGGGCACATGACTTCACCCTTTTCAGCATAATGTTTCAAGAATTGATCAGCAATATAGGTAGCAAAAGCGCCATCCTGAGCTTTTAAAGCCCAGGTCAGTGCATTACCAAGCCTGTCTTGACGTATACACTTCATACCCTGGATCTTGCAGGTACTATTAACTGCAAAAATGTTCCTTACATTGAAAATTCGCTGGGAAGAAATTAGTTGCAAATAAAATTTAGAAACATACCAACGTTATGTAAATTATTTTCCCTTGCTATGTCTATAATTTTATTTATTTTGGCCTCACTGCCCAATGGTAATGTTTGTAATAATATTTCCAATCTAGCCAGACCCTGTTCAGGACAATGTTCTAAGTAACTGGCACCGACTTGCCAAAGCGAATGATGACCCATCAATGTGCTACCATAATCCAAAAGTAGAGCTTCATGCAACTGATCCGTAACACTATAAAAGCATAACACAAACTCATTGGATAATATATTCATTATTAATGTGTGGTATACGATTAAGAAGAACCTACTTGATTTGGTGCTTGTGAATGACCTTAAGCTTTCCACAATGATAAAGTAAATCTGTTAAATGGGCAGCAAACCATCCATTGTCACTCATGTATTGAATTTCTTTAATAACTTGATGTAATTCGTTGTCCATTAATGAAAGAATAACATTGTCCTGATGTTTACTAGCTTGCCATTTAGCAGCGATGTTGTTAGCGTGCCGCGACAGTTCAGATTGTTTGCAACATGGAACCGAGTAAAAAAGTTTGGCCGCTAGAAGTTCGTACCAGGCATCTGTGTATTCTGAAAAATCCCAAAGAGCAGTATCGTCACCTGCCACGAGCTGTAATTGATAATTATGTCAACATTAAAATTAAACTAATGTAACAGTCATTTATTATTTTAAAACGTACTTTCATAATGTCTTCCAAATTTGGCTCACTAATAAATGTCTTGCTTTCCAACCTCGATAGCAGATCTAACTGCCAATGCTTCCAACGAGTCATAAATTCACTGATTGAATAACCACCATAAACGTTGTAAATTGGCATTGTTCTCAAAGCATTCTCAGCAGCTAAAAAAGCAGGATGATCCGCTTTACTGTGTAACGATAATAGAGCGCGTACTACTTCCAGTTTGCCATGTAGAACACAGCCAATAATTGCTTCCCAATAATTTATATTGCCCAGTTCAGAGGCAATGTTTTTCTTAGTTAGAACTTTTGCAGCCATTAATTCACGTTTAGGAAAATGGAAACGTACCCATTCAAGTAACTGGGGTAATACAACTTCACCTAGAGAGAGATAAAACTGTAATCATGCTTTAATGAATACTGAGTTTCTAAATCAATTACCTGGTATAGCATCTATATAAAGAATCTCGGTTAGATGCCAGACACATTCCACATTATAAAATATTGTCAGATATTGTTCCAATGTGGATTTATAGTCTGGGGTAGACTTTTCTAATACATCTTGAATGTTTTCTATGCAGGCACGTAGTATAGAACGGTATTGTTTACTGTGTTTAAGAAGTTCTGGCCTAGTATCACTACTTGCAGATGCTTTCATCTTTTGAATTGATAAAAAGACACCATTGCTCTCATTTACAAGTTTGCGTAGTGGTGCAGAGAACAAAATAACCTCAGGCCTCAAAGAATGTACCTTAGCCTCAAATGGGGCCAACTCCTTACAGAGATCTAGAATGGTACATAAAAACTTATATAAAGTACTCCAGAATTATTGCACAATGTATATTACATATTAATAACAAAAATAATGTAAACCTTGACAGTGTTTTTTTACGCTTACATGCTTGTATGCATGCACCCCAATTTTATTAGGTCCAATCCAGGTAGCTGCAATGCCTGCTTTTCTACATAAATCATCTGGAATACCCTGAGAAAATATTTATCTATGAATAAACAGTTTTTCATACACATTTTATTAATACAATTTACACTTGCAATAATTTGAGCATTGTTGGCTTCGTCCATAGTGCGCGCCCTTTCGTCTTCACGCCGGGTTTCTGATTATATTCAATTAATACACTACTGTAACATGAATTAATATTATTTAATCGTTGTCATATGTAATGATCGTCTGTTTAACTAACAGTTCATAGAAGTTTTTATCCGAACTAAAGAGTTATACATGCCAAGATTCACAGCTATAAGCCACATGTGACGACAGCACGATCACTGAAAGCGGGAAGAATTATTATGTACGATTGGCAAGGTAGGAATTTCTAATATTTGGACTACTAAAATAGTATATCAGTCAATGAACATCTATTATAACTGATTATAACCACAAAAGATATTCATTACTAACAATCACATTCAATTATCACTACTACATTTAGCAGTCGTATCCATGGCAACTGTATCACTGACCTTGCCAGGTTCAAACGTCCGGCATTGTATCAATTGCGCTTTTTTTTACGACCGGCTATATCAAATTCTAAAGAAAGAAATCAAGAGCAAGGTATGTCTGCAGTGTATTTCGTTATAAGTTTAAATAATTTATGATGCATGTATTTCTATTTGTTTTTTGTATGAATTATTTTGATCTATAAAGAATAAAATGGTAGGAAAAAAAAGATCCAACGTTCAATCAGTTGTAATATTTTACAAGATTGTTTTTCGTTTCTAACCGACATAGTTATACCATTTTTAACTTTTGTAATGTTTTTGCCATTAGATGCAGAACATGACAAGTTTTCAGCAAAAATCAGGGATAGATTTTTCAGAAAGAAACGTTTTTGAAGCTGAATGGTTTGACAATGTAGCCTCTGTATTGAGAAAATTTTATTTATATCATTATCCAGCTGATAATACAGTGGAATTGGTAAATACATTATTTTTAATGTTACACATTAAATTATAAATACTTATGTACTATATATTTCATCTAAATTATTTCAGTTTGATGTTAAAACAAAGAAGACGTTTTTAAGAAGATCAAAGTGCGAAGGCCTTGAGGCTAAGGATTTATATGTAGGGGGTATAGTAAAAATATTCTCTCGATGTATAAAAATAACAGATTTTGGAGATAGTGCTACAAGAAGCAAGTTAGCTACAACTATGCAAAGGTAAAATCCATTAATATTGTAAATATTATAGCTATTCAATATATGTATTATTAATGTTTTAGAACATGCGCTATTCTGAAGCCAAATGTTATTCATAAAATGGGAGAGATTCTGAAATATATTACTAAACATGACATTCACATTGGAAATATAAAAATGGTAACATTAACTAATGAAGATGCTGCAGACTTTTACAGTCATTTAAGAGGCCATAATGAATTCCCGTAGGTTTCAGGCTTAGGACATTTTTTTTAAATAATTAATTCACCTCTTTTCTCTACTATAATATTATATAAATAGGTTTATATTGGATTATATGATATCTGGACCAATCGTGGCTCTGGAATTAATAGGAGAAAATTGCATTCAAAAATGGCAAGCACTGATTGGAGCAGAAAATAGTTCAATGGCCGTTGAAAGTGGTAAAACATCTCTTAGAGCACGTTATGGACAGGATTCTATACATAATGGTTTACATGGTTCTGATTCAGAAGAAGCAGCTGAACGGGTGAGGTCTTTTTTTCAAAAAGAATATCTTTTTCTATTTACTCAGTTATCTAATCTTTTTATATGAACTATTATGTATATTTCTACTTATAGGAAATAAACTTTTTCTTTTCTGAAGCAAAATCAAAAAGGAAGAGCCCAAAAAATACAGCAGTATTTAAAAATTGCACATGCTGTGTCATAAAACCTCATGCTGTACAAGCTCGTCTAATCGGTACACGAGATAAATCTAATTTTAAAACAAAATCTAAATCATTCACAACTGTTATTTATACTATTTACTACGCATATTTTATATTTAAGGTGACATCATTAATGATATACAGGAAGAAGGATACAAGATATCAGCTATCCAACAATTTTATGTTGATCCCACTAACGCGGAAGAATTTTTAGAGGTTTACAAGGGCGTACTGCCTGATTACAACGTATGCTCAATCAAACTTTTAACATTTATAATTAAAATATGTTACCTTTTTGGTAATGTAATTGTCTATTTTTAAATTCTTTATTTTCTCAAAGGCCATGGCAGCTGAATTACAATCTGGTCCATGTGTGGCCATGGAAATAACACATGCAGACGAATCTATCAATGTACTAACAGAATTTCGAAAATTATGCGGTCCAATGGATCCAGTAAGTAACACTCTTGAACAAAATTATATTAGCGGATTAATAATATTTTCATTCAATATATTACAGGAAATTGCACGTCAATTGAGGCCGTACACACTCCGTGCAAAATATGGAAAAACGAAAGTTCAAAACGCTGTACACTGTTCAGACATACCGGAAGACGGATTGTTAGAGGTAAATATGATTCAAATTAAGGGGGGTGCAAGACTATTGAAACTTCAAAAAATCGACTTTTTCGTCAGGTTCAACTGCTTAGAAACAAAATTATTACCGAGCTGGTATTTTTTACAGTTTATTGTGCATATCATTATGAGTCTTTCGAAAGAAAAAAATTTTTGATATATTCAAAGTTATGAAATTTATTAAGTGCTGAATATTGCCCTGTGCAGCTCGCAGCTTCCAATCTGTGGACGTAATCTCAGGTGAACCAGTCATCTGAGAGCAAAATGCTTTGAGATGAGTCAGTCATATGCTCAAAACTATTACATGAATCTTTTCGGGGAAATTTCAAAGATGATTTTTAAAGTTGTATACATATCTATTTTTTTCATTTTTATTATAACAAATTGTCAATAATTTGTATTTATTTTTCAACTTATGCAATGTCCTTGGGGAAATTTCATGTCGTAGAGAAAGGTATTTTACAAACTCAAATTAAATTTCAAGTAAAAATAATGATTCATTCAAGAGTTATGATGTGACAGTGTTGAAAAGTGTAATTTCGAGATAAATAGCTTTAAAGTTCCCGATAAAACGTGCACAGGCCCGTACACATAGTATATCACTCGGCGAGCCTATTACTCTATTGTGCGCTCACTTACGATTAACGCTATCACTTCCGTAAATTTTCAAATTTCTCCACGAATTTTCTTTTTTAATATTTGTAAAGGGTGAGGCTTTTTAGAAACAGTAATTTGAAAAAATTGATTTTTTTTATTTCAGTAGTCCTGTATCCCCTTAAGCTAAAATAACGAGCTCTGTTAAAAGATCTTATATGATCTTTCTTTACAGGTGGAATATTTTTTCAAAATTCTCGCGGAGGAGTAATACATATCTATAATATGAAAGAATCCTACATGCTTGAATTTTTAAAATGCTTTGAGTGACAAATAATCGTCATATGTTATGAAATAACGCACCTTTACATGCATGCAATGAATGTTTTTGCGTTTTAACAACACATATTGACTAGCGTTACATGTAATAAGTTTACAGGGTGCGCGTAAGTATTTTCTATGTTGTTGATACTACTAGGTTTATCGTATATACTAATATGCACTAACCGTTAAAATATAACATACATATATTATAAGGCCTAGGTCACTAAAATAGTTTCAAAAAAAAGAATGTTTCAATGCGTACGCAACTATTGATAATTAATTTTTTGCAAATATTTATATCTGTTGCACAAGATCTAAAAGTGTCTTGTAAACAATTTTTGCTAAGATATAATATACGCGGTAATGTATTTCAGTTTTGCAGAAATCGCGGCTACGTAAATCAGCACTATCCCAGTTTTCCTGCTTCCTTTTGTTACCTTATATTCCATGGAAATTGTGTTTATTAAAAATATTAATAACTTCGTTGTCTGGAGTTATCTATAGTCTGTGTCATTTATAGTTACATACATGGACAATAAGTAGTCATTGCTGGCACTTACCCGAGACTGAGATAAAGTCAAAGAGGATGACGTACAAGCAAATCGCTTTGAGAATTAGCAATAACAATGATATCCCGAGAGGCTTAATCATACAATGAAATTCTTTAATGTGTACTGGTTCGTATCGAAGACGTCTTCATGACCTATAAAAATTTCAATTTGCGCCATCACTCATTACAACGTAAAACTTAGCAAGTTATTGGAAGAAGCATAAAAATAAAATCAAGTAAACCAGATTTTGATGTAAGTTTGTAAATTTATTCATATTGTTTTTAACCGGTTTAAAAAGTAATGGAATGTTGCTAAATGAGTATATTAAAATGTAACATAATAAAATATTGACATTTGAAAACACGTAGGATTTTTTTATTCGTTCATAAAAATTGACTGAAGGATCATCATTTTTATTTCTTCATGTTGGCAAACATCATACCAGGCAATGTCTTATTATCGACATAATCAAATTCAAGTTTTCATGACAGTTGTAATCTTATTATACAACTTCACCCTCTTCGTTAGTGAAAGTTAATTAAATCAAATTAATTTTTGATTAGTTACAACTATTAATAACTATTGATTCTGTTGATAAAATTTTAACTTTAAAAATTGCGTTCTAAATTCGATCTTATACAAGTATACAAACAAGTGTATGCAAATAAAGGTTGATTCACACATTCCAGTACCATTTGGTACCAACACCGTTCAGATGCTACACTATCGTCACTGTGCAGTACAGTTCGTTAAATGAAAATATCGCAGATCATTATCCGAACGTATAGCGTATTTATGAGTTCGATGTGTTTTCTGACAGATTGAAAACAATAAAGTGTCTAGGGCAAGACATTCGTGTCACTGCATAAAATGTTTGTTGCAAAGTATGCATATGCATGGTTTTACACTAAAGTCTTATTTTTCTATTTTATCATATAGATATTTACGTTTTTTTTATGGAAAACCACGTGTCGTTTGGATAGGACTGCGTTGCTTGCAACTTGTTAAAAATCCACACCTAATTCGTATAACGACTATAGATACTGTGATACGAAGAATAAGTACCGAAGTGTGTGAAACTACCTTAATAAAAATACATGATGGTGGAGGAAGAGGTTAAAAGGTTTTTGTAATCACCGAGTTCTATAATGCAAACGACGATAAATTTTACGAAGTAATTTTATCGCGCGTGCTACCAATAAAACAAGTTCAAGTGCATAAAAATCACTGAAATTGGCGCCATTCACGATTTCATTCATTTTCTTATAGGATAAGTAACAACAATAGTTTTAAAACTTTTTTTACAAGGATGAGAATCGTGTACTTATCGGCTGAGGAAACAAGAATCCCATTTTCCCTATTGTATAAAATTCGAAGCTCTTGCAGATACTTAAAATGTATTAATTAACAATTAAAAAATTAGTATATATCATCGTGACTATTTTACTGTAATGTATATTTTCTGTAAGGAATTTAAATATGAAGGAATTAATACATTTATATCCCGGTTAACGCGACCTCGTTCAATGCTGTTGCGTTGTAGCGTGCTTTTGCAAACGCACGGTAAAATAGGAATTTCCGAAGTCCTTCGACTCGGCGGCGTGCCGTACCACGTGTACCTTGCTTAACACTGTTCTGGCACAGGTTCCTCTGGAGGATAAAGTCGTAAAGAAAAGAATAGAAAGTTTAGTGTTGTTTTTTGCACTCTAAATTCTAACTACATAATCTGACCGTTAATCAGGGTCTTAGAGTACCTGTGAATAATTTCAAGTTTTTAAAGCTTTATATCTTTAAAGTACACGTCGGCTTAAATTCCGACTTTATATCACATGAATATGTATTTACTTCCATTTACATATATAAAACGTAAAACCATATATTATATTGATGCTACTGGCCGGGCTTACATCACTTAAATAAAATTAGACAGCAAATATTTTGAGAGAAGACAAATTGATGTATTATTTACTGGTTTTTATTAAAGATTATTTTTGTACACTCCGACAGGATATACAATTATTAACCTAAGATTCTCGACTGTACCAAAAGCGTATGTCAGATTGTAAAAAAGAGACCAAATACAAATGACTGTTTTTCGTTTCGAATCACTGTGCCTCTTGCCATTATTTTAAAGAACTTTATGGGCCGTTAAGTGGATCACGGCGGCTCGTAACTGCTCATGACTGGTCGATCCCAGAGCGCCATTTACAAATGACAATAAAATTATCCTTACTTGAATAAAATAATACGCACAATTCAAATGCTGTATTATACGAACATCGATTGAACGAATGTTGTTAAAAAATTTGTAAGCATTGAATGATTTTTAACAATTATCCTAACTTAGCTAACGGGCTCATATCACTGGCTCAACGTGAGAATAAAAAAGAGCACACGAGGCTGCAGAACAAGTTTCACGATGTCCTATATCCGTACATCAGTCTTCTCATCTATGAGTTAACTCGCATTCTTTTTAATGATCAAAGAATGTTCCATCACTTCAATACAACTTTCACAGAACGTGTGTCAAACTTGTTAGTAGCATGAATATTCTACCAAGAGACTCATGTTATTATACTAGTCCCATCATACTTAAATATACCTTGTGACTTGATCCTATGCAGGAAATAATAACACTAGACTGGGTACTCATAGATAAATTATACTAGGTAATATTATACCTTTAATTTTGTTCAACTTAAACAATTCGAACAGCATGTTTTTTGTTCAATATAATGATACCAGACAAACAATAAATACTGTTGACGGAAGTAATAAATACAATTCGATGCTATTTAGCATTATTTGAATTTTTGCGCATATAGTTAAATAATTTTTATCTAAAGTATTTCTTTATGAATATACATGTATTTTTCGTATGTTTATGCGCACAGTTATTGTTAGCTATAATGATAATAATCAAAATGTATACTTGATCCATAGATAGATAGATTCTGTAGATAGTTATATAATGGTAATAAATTATTAATTGAGTGAATGTATGATTTAAAATAATAATACACGGAGAAAATTCTATGCTAAGAATTGCTGCGAAAATAGTAACCTCGGGACATCTTGTCATAATAATCTTTCGTTCGTTGAAAGTAACTTTTCCAATAAGCATGTTACAGTAGGTAAATTTTAACAGAATATAAAATTTACCAATTTGCCATTAATAATTCTTCGTAAATGTAGTGAAAAGTTTAAAATGCTTAAACGCGTTATAGGATTGATAAAGGAATTTCGGAAAGAAAATGTAAAAGTTATATAATATATTGAAAAGCCGAAAGGGGAAAACAATCGATAATCGTTCGATCGGCATATATGTAGGTAGTGAATCGGTATAGACAGTTCGTACAAAACGCGTATGTACACTGATACTGTTAACCGCACTTTACAAGCCCACCGGCATATTGAAAAATAGGTTGTGGTGGTAGCCAAGTCCGACGATCGTCAAGAACCAGTTGCGCGCTTAACATCGCGCCGTGCGGATCCGCTTTGAAAATCTCTTGCCGATTTTTTCAAATTTTAAACGAGATTCGTTAATAGATCAATATAATCTTATCTGTCTGTAATAATCGTATTTCTTTTATTAAAAGCAATATTAAATGAATTAACTTTCGTATCACAGATGCAACACTGCCGATTGAAACAATCTTCACGATTTTACTTGCCGTTGTAACTCAATTTTGTACAAGCTGTGTTGGTCATTTTTGTTTTCTCAGCCAGTCAGAGTGATAATTTTTGTTTCATTATTTCGTACAATTAGCACGGTATATTTATGTGAAAATAAAAATCGGCAGCGTGTTAACGATTTTTGTGACTTATTTTCAATCAGTCCTAGTTATTTGTGACGAAACGTTGTAGTTCCTTAGAGTTCGGAATTACACACAGCGGTAAGTCTGAATCATTTATATGAGGAATATACGAATTTGCTGATATAATAATTCGAATATATTATTCTCTTAATTCAATTAATCACATCTGTAAATATCAATATGATACAAGATGCACATGTCGAATAATCAAAATACAAAAAAATGTTTTTTTTTTCTTTCTGATTTATCTAAAACCATCTAATCTAGGGATTACGTCAAAACTAATATTTATTCTGTCGACTTACTGACCTGCGTGTTTACACTAACAATTGGTAATTTAAATCATTTATCCACTTTTGCCAGCTTTACAGAACAAGACGTTTTTCAACTTTGACAGGCACTTGTTGCAGTTGAACGCATGAAAAAAATTCAATTGTATCATATACAGAGCGTTAATTATAATTTGCATGATAAAAATAATACATGCTAGAGCTGTATGTTAATTAATTGTCAATTCTTTGATAACCAATGAAATTATAAAAAGATTAGCTATTGATCAATTCTATTAATTAATAAAAACCACAAAGTCAAGTGATAAAGTAATAACAGGCATGAAACGAAAATTACATAATTGACAATAATTATTTTTATACCTGGAAAAACAACAGTATCCTCAAGTATCGCTCCCAACGGTGCATCCATTCCTGTGGTGTATAATACGACATAGTTCAATGATAGATATTGTAAGTTTACCGATTTCCGATGACCCATTTAACGGGATAATATTCGGGGTGACAAAATATCAAAAGACATGCCATTAGCTAATAGAGGAAGCGAACGGAAGCGAGCTAGAATGATTGTCAATCGGAAGTAAAAACAAATGAATTAATCGCATTATAAAATTTGCATATAAATTGTGCATTCAATAGGATTATTATTTCTGGAAAGGGCTGTATGACTGTTACGTAGTTGTCAGTTGACATACGTACGTGTACGTCAGCGTGTCAGTAAGATGGCCGATTTGTACGCGAGATACGTATACGAATAGCAATAAAGTAATTCGTGAGTTCCTTTCAATGATGCATTCTTGAGTATAAGTGTATATACATATATACACGTGCAAGCGTATTTGCATAGGATATTCAAAGCTACTATGCACTTGACCCGATTATACACGAGCATTCAGGAACAGTGAAAGCAAAATTTGAAACATAATTTTTTGTTCGAGTCGTAGTTGTTATATAAATTTTGATAATTAAAAAAAAAATAGTGATAAAAATAAATATTATTACCATACGATAGAACCGTGACAGTCAGCGAAACTATTTCGTGGTGGTTAGGAATATTTTTTCCCCACATTATTACGCTTAGAGCTGTACCACCTATTTATCAATTTTTATAAGTACGCATGAATCAAAAAGTCGCACGTGAACTGGCGATAAAGAAACTTTTTAAGAAATGTTTTCTCTTTCTTAAAATATCGTTTACCGATGTCAATATGATTAATGTAGTACTGTGATACACTCCTTTTTCAAATTAGTAAGAAAGTGTAAGTTGTCAGGTTTTTTTTTTTAATTCGTTAAATTTTCTAATTGCCATAGCCAAACTCACCTTTAGAATGTAAGCGCTGTAAAAATAATCATGAGAATCTCTGGCTGGCCAAATCGCTAAATATTTGTTCCCCGTCACTTATATACACATACTAAACTTACAGTGAAGTAAAAGGCACTCTCAATCAGTATGTCCATCGGATTGTATTAATTCCGTCGAACCGTTACCCAAAGTGATCTACGGTTGACTTTGCAAGACAACAGAATATCATAAAAATATTTAAATATTTTTTCCAAAGCCAAAATGATAAGAATGACACATATAATAATATTATAAAATAATAGAGTAATTTCATCAAAATATAAAGCACGTACAAATTAATTTCGTGACATTTTACAAAAATACACTGTTGGCCATAAAAATTGCAACACCTGGAATTAAAGACAATACTTTAACAATATTTGTGCTAGTTATTGGTAGTGAAGAGATAATAAAGCGATTAAAATTTGAAAAGTTAGCAGTGGATAGTTTCGGAGATATTCTCCTCCACAATAGACTTTACATTCCTTTCTGCTACGCAACGCCTCCATATGCGCATTTCCGTACTTGCATTTCGGTGAATACGAGCCGTGATTTCACGGAATGACATTCCTCCTTCACGTAAGCCCACAATTCGATCCCTGTCTAATTCGCTAACGTGTTCGTAGACAGTCCGGACTCTTCGCCGTGGCATGTTACAATGTATAGTTGACAGCGGGACGAAAAAAACTAAGCACAAACACCCGCTGCACATTTTTATATATAAATCCTGTACATGAGCCACTCCTCTACTGTTTAGGAGAATATCTCAGGAACTATCCACTCCTGACTTTTCAAATTTTAATTGTTTTATTATCTCTTCATTACCAATAACTAGCACAAATGTCGTTAACCGGTATATTTTCCTCTCCCAAAAATAAATTAAAAAAGCTTCAATTTTTTTAAATATTACCTTCGTAAAAAAATGATTTTTCGATAATCTTAGCAAGCGTAACGGACTCTATTTGACTTCAGAGCATATAGTCCGGGTACGAATTGGATCACGGATCAATAATCCGATGTAGTACCGTATTTCCTCTACTATAGGGTGTCCCAGAAGTAATCGAACACTACTAGGAAATATTGCGCAAACCGTAGATTGCAATAGAATCAGTTTACATATAACCATATACTGTCGAAATTGTATTAGTAACAAATATATCATGTTCGAAACTTTACGAGATGTACAGACATTGTGAAAAGTTAAATATAGTCTGTTAGAAATAAAAATATTTTCTTTATTACATATGACATAGATACGTGCATATAGTGAGTATCGTGAAAAGCGATGACCTTACTGTTAATTTTATAGAAAATATTTTCACAGTAATAGCTCAATGTATGCACGTGCACACGGAAAGATAATTGTAACTTATGTACATAAGGTATTATTATATAACAAATGCATATAAATATCTGTATCTGTACATAGATACTGTTAAAATAGTATAATATATTACCGTATTTATGATCTGAAATATATATTATATAGTCAAAGTACATTATATCACAGTATAAATATATATTATTTCAATATATACTTGTTATTGAAATTATAGTCGATATAGTTATTCAAAGACACCAAATCGTACATTCGATTGAATAAATATCACGCACAATGTGAGTGAGTATCTCAAAGAAAAAAAAAACAATTAACAAAAGCTATTAAACAGATTAGTATAATGCTAACTAGAAATATTTTTATTTTCCATTGATAAAGCAACGATGCATTCTTCACATACGTATACGTATCTACATGGTACCTCAAGTTTTGTGTTCACTTACGATAAAAATGACGGCCGCGTAGAAATTCCAGAATAAATCATTCGACTATCGCGCTCATTCGTCTCGACGGTTTCGTCATAAAAAATCAGTGACATTGCAGAAAAAGTGCAGGCAACGTAGGAACTATAAAATTTTACCAATACACAGAACCTGGTCATAAACATGATTAACTGTCAATAACAATTGCAATAATAAAAACGGTTCAAGGAACTGTTCAATAACTTATATATACATATAAATGTGGCTACAGTGTTTTTAATAGTTAGAAAATTTTCTATATTAACACGAACGAGATTAAGTTGTATATATTTTGAAGAATTAAAAAAAAATAGATTGAAGTTATGATAATATTAATGTGAACAATAGCAATGAGAGGAATAGCCGTAGATAATCTTTAATGATTCTTTCATTAATATATTTATGTGGGATAGTGCCGTGTCTACCAAATATTCCACGAGTCGTTGTCCGATGTGAATCTAGTAATGGCTTCTTGCTATTGGCGCAATCTGCATATAACAGTGTGTATATCCTCGGCATTATTTATCATCCTGGATGTATCATTATGGTTGGCAATTATCGTGCCATGTAAATTGGCTAGAGCTTGCCATGAGAAACGGCGTTATGGCATCGTGTTTATTTGGCCGCAAAGACCAGCTGTTTGAGTTTTGAGATTTCTATGTATATGAAGAATAAATATTAATGAAATATATTCATGCCAAATATTTGTAACGACGTGAAACAATTTTCTGATTCGAATATATCTTAAAATAAATTTTTAAAATAATTATTGGGAGGATGGAGACCGAAAATTTTTGTGGATGAAATAAAGAATTCTGTGATTTTTAAATTGTCAGGGATGAGTACAGTTGGGAAACGTAATGTGTCTCTATAGGCAGCATTACCTACTGTGGGTTTTGTTCCGCTTACGACTACTTCAGTGAGTGCGTCAAATGTAATCGAATAAAATGGATAATTGGCTGGACCTCTTTAGATTGTACTGTCCGGTATACTTCTGGATTATTATCACTGATACATGTGTACTTACGTGTGCCTGAAATAAGTGACGCGCATGCGCGTGGCCATACGGAGACCATGGGTACTGAATGACTAGAAGAATTGGCGCCTCTTTTCTGACAGGTGTTGTTAATTCTGAATTTTTTTTTTAGTTGGAAGTTATTTGACCTTTTGATATGCCCAAATCTCCCACTAATTCGTCTTTCGAGTCTTGTGATCTCATTGGACGTTCGACTCTGAAAATCATTGGTCATCGGTCGTCAAATTCTAGTCGTGTATTTACGTACGCGTGGAACGAAAATTATTCAACACATACATATGTTAAGCGATTTGTAGGTTATATGATAAGTAACAAAAAATTGGCAAATTAGCTTTTTTGATTGATGAATCTTTTTCCAAGGTAAAATAAAAAGTTAATGAGGTTATGAAAAAAATTTATTTCATGACTTAATACAGTCCATAACATATACATGGATATACTTAATACTGTTTATACGCGTAATCAAATAAGTTTAGTATGTACGGTGTTGGTCAAAACTACATTTAATTTTAATCAGGTTAAATTTCATTTAATAAACTTAAACTTGATATTCGATCAATTTATTGATTTAAAATTGATTATGCTTAATCGATTATTGATTCTGAAGAATTCATATAAAAATGTGTACTATATACACGTTTGCACGTGTAGTTTCACGTGTTGAACCTTGAATTAAAAAAAAAAGCAGAAAAACGTCCCATGCATGTGCTTCCTGCTTCCGCCATGCAATGTCAATTACATATCTCAGCCTTCTTCTTTCAATAATGGCTGTCTTTAATACTGGGAACTTATCCAGGAATGGAATCTCAAACACGTACTTTGACTAGTGCTTAAACTATACGAAGATCCATCCAATGGAATGTTTAACCTGAAGCAATAAAATGTCACTGTGAATTTGACACAGTGCCAACGATATCATTTGAAATAAATACTTGATTTTTATTTTCAAGAAATATTATTATTTTATTACTAATTCAATATTGAATTTTATTTATTTTCCGACCACAAATGAAGCAATAATTTACGTTGCCGTAATACTCACGGAGAGAATATTGATAATCGAAGAAAATTACTGACTGATTTTACTTGAAAAATCTCAGGAAGGAGATAGTTAACGACATTCAACGGCCGCAAGGTCTGACGTGCGCGCCGCACGTTACGTAACAGTTTTATAATGGGCGATTGTCGCGCCGCCATAAATGTAGCGGTGGCATGTTCAAGTAATTACAGAAATCCGGCAATTTTCGGTTAAATCGCGAAGTTTTTTCTCGCAATTTAAATCTTTACGTCTTGGCATTGACATCGTACTATTTTTCAATAATAACAATGATGATTCCGGTTGTTACTATCGTCCAAATGGTACAACAGGATAATTTGAATTCGGAACGTCAGTTAGGTCTAAATTTTACGTTGTTGAAGTTTATAAACCATACGGACAAGAGATCTGCTTAATGATAATACATTTGTTTTTGTATGTCTCTCCCTGCCAGTTGCATCCTGCACTTTTATGTAACTTGTTTTGGAGCAATACTAACTACCATCGTGCGAATATAGAACAAACCTACAACTACGATTTTTAAGTTGTAATAAGCGTCCCAGATAGCAAAATATATTCTGAGGACATTCTCACAGTCTTTAAACAGGATGTACGTATACGAACGTACGTTCACTTGTCCGTTTCAAACGAATGTTGAGTACATTCTGAAGATATCCTTTGATAGATTCCAAATGTGTACAACATATTCGAATTATATACTCAGCCTCTACTTGACCTATAATAATTTCAAAATACTAGGGACCTATACATTTATCTAAGCAAGTTTTACGTTTTCCGTAATTTCAAAAATTCCTTATTTGACACAATATTTGATCGTATGGTTGGGTCGCAACATCAGTTTCTCTTTGAGGGGCCATATCTTTACGAAGCGATACGTATATAAGTCCCGTAAAACCTAGCTGAAAAGGGTTTATAATTAGGTATACTTTTAAACATATAAAATCCCAAGCACGCTATGCGTGCTTTGCAAAATTTATTGTCTATACTGTGAACATGTTTATCTCTCACTCAATTTTCATAAAAGTAAAAACAGAGAAACGACAATACTCACTGTACTGGCAGAGTGAATTTCTGACACTGGCTTAAGACTGACAATGAATACTTTTAACCTGTTGCTCACATTGTGGATCTATCAGAGAATATTCTCAGAATGTACTGAGCATCTCATTTAGAACAGACACACTA
>JARQSV010000705.1:386499-463693 GCA_030142285.1 Calameuta idolon | reverse complement strand
CCTGTTGCTCACATTGTGGATCTATCAGAGAATATTCTCAGAATGTACTGAGCATCTCATTTAGAACAGACACACTAACTCTCTGTATATCATCATAATCTACTGAGATCTATTGAGAATATTGAGTACCTGTTTCAAATGTTGAAACTTAAATAAGAATAATCTGAGAATGTCATGCCTACGTCATCTGGAGTAGGTGTACGGATTTTTTTTTCAAGTTAAATATCAATTTACATCATATACTAATATTTTATCTTAAATATCTTTGTATCACTTTCCCGTCAAAGTATCCATTTATTTCATATTTTTGTTACGCCAAAATTCAGTTTTTCTCTCTTTCCCACCCTTAATTTCTATCATCTCTGATAATAATCAGTCTCATTAGCTTGAATTTATTTATTCATCTTGATCTTGTACAAGTAACGCGTGTCAAAAAATCGACTCCTTGTAAATTCGATTTTCGGTTTTTGTTTCATGGAAATCCACAAATTATTCCTGATAATCTTTAAAAAAATATAATTGTTTGATAACACTAGTCTCTTTGGTGGCAAATCGTAACAGTAGTTCTTCTCGTGGGCGAAATCCAGTGGAAGTACAATGGCACGAATGCTTACGTAAATGTCACGTTACGCACGTAGCCACACCACTGTGTATGATCTGAGGTATTCAGTGCCATGGGCATGGCCGTTCGAACGCCATTCGTTTGTAAATCATTTGAAATCGTCATCAGAAGTAATTGCGTGCTCGGTTGCGTTAGACATAGAGATTATTTTTATTCGTTTAATCTATACTTCAATTCGATAATTAATTATCAATAATAACAAAACTTATTGATTTAATTGTATCTTTTTTTATTAATTTTTAAAATTTTATTCTATATTTTTTCTATAATTTTTCAGATTTTAAGCCGTGAGGCACTATGATCTAATCCAAAGGATATTCACATTCATAATTTTTTAATTGACAATAATCTCACGAATCTTCACAAGGAAACCGAGACAAGAAATAATAATGATGCTGCTTAAGAGCTTCTTTCGGAGGATCATCAAGGACTTCCGGCATAAGGAGCTACTTCCTCTCAAATTAATATTCTTCGTTCAAGCATCAAGTACGTACATATTAGATTAATCTTTGTTCTAGATCGATGAATAATATTCACTGATGGTATTATTTTATAAATTTTCAATTTACTCATTCACAATTAATATTAAGAATCAAATTTCTTTTTTTCAGCTCTATACGTACTTTATCCATATTTAACAATCCACATGAGAGAGCTGGGCATAAATGTAGAGGAAACTGCCATTATGAGTGCTGTAACTCCTTTTGTAGCCATTGTGATGCCGCCATTGGCAGGTGTACTGGCGGATCGTATAGGAAATTTTAAAGTGAGTACGTTATACCTCTATTCTTCTTCAACAATGGAAGCATGACCCAATATTTTGTTTACCTTATTTTCGTTACCGTTAAAACTAATGTTATACTATTTTTCAAATTTATTTTTAAATTTTCAGATTTTATTATCATTGTTCTCGTCACTAGGAGGAGGTGCGGCGCTTCTGCTACTTTTAGTTCCGGTTGGCAGAGTGACGGTGCAATTCCCAGAACGTGTTATCATGGACCTCAGTTGTCCCTTGAATAACGAAGGATTGATATACACCATGAACCAGAATTATCCTTGCGAAACGAAACTAGCGCCGGAAGTCAACACGAGGCTAGAGAGTTGCGGGTGAGCGAGAAGTTTAAAATATAAAATCACTGACACGATCAGCAATAAATATATATATTATATTTAATGTACTAATTCTATTTAAATGAAGCTTAGCTTAATTCAAATTTTTTAAATTTTATTTCAGATACATTTGCTATGTCGATTTGCATGACGACTCTGAGGTGGAGGCTATACTTATGTCACGATCGTATGTAATCAAACATTACGATTTGACGACTGGCCTTAATTCTTCATACAAGTACACGATTTCGAAAGCTGACTTGCCCAAGGTACGTTGCAACAACGAAAATTTTTCGTCATAATTTTCTCGATTATTTTTCATGCCGATCCCTATCGATATTATATATTGGAAATGGTGTCCATAATATAAAGTAGTATAATAAAAATCCTATATCGCATGATATTTAATAAGAATTCCTATTTATTTTTTGCAGCATGTTACGTACACAGACGATATAAGGGAGCACAGAAAGTTGATAAACAATGAATTTTACAAAACTTCAATTCGACAACTTTCAAAAAGTACTTTTTATTTTCCCGCCGGTCAGCTTTATGAATTTTCATGTACCGACTTCGAAAATGATATGAGCGATTTCAACAATTACACGCTTGTATCCAATCGGGAATTGACGGAGTTACACGATGGAAATGACATCCTCTGTACTTTCGGAAAATCCGATGAAAATGAAAAGGTAATGTAAACAATGAAATTGTCAAACCTATCTCTATTCATTAATTGTATAATTGTTCCGTGAAATCAGTGTGTTTTTGAGAGGCCATCTTCTTACGCGTTATAACGTAAAAGAAGTCCTTTGATAGTGATACTGATGTCACGGCTCAACTATAAATCGATAAATGGCTTTTATGATATTTTAAGTTATCACATAATAGACACAAATTTGTAAAATTACAATTATTTTGTATTATAGTACAACCAAACGCGAGACATAAATCATTACTCATACAAATCAAAGATGACAGCGCTGGATCCAACCGATATAGATAAATTTGAAAATAAAAGAAGATACATGGTGAAGGAGATCGCCTGGAACGATGGCAATTTTCGGAAACCAAAGTGCGACAAACCAGATGCATTGGGACATAAAGTAGCTCTGAGCTTTTCATTAATCAATTACACAGTTTCACCAGAACCCTACAAGTCTTTCTACCTTGAAGGATGTAGCAAGCGTTGTATTTTAACGGCCCCACGGAAGGACGTCTGTTCGAACAAGGAGATGGAAATTGAGTATGACGTAAAACTGACGTTTTGGCTTTATCTTGCAATCAGAGTTTTCATTGGTAACTAATTTCGATTAGTAAAGAAAGAAAAGAAGTTTGTTTATTTACCATAAAAAATGCCCAATTCTTGCACAGAGCCTAGTATATTTTTCATATAAGAGAAATTACATGGAAATTGAAGAAAATTAATTTTATTTAAAAGAATCTATTATCTTGGTATTTCTTTTAGGTATGATCAGCGGCACTGCCTTCGCCATGTTCGAGGGTGCTGTGATCGCTATTTTGCGTGAACAAAAGGCTGATTACGGATTGCAAAGAATATATGGTAGCATCGGCGGTATGATTTCATCCCCTTTGTCGGGTTTACTGATTGACTACGCTAGTCGTGGAAAAGGATATACTGATTTTAGGTATTGAAAACAGTTCATACAATACATATATCGATAATAGAAGTAATCACTTTAAACGAAGTTTAAAAAAAACTTTATTTTTTCATTATAGGCCTGCATTTTATCTCTATGCAGCACTGAAGTTCGTTTCTGGTCTTCTTATGCTGGCGATAAACCTTGAATTTAAGTCACCCGCGAATGACGTAGTCAGAGACGTAGTTAGCGTTTTGAAAAATGTTGAACTTGTCGCGCTGTTCCTCGCTTGTTTTGTTTTAGGTAAGTTTTCAATATAATTATAATATAAATAACTAATATAATATATTCAAGTTAATTTACTCAACCAGATCTTTATATTTGTCATTTTGATATTCATATTGCATATGTATATATTATTTCACAATTTTTATTTCTATATGTTTGAATAAATCTTAATGTCAAATCCTTAAGAAAAAATCATATTTCAGGTACTGCCTGGGGTTACATCGAATCCTTCCTCTTTTGGCTTCTACAAGATTTGGGAGCATCCAGATCACTCATGGGTATTACAATAAGTGTAGGTGGCATAGCTGGTATCCCGTTGCTTGTTTTATCTGGCCCAATCATCAACAAGATAGGTCATGCCAATGTTCTGTTCATTGGCTTTATTTTTTACGCTATTCGACTTCTGGGTAAGTTTTTAGTTTCAATTCAAAAATTTAATTTGCAGTTTAAGTCATGGGTTAATCAAATGGACACGACTGTTATCTATTAATGCGAAAATGTATAATTGTCAAAGTAATGATATATATTTCTTATCATTTTAGGATATTCTTTGATTTACAATCCCTGGTTATGCTTAATTTTTGAGGCTTTGGAATCTGTTACGTCATCTTTAAGTTTCACTGCAGCTGTGACATATGCGGCTAAACTGTCAAGCACTACTACAGATAGTTCCATACAAGGGTTACTTGGTGGGCTCTATTATGGAGTTGGTAAGTTTTCTTTCATTTTTGAAAATTTTTTTTGCATATTTAATCTTACATAATCAAATCGTTTGAAAGGCAAAGGATGCGGAAGTTTGATCGGTGGATATTTGATGAAGGCATTTGGCACTCGACCGACTTATCAAATTTTCGCGGCAGTGTCTTTGATAACGGGACTGATGTACTTCATCTTCAATGCCGCTTACCTGAAGAAACGTCCTCAGGTAGAGGGTAACGATATAGTGAAGAAGAAGCCCAAGAAACCAAAAAATCAGGTTGAATTAGAAGGTGGCGAAACGGTAGTTGGTAACGTTAACAAGGACAAAATTTATGCAATCGATAATGAAGCCTTCAAGCTGGAAGAGAAGCTAGATGCTGGGTCTAAGGATATTGAGACTTTGAAAAATGCTAAAAATCGTGGGAAAACGGACAAAGCAGAAAATATCGAGAAATGGGGCGAATTGGATTCGATTAAATTGAGGAGTCAGTCAAATTCAGATAATTCTGCGACAAGAAGAAATTACGAGGGTGTGACGAATTCGAATTTTGAAAATGATGTCGGTGACAAGTGTGACGTCGTTATCGAGAAGGAACCTGATGATAAAAAATAGATAATTATTTTTGTATTCTTTTCATTTCTGACTCACGAATAATAAAGCGTATGCAGAGATTTATTCCTTTTTGATTCAAAATAAAGAAATCGTTTTTGGACGAAAAGCCAATCATACAGTTTCTAGCGCCTGATCATGTTTTGTACAGTAAATATTTAATTATTTATCTATATTAAATAATAAATATAACTGTGAGACAATTGAGTTCTATAGCGTATGTAAAATTTGTTGTTTCATTAAAAACCATATTTATGTTTATGTTCATTTCAAAAATAATGATATTAATATATGTATAATATATTATGATACTGAACAACCATATAGTATGTTTATTATATGGAATCGTTAATGATAGGAAGCTTTTTTTTATAATTATTGTCGTCTTATGCAATTTGCACTCAGACATAGTTCGCAGGGTTAGTTATAAATACAAAATACAAAAATATTCATTATTCAGAATGAGTGCTAATAATTTAAGATTAGGGTAGGTGAACTAACCTTTTTTTTCTTGTCATCTGGGAATAATGATATGAAGTTGAGAAGAAGTTAGAAAATTTAAATACCGATGGGTACAGAATCTCAAACTTTGAGAGGTCTTATGTACATAAGAAACAAAAAAGAAAAAACTTTGAGATACAGTAAATCGCATTCGAATCAATTATTGAATTTGACTTTATATCATTTTTTGTCGTTATTGTATTGAACTAGAGCTTGGTAGCTGCTTCTTATGTTTGGTAAAACTTATTTTGATAGTAAAAGTGTAACATATTTTATATGTATAAAAAGCCTACTTTTTACGTACCGAAATTCAAATTTTGAACTAGCTTTATTATAGAGAATGGGTTTATACACATTTTTAGTTATTCGACTGTAATTCAACGTGAAAATGCATCAGTAACGGTCTGTTACAGTTTGTCGAACGTGTTAGAATAATTTTTGTCATTTCGAGCAATTAGCGTCTGAACGTCAACCCAGCAGATGTCTTGACACTCAATCACATAGTCGAATAGTCAAAACTTTGAATCTCAGAAAGTAGATGAACAATAGACAAAATCACCGAACCGTAATATATACATACATGACTATAAAAAAAGTTTATAATTTAAAGAAAGTATAAAAATGTATTTTCCAAAAATTTCAGACAAAAAATATTGCAACAGAAATAAAAATACAGAGTATCATTAATAACATCTAATTATTTATTTATTTATTTCTGTAAAGTAATATACCCCAATGAATTGTAAAAATAAGCAAAATAAAAAATTATTCAAACAATACCGATGTGTCCCAAGTTCAAAATATGATAAGATAACTACACAGATGCTTATCGGTATTGGACAATAAAATTCCCACCAACTTCATACCAGAAACAGTTACGAGTCTATATATGCGAGTAAAACACGGTGCTTTGGTCACTCATCCGTAAGAATCATCTTGAAGATGTTGCGCAAAGCGTCGATGTACCTGCTGGTGGTAGGACTAGCATCTTCAGCAACGTTACCGGAAACAGTCTCCTACACAAAGATGTCACGAAATGGTGAAGAACCGATTAAAGCATCAAACGGTCCAATGTCATGGGTAATGAGGTAAAGTATATAAACATAAAAAAAAACTTAATATTATAACAATCGATTTCATAAATTATTAAAATCATCAATAAAAATCATTATTTTTTTTACAGTCTCCTTAAACCAAAAAACGGCACCACCAGTATAGACAACGAAGGCCGAAGTGGACAGGATATCAGCATAACAGTGTCACCAGTTTACGTACCCCCCAAGACGCCTCAATTGCATAATGGGGAGGCAGTTGATTATCCGTCTACGAAAAAGTGAGTTAATATACATTTTTTTTTCACTTGATTATTTCGTTGCTATCGTCTTTGATGATTTCGACTTTTTCGTTTGCCTAATATTTTCTGGTCATTTCTATGGTAGATACTCGACGTTGGACCTGGAAATGGTAGCCAAAATGAATAGTTTGTCAGGCAAGACACGAGCACAGGATAGATTTCATCCTCCAGCTATATTTGAACACGACGTCGCACATTCGAATAGCCTAAAGCATCAAGCAGATTCTTCGACCTCATCGGACTCTTCGTCCTCATCTTCCTCTTCGTCTTCTTATTCAGATTCATCGGATAACTCTGGTCCACCTAATTTTGACAATGCAGCTGTTTTCCCGGGTTCCTACGATTACAAACCTCCGGATTATTTCGCAATGAAACCAATTTCGAATCCACCACCTAGTTCCATTAACAGTTATGCGCCACCATCAGACACGATTCCAAAGGTACGCAATTTTCTATTATTAGATGCTGTACAGTATGTAAATAACAATATAGGTATATGTATGGTTTTTTTTATTACAGATTCCAGATTCCTATGGACCTTCGCTTGATTCTTACACGCCGGATTCCCAGAGTCCACCGGACTATCAGGATCATCATCCAGATGATCCCGAATTCACGCAACAGGTGCATTCCTCTCATTATGGTTCCCGTCCGATTTACGGTGGCGAATTGCCACCAAAGCCAATTGAATATGCAGGACATTTTGATCATCCGAGTTTTGTTGACGATCCCTATATACATGATCATGATCACGATTATCATCATGATATAATATATGATCATATACCGGAAGATCATACCACTATGAAACCGGAAATGATGGATCAGCGTTTAAACAGAAGGCCTTATTCGTATTATTTTATTGGTAAAAAACTGTGGTATATTCCATTGTATTTTAGTATTTATTTTATTATTTATATTGCCGCTCTAGTTTTGAAAAGCGTTAGTAGACACAAGATCAATTTCCCTGCCAATCTGGCAGCGGCGGCTGCCGCTGCCAATTCTGGTAGGAGCATGAAGGATTCCGATAGTCACAGCTGGTGGGACCTTACTGGCAAAGTCTTAGAAGGAATTGAAACTGCCGCCAAAAAATATGAAAGGACTTCCTAGCTATGGAATATCAAACGTGAACTACACATTATATTTAAATTTATTTTTATTTCTTTCGCCTCGTGTACTCTTGATCGATAATATTGATACGTCGATTGAATTATCGATCTTTTGTTGAAGTCTCCGCCAGATTTTCAAAAAGATAATTAAGCCAATTTGCATTGCTCAAGTTTTCTTTTTAACCGAGTCGCATATTGGCAATGAACTTGAAAAATGAGTGAGACAACTTTTTAACATGTTGGTTAGAATTTATCATGAGTTTTGGCATTCAAAGGGAATTTGTTCGAAAATGTTTGTAATTGAATTTAGATATTTTTTTTATGGTGATCAGGCAACTAATTCTTTTTGAAGTATTATTTGCCTTTTCACCAAATACGTCATATACTGTACAGTTAAAAAAAATTTCCTTATAGGATGAATCGAATTAAGCGAATTTACTTGAAACTGTTTGTATATAACGAAGTATAATAACGTCTTGAGTGAAATTGAGTGAAACTTTAATTTCCATTTCAACTGTATTTGTACAAATTAATATCATGCTACTTATTAGTGTGCAAATTAGATATATCATAAATGAAAAGGAAGCTATTGTAAAATACCATAATTTAACATTATTTCAATAGCAATGAATAAGAAATAGCATAAACCGATTACGTCACTAATATTGATTTCATTACCCATTTAAATTCTGTGAATAGATCATGTATAATAACACTGCTTATAGTAATATAAAAATAATTATTAAAAATACAATCCAATTTATTAAATGCGTCTACCCTTTTTTCAAAATTTTAAATTTACCGCCTTCTCAACTTTCTCAAGTATAAAAATCAAATTCAATTTAAAAACGGTAGAACATCAAAAGTAAATGGTCAAAATCAATGTATTTCTGAATTAAATCCACTGCAATGTACTAGTTGCCTAGTGCATCATTACGAGCTGACCAGTAAATTAACGAGTTCAGGTAAATTTTATCTACATATATGTATGCAGTAATTTTAACACGGCTGTCCATTCACTGAAGCCGTTTCTTAAGGCATTCACCTACTGGTAGACTTAGCCTACCTAAAAAAAATTGGTCTAAAAAATGAATACATTTCTAAAAATCGATAGTGCCCTGTATTTTCAGGGTAAACTGATCAAGTGTGTTTGTTTCTAACTGAACTCGCATCACTGACAGTACCTCACATGATTATCACTCCCGTTTAGAGTATTGTAGTTTCAACGGGACTTGGCTACAAACTGCTAATCGAATGGTCTAATACGAGACAGCCATAAGTAGTAAGTAGCGAAAAGTATGTAGCGGCATGTAGATAGCTACCGGTTATAGGTTACCTGACTACTGTTACGATATAGCTAAAGTCCTGTTACAAAATATTTTCTCATTACGCGATAATCGTTTCAACAAATTTACCTTATACTGTAATCGGTAATGTCACACGTTCCTATAATTTCCACGTGTCCAGTTGATTAAATTTGACAGTATTTATTTCCACGAAAATTTGAATATGATTCACTACTTACTTAATGATCTATACGAGTACGAAAGTAATAGTAAAATTATATTAAAATTATTTATAACAAAAATTCGAGATTTAATATCCCCTAAGGATAAGCTCTTATACCGAGGAAACCCTTAGCAAGTATTAATGAATCTGCAACTTTTCAACGCCCGATTGAATTATGCATCAAAGTCGGACCCGATGTATCCGAACAGCTGTTGAATTATTGAAAACTGAATGTGTCGCAGACAATGAGGAACGAAAAGGAATTTTTACATTAAATCGTAATAACAGAAACATTGGATTCGAAAATGTGCAGATCCATCAATACTTGTTTTAGATAAAAAAAATGCAGCATCTGACAAACGAACTTGAATACACATGTGTGAATTCGTCTACATGCCACTAACGTCTTGACTAAGAGACAAAATTGGTTATCATAAAAAAATTTAGCAATTTAAAATCTTCTGAAACGGCATGATCGATGAATTAACGAATATCATTTTGCCCTCTCGATATTGAAAAACTTTTGTATGAAAAAAATTTGTCCATCTTTATGTATTTCATAACAAATCAATTCAATGACTGCATACGGTACTAAGCTTACGGTGATGGCTTATCTATTCTAGGTAATGGTTAATAAATGGAAGCCCACTCGATATCATTGATTACAATTAACAATGATCTCTTTTAAAGAACCATCTCAAAATTGAAAGATATTTAGGTTACCCAAAGTTCGAAATGATTCCTAACTCTTTTTCTGTCTAATGATGTTTGACTTTTTAGGTCCGTTCTTTACGCAATTGGGTCATCATAAAGCACGTGTTACAAACATTGGAAATGTAATGTCCAACATCCATATCGTCCAGACCAATGAAATTTGTATCACCCTGTACATGTTTTAATACCTTATGTCATATTAATTACTAGCATAGTATTTTTTAAACTCTTCATTACACTCATAATAAATATATTTTATTTCCTCGAAAGCACAGATACAAAATATGTTGTAATGAAATATTACAAATATAATTCTGAATTATATTGCATTATACTGATACTAATGAATACTTTAATTTAATGGATATATAACAAAACATTATTAGTGGACTTAGTTTTTACAAACGACTTAGTTTTTTACACGATTGTACAATTTTGTAAATGAAACAAGTAGATAACTGTTTAGAAAAGTTACATCGACTAAATATCTTCAGGGCATAATACTCGTTCGTAAAGATCGGTAACAATTAGTATATGGATGTCAAATGAGTGTTTATTTAACGTTTCTTGTGATACAGTTACAGTCATCTGAGGAAGGCGAACTGGAACTTAACACTGAGTTGTCGAATCGTCCAGTTCTTCATAAGATTTAGTCAGGAACGGTTCCACATTATGAATTCGTAGAGCCCGACTTAAATACAGTCTAAAAAAATAGGCCGAATAACCTGTAATTGGAAAAATTAATCCAATAAATTTATCCGATTATTTTCTTGAAAAACTTTTTTTTAACACCATCAAGTGTTCTACGAGATCGTCATCTGTATCAATTTCTATTTTAATTACTTCAATAAGCAAAAGAAAAATGTATAAATAGCATAGAATCCTTTTAAGTGTAATTCAAATGCACGAGTGTTGATCAGGTTGAATAATATAAAAAAAAATTTTATTTAAAAAATTGTTATTCAGTGCTACGTGTGACGTTTTCACAGATTACATTTAAATATAAAGGTTTGTACTCAATATAATATGAATTTACGATTTTCGAATCTCAACGTCTAATACTGTTTATCGTATCAATACACGATAGGGAAAATAATATAATTTTTGAATCTACTAACGTAATATGTTTTATTGACTGTAGTCAATAAATGATCATTCCATTTGAATCCATTATATTTTTTCTATTATTATACTCAGCATGTAGCCATTAGAGGTCAGTTCCTATTAAAAGTAAATAGTCATGCAAATGCCAAGGTATCGCAAGTGCCATGATTATAATTAGCGGCAAAATTTGATGACATCGAATTAATAAATGATCATCTCTTGAGATAGCCATGACGTATACTACTTTTGTATATGAGACCTTGCGTCACTCAAACGTACAGCTTTGAATGATTTGAGGCATTGAACAGTTTGAGTTACGATTTTTCAAACCGGAAGACATGATTATCCTCCTTACGCCGATTTGTCATTTTACCTTCGTCCTCTCTCTTGACGTAACTTCCGGAATTTAATCATGCACACAAATAGTACATAATCTCAATATAATAACGATGCGTGCGTCTAATTATAAATATTTATAAAAAGTTTCAACATTTTCGAGCGATAATATTTTCTTTAAAAATTCATTGCGTTCTATATCTATACTGATTATTATCATTGATAATAATGACATGACGTCATTGGTATCAAGAAAGCATAGCTTCGGTAATGCAATTATTAATTTTTTAAAAATATTATTCTTACTTAAATTGATGAACTTTCACGAACTAAATTAATGATCACCAATAATGAATGAATAATCAACGAGAGATATTATTATTATGGACAGTAGAAACATTATTATATGTATTTATTATTTGTTATATTTTCAGAAAAAAAAATGGAAACAAGGTTTTTTCATCTTATGATCCTACTATTGATATCAGTTCGATCGTTATCGGCAGTAGAGTCGGAAACATCCGAAGTGGAGTCGATTACCGGCACGAGGGAACCCGAAGATCTAACGACGACGCCAAGTCCTATTTTAGTTACAACCGTACAATCCTTCCGGTATGAGAGTTAGAATAAAAATTGCTTTAAAAATTTTTTTTTAATCTCTTACGCTATTATAAAATCGGTTACGCAAAGAGTGGCCGAATTTTATATTTTTTTTAGTAAAAATTTTTGAAATATTATACGTTCTATAATAACAAATTCATGTTACTCCGATAAAAAATGAATCTTATTTACGTCATTAGACAATCACGATGGTATCGTTATGGCTACCATGGACGACAGGATGATGTAATGAAACCGAATGGCTATCACGACGATCACGATGATAACGACGATCACGATGACCACGTCGATGTTCATGACGATCATCACGATGAAGACATGAAAGCATTAGCAGCAACCAACGATGACTACTGGGGTGGCTATTATGATTTCCTAATCAATGAAGGAAGTTACAAATTCTGGGCCGTATTTCAAGTAAGTCATCATTACGTCATTATCCATTCACGAGTTCGATATTTAACCCTCAGTGAGTCTAAGAGCAAGATCCCAATGACATAGCCTAAGCTGAACAGAACACGTGGGTCAAAAGTGCATTGTAATAGGCAAACGAGTCATCTGACGAAACTGGTTGTAATATTTTTGTCGTTTTATACACGGAGGGTTAAATAGCTTTTTTGGCCCGTAATAAAGTCAGGGATAAAATTGCTTTGGCGTTTTTATAAAACTTCAAATGATATCACGTCGACGGGCATAACGAATTTTTAAATAACGATAATGCTTCACAACAGCTTGCCACCGCGGCCCTGCTCATCTACAGTGGTTTTGCGGCACTTTATTACGCAAAGGTCAATCCACCAACCGATGACTACGAGGATTACCTACTGCGAAGACGTAGATCTATAAATCGACCGTCACTGGAAAGGACGTTCCTGGGGCTCCGACCTGAAACATTTCAATTGATAGTCGACGCCGTTGCTAAAGAATTTCATTGACGATATGCCTTCGATAAATGTCAATCGGAGATTGACATATTCTGATACCTCAATCTGCGGCTTAGGGGATAAAGTAATACAGCAAGAGTGACGTTTAATCGTTGCCATTTGAACTCACGTAAAATTCATTAGGTAGACCTTCTATGATATATTGAATATATGTATACACGTCTACTGGACTTCTACGTGAGTTTGAGTAATTGATAGTAGAATTGATTACGTTATATGCCTAGTTCAAATTTAAATATGAAAATCCAGAGTTCGTCATGGTCCTAGATACAGTTTTACTGGTTCAGTAGGTAGCCAGGTAGGTCTTGGACTTATGAAACATAATTTTTACTAGGGTAGGTAGGGTAGGTAGGTATTGACTGATCTGCTTGTTACGTGTTTAATATAATCGATCAACAATATCGATTGAAATTAAGTCAGAGGTAAAGGAGTATATAGATAGTCAATTTATCAAATTTTATTCCGATTCGTTACAAAGTCTTGTATTCGTGTTTACTTGTAAAATACGATTCGAGATTCTGATCTTTGGAAACTAGGGCTGACCCTTTAAATGATATCATCTTTACGTTCATACGTGATATTCTCCGTATGATTACGTAGGTTTTCATGTTTAATATAAAATTGTAATATATCGAATACCTGCATTGTTCAGAATATATGTATTCATTAATAAAAATATACATCGGTCAGTTTGATACTGATTTTAGTTTTCGTATTAATTCTCAACGGACTAGTTTAGTTCCAAAAAATACCGTCGGATCGATACGGAATTAACGTACAAAATTAAAGGTCAAAATAAAAAGCTCGATTTTCGCTGTCAAATAATATTTTAAATTACTATTTTTTTTTGTTCAAAAAAGCTTTGTCATTCTACAGAAAATCATCAAGTTGATAATTTTTTTTCCATTTTAACTCTTCGACGTTACAAACGAATAGCACATGCGTTGTGAATGGCGTGAAGTAATATTGGTAATTATGTTTACAAAATAAGACCAACTTTTTAAATGAATTTATTAAAAATAATAATAATAAAGAACTAACCCTTCCGGCTTTACCAATCTGGTTGCCACAGTAGTGGGAGTAATATTCGTGGGAACGAAACGTCTTGCCGAAGCGATTTCACAAAATTTTGCATATTCCTTCCACTTCGCAGCTGATCCACGTTAAAGCAAAGGGCCAAGAGAAAAAAAAAGAAATACAAGCGGCCGCTAAATATTCAACGTATTAAAACGGCCAATAAGAATCGCACAAAAAATGTCGACCGATAAATCAAGATGGAAGGAGGGATTGGTCCAGAGAGATTGGTGGAACGAGAAGAGGGTGCTAGTCTCCACTGCGTCGAACCCTTTGCAGCCTCAGAGGCAAATTTTCTTGTCGAACGGCAATGTAACGAGAAGGCCCCCAAGCATTGTAAGAATAATACAACGGCGTAGCCGCAGCAATCGCGATTGGCATATACTTTAGGTAGTTTATTGTTTCACGGATTCTTGACGCCATTGCAAAAATCAACCGCGGGCGTCCTGACATTCCCCCACGTTCGCGACGGCGTTTACGACGTCCAGTGGGGAGCCAACGGCGTCTCAAGGGATGACGACGCTCCTCAGTGATTTAGCAAAATTTCCGATAAATCTAAAGTACGGCTCTGATAAGTATCCACAGGCGTTCTGGACGTCCGAACGTCGACCGTCCCTTAATTGGTTGCAAATATTTGAATAAAAAAAAGTATATGATTTAAAAACTACTACACGTTTATTGAAGAATTAATGGAATAAATGAAAATAAATATAAATCATCTGTTTAAGATGACGCTTATAGATCATTATAGATCTTCGTATCGGTGCTAAGGATCTACTTAAAGTATATGACGTAAATTATATAGTATCTATATGCGATTTGGTTTCTGAAATTTACTGATCGTCCTGCCACCCCCTTCACCCTTCCAGCCTCTCGTTCTCTTCCTGCGGACGATCAATATCTTCTTCTAAGAAGTTCATCAAAAAACCGGTTTACATTGCTCGCGAACAATACCTTGCGTTGCGTGTACGAGCAAAGCTGCCCCAAGGTCACGTACACATTTATACGTACGTGCGTGAGAACGCATTGTTCTGATTTTACGAAGGAATTTCAACTTCCGGTTACTTCCGATAAATTCCACGAAATGCACTGGAGGGTATCTCCTTTCTTATCTGTGAATATATTCTTCGCCGTGTTCGAACAAATCTCTAAATATTACACTGCGTTAGAGAAGCTGTCGAAAGTAAAATAAACAAAACATTTTCACATAGTCCACGTGGTCGTGCCTAAAATATAATAAAGCAAATCTCCGCGATAATTACACATTTAAAATCTTTGTTCGCACCATAAACCGCAAGATGTCCTTATAAATAACGATATTAGCGTCAATGCTTAATTATATAATATAAGGGTAATAAATAATTAAATAGAATATATTATACAGAATCCGTTATTCCATTCACGCCAAATGATTATTCAAAAATTCATATTTTTAGTGGTCGATAGCAACGCCATCTGTGTTCTCGCGCGTCATTTAACAACGCCTACCTATCTAGCGATAAATGTCCAGAAAAGAAAAGAAACGACGGCAAGGAACGAAGCATTCGTAATGTCCGCAATTACCGCTATGTAATTTGAATATATATAGGCGAGGGCGCCACCAGCGTCTCGCAAAAGATATAACATGCACTTTTGTCTATACATATGATGGCTTAGCACGTGCATACAATTCTACGTTGTGCTTTGTTTTCTATTGTGTAGTACGAAAAAGCTAACGCGTAGATACACGAACTCCGAGAGCCTTCTTCGGACAAAGGAGGCACGACTAACTTAAATAACTGCAAGATGGCGACGCGGCACGATTATCTGACGGAAAAACGTTAGAATGTCACTCACTGGATTCCGGTGCACATGCCGGGCGTACCTCTGCGAGTCGGATCGTTTATTGTTGTTAGAAATCGCACGCACTGTATCCTACACAAAACTTACTACACTGTATTCCAATGCACAAAAATTCACAGCATAAACGATATGTAAGATAGAAATACAAGAAATAGACAAATAAACCCAACAATCCATATATAATCCATTTACGGTATCGTAAATTTAATTTACAAGAAAATGACGTAATAAGAAACTCGAGTACGACTAGTATTATTATTATAATTATGAAATAAAATATGTGTTTATTTATACATTGCAATTTTAGATATTTTAATTAATACGAATCTACTTTTTTTTTTAATTTACAGCCAGGTTCCCGTTCAGGTGGGCGCGCATTTTTTGAATTAATTATGGCCGTCGGATCAGCTTGGATTTGAATTCTTTCCGTGAACGACATCGATCCGATGGTTATGATAACAGCCGAGATTGGTCGAAGTCAGCACGAAGTCGTATAGTTAATCTATTTGCGCCGATTCTCGACTATGCTAATTTTAATGGAAGGGAAATACCGTAATCCGATGAATAATTGTTTTAATCGCCGTACGATCGTGTATTTTGTACGTATATACATATAACCCATGAATCCACGTGTGCGAGCTGCGCGCGCTGCACTGTGGGAAACTTAAACTTGTGAATCGAGTCTCATTCCATCGTAGTTCTCAAGACTGGCTGGCTGCTTTGTTTAAATTGTCTTGGTATATACTTGGCTTTGTCTGGGATGCATATGTATCCATACATATATATATAGCACACTACGCATGCCTATGCACAAGTAAACTAGTAATACTCTGACATATTATGCGCGACGGCGTTGGCATCGTACGTGCCTTTACCAGAACGTGTTTCTATTAGCACTTGCTGGCTGTGCAATTATGTTACATACAGTGTGCGTAAAAATTATTACTGTAGAATCTTAACTGCGTGACGTAAAGACAGAAATATCACGGCAAAAGTGAAAATTCATTGTTTTACATAAAAAAAATAATTTCAACGAAAACAAAAAAAATGTTAACGTTCTAACAATTACAATTGCGCGATATGAAAGTTTACCTGATTCAACAAAATTTAATAGATCTAGGTCATCCGGAAAATCTAGTCCGTTTAAATAAAATGACTCCAGACACCTGGAGTCATAAGGTGGCAATGAATGTCCAGTTTCGTCGTATAAACGGACGCGTTTAAAAATAGTTAATTGCCATAAGAGAATGAATGCCGCGTCCCCGTATGTATTCGTCAGATCCATGACACACTTAATTAACATAGTACATACTATGCTCTGACTCGAAACCATTTGAAATAATCAAACGACACAGTGTCGAACTACGTACTGAAGAAAAAATCTGTAGTACCTGTTCATCGTACAGGATTCGTTGGCTTATTTTTTATTTCCATTACTTTAAGATAATCATTGCCAAGTGAACCAACTATTAAACTGGAACGCATGCGAGGTTGGTGGAGCGATTTGTGTGTGCGCTGTCGTCCGCGGTCAATGGCTGCGCGCTTTTAGTGCCATGAGGAAGAGGAGAGAGGATCGAGGAGAGTAGGAGTGAGGAAGAGTGAGAAAGAGAGGGAGACGAAGAGAGTGACAGGAGCACAAGAGGGAAAGAGACATTGGAAAAATAGCTCAAGAGACACGGTACACTCGGATCAGTAAGGCACGTGAGTCTTGTGCATGCGTTGAAGTCGGTGAGAATGTCGCGCGTATTACTTGTGCAGGTTTTCAGGAATTGAAGTCTTCAAAATTGTACACAGTTATGCGAGGTTATGACGTGAGTCTGATGTAACTAAGTATCGTAGCAGTTCAATGTTATAATACTATAATTTATAAGCATACTCTTTTGTAGAGTTATATACATATATATATATGTATGGAATATAAGAATGTGACATAACCTATCATTGAAAAGAATATAAAGAATTTATAAAAAAAATTGAGTGGAAATGGAATAATGACGGTCAGTCGATAAATCCATGCAAATAAAAAAAATTCATATTTACATGTAATTGTTTACCCCCCTTTTTTTCTATACAATAATTTACTTAGAAGCTGAAAATTTAATTTTTATGCTAATTTTTTGTATGTACAAGCTATGGTGACGGATGTAGTTATTAATGGATAATATAATTTTTTTAATATCTTTACATTATATTGACTATTGAACCAATTTTATTTGATATATACTTCAAAATGTCATTCTATTCTATTTTAATTCTAAAGAACGAATTTTTGTTAATGTGTATGGAAAACCGTTTTCTTAAGTGTATTTCAAGGATGAAAAACCTTGTTCCTTAAACATGTTTGTAGTCTCTAGAAAAAATTATTCTTATTATTCAAAGATTGCGTCAAAGACTCCAAACAAATTTTCTTACCAAACTTGGCATCCTTACAAAATATTCATTGTGATTATTCAAACTATATGGTAAAGGTAAAGGGAATTAATTTTTAATCTATACGTTGAATAAGAATAAGCCGGATTGTGAAAAAGGTCGGTTCAAAGCAGCGTTCGTCTAAATGGGCCTTAAGTCCTTGCTTTATTGTGCATTGCCCATTGTCGTGCATATAAATAAGACCTGTTCATAATAAACCTTATTTCGTACATAGCTAGGAGAGGTAGGTATAAGGTGAAGGTAGAGGGTCCCCCGGTTATTCGAGTAGTAACCAGTGTGTCAATGAGACAGGAGACAGTGAGAAAATTTCCACGCTGCTAAGATTCACTGCAACGTATAAGTGAAGAGAGTTAAAACCAAAGATACAGTATTTGTACGTAGGTTTGGTTAGAAAATAAAAAATTCTTAAAAACCTTAATATTTGTGTTCGGCGCTTCGTCAAAGCTCCGAATCATGAATTTGACTTTGTCAGAATTCTGTAATTTTTCGACAAGTGATGGAGTTAGCCGAAAGACGGTATAAGGCACAAGAGAGGGGAAGGGACGGAGAGGCGACGGAGAGGGACGGGATACACTCGACGTACAGAAGAATGAAGATGAGGAATTGAGCTTGCTGTGTGAAGATCGCAGCTTGTCAGTCGGCTCTCGACCGTCCTAGAGCGAAGACGTAAACGAGCGTGTAATAAAGTAAAAATAAAACTGATAATAAAAAGAAAAACAATTAAGGGATCGATCGTAGGGAAAATGTTTTTTTTACATAAGTGCAGTTTCTTTTTTTTTATAATTTAGAGTCGAATGAATTTTCATAATAAAAAAAGTGAAATTATCTAATGAAAGTGTCACGTGGGTAAATTCGATGAAATAAAAATAATGTATTAGCTCCGGGCTGATTTTCGTGAGATAAAGATTGTATGGATAAGAAAAATATTGTTTACTAGGGTCTGCGAGTTGTTTTGAGAATTTATTTTAAAATAGGTTGATCTTTCTCACGATCTTGAACCATATAAAAAGTGTATCAATCCGTTGATCTTGAATGACTGAGGTATCATAGATCTCGTAATTACTTGACGGCGACCTTATGCGATTTCCCACGATGCATCGGTACGCATAAGCTAAGCAGGCGTCGTGCAAGTCGCCATGACCTTGTGAGCGTGTAAGCAGGTAAACGCATAAATATTATTTGTCCTGGACTCTCCTACGTAAGCTGTTGGTAATCCGCGGGATTTTGCCGCTGGGAATGTCATATTTAAATTTTCGAAATGCCTGGAAATAACTGCCAGACAGTTCGGCGCGTGATTCAAACTTAAAAAGAAATTTGAAGACCTGTTTATGACTTTATTTGTGGACACTAATCATGACAGATCAAAGGAGTGCTTAACGTTAATTAAGCGTGCTTAGAAAAAGGGGACAGTGCAGATTTGGACAGAAAAAAAAGAAGAAAAATGGCGTCTATATGCGGCAGCAGCAAGAGTCATCCTGGGTTGACGACAAGCAGTTTCTACAGGCCTGGCGCTTATCCTTATCAGGTACGAAGCTTTATCTCCAAAATTTTGTTGGCGGAATTATTTAAAGTTAAAAAAATATTATTAGTAATTAATATTATAGGACGTTAAATACGATAAATGTATACAATTATTATTTTCGAATTTCATTCTCTCTTGCAGTAATAAAATAATCTCAAGGCTCGTTTGTCGCTCGAGCGATTGAAATAATCGATTGCGTCCGTTTCCATAAAGTTGGTAACGAATTCGCGACACTAATCGTTATTGCCGTAACCGGAAAGCATCCTTCTCTTTCTTTGTTCTTATCTGTCTTATACAAAATTGTATATCTGTACTTGAGCTGATCGCAAAACAAAATCTTGTTCTGCTCCTTGGAAAAAGATCAATTAAAATTAATCGTCAGCCATCTGTCGATAGCACGTGTAATTAAAGCAAATTACCATTGTCCTGAAATGACATTAAGGAGGCCGCACACGTTGCTTAGTAGAAGCAAGACCTTGGCCTTGTCTTGCAATAAAAGCTGTATTACATAAGTTTAATGTAAACCTGCCCATTGCTACGTGAAGATGATGTTCTCGAATGTTTCTTTTAACTTCTTCATGATTCCTCGACCTTCTTTTTTTTATCGTTCAGCCACCTCTGATCACGTGGCGGACATAGTGTGCGGGCCGATGATCTTTTTCTAACCTCGATTTAATGACCCACACTATGTATATTGTACACTTAGAACTATACTGTATATGGTACCACGTATATTGTACGATGTGTATAATTGTGATATTAGTTTTTTTTGTATGAAAATCGATTAAGCATGATTGAAAATATAAGGATTAACAAAAAGAAGGGTATTGAAATTATTTAAAATCTTTCTGCTGCAAATACCTATAAAAAATTGTTAATACTCATAGCTCTGACTTTAGAGCAACGGCTGATGAACGTGTCGTTTAGAATTTTTCTTTGAAAAACCTCAATTTCTTTGGAATGGAATTCCTTTTTTTTGGGTCCTTCAGATAAAACCCTAGTCTCACTTAACTTACCTGACAAGGATTGTTGATACTGTATGAACAAGGACTCCTTTATGACCAGGCTGAGAGTCAATATTGACTGGCAGTCGAGTATATTATCTTTCTTCTTTTTACCGTTCTTTTTAACCATTCGGTAAAAATACGAAGAAACAAACTTCTTGTTCAATGTGAATTTGGAAAAAAGAAAAATTTTCAATGTTACGCGAGACCTCATATTATAAAACAATTTACACGTGATTTTTTGATAAATTCTGACTTAAGCATGTTGCGTTATTAACAACCTGAGACATAATGCTAATAACAATTATGTAGATCAGCAAGAAATTTTACGAACAACTTAGCACCTATTCGCGTTCTATTAGAATATGAGAAAAACAAAAAAATTCAACAGTAAAAAATCATTAGAAATTATTGGCATATATGTATAGAGTTATTCTGTAGAAAATCACCACCTGAACATGGTTCTACCATAGAAATCAAATGGACGGGCCAACAGGGCCAAATCAGGTGGTGCGTTTCTACTAAACCTTGTTTTATAATAAATCAGTGTAAAAAGATATAACAAAAAAATAATACAGTTATATCATAATAGCTGCAGAAAATATTAATTGGATATCTTGTCCAACAAGCGAAAAAGCACGAACCACAATTAGCAACACACGAATGTGACCGTCGATCCTATTCACATGAAATAACCATGAAATATAAAGCGTATAAAAGACATACGAATCGAAGATCACGAACTACCTAAGAACGAAACATTTTTCACTTCTCACTTATCTACTATAGAAATCATCAATTTCTGAAGTATTTTAGGTAATCGGCACTACTCGAACCTATAAGTTTCTTGTTCCATATATTTTTATATATATTATTATATATATATTTTTTGGTTATCACGTCTTTCCATGGCGACTTTTTCTGTCGAGTTCACGAAGCTTTCCGGCGCGATGCCGAGGATATCCGATAATACCCGATTACACCGAATAATCTGAGGTGGCACTGACCTAGCAATGGCGTATGCTTAGAATTATATGAGCTGGGCAGGACCGTTGGTTCCACGACAGGACCGACACTCCGCGTGTTGTACTGTTATTCCACTGGCATACTTTGGCCGGAATACGAAATAACATTATAATGTATATGAAAATGCACCAGGAATGCCAACCTTGAAACCAGAGCTGGCCGTTACGTCGTGACGCCGTTATATTAACATCTTTGCGGACATCCGACAAAATTCGTAATGTCGACTGTACAATAAATGAAGTAACAAGAAAAATATTTTGTACACAATACAAAGTACTATAACGAAACAATAATAACTATCGTACATACCATAAAAGCTTTCGATAATCAAGACTAACTTCCGGTACGCATTTTAATTCCTTATTCCAAAACGGTTATTCTTATTCAATCATTAAAACAGTTAATGACTGTATTAATCATAGCTGATGCTGATTACCCGATTTAATCTTAAGATTAAACGGTACCGAGAGCTTATAATCAAAAGGACTGGCACGTGACGGATGAACCGGAAGTGTTGCAGGTTTTCCGGAAGTTGCGAAATTTTTGAACGAAATAACTTCGGGCGAGACCAAATTAAAAAATATATATATATAATTCTAAATACATATACACAACAAGATGGATACCGCGTTAATTTATATAAGCACGCATAAAACTACTATGCGTGCGTGAAGATATAAAAAATACATATACATGTACATACAATATACACGAATAAAAGTCTACGCACACATATATATACATATATCAGTGTCGTCGTAGATTCCCTGACTGGTAAAGCCTGTAGTGTGGGAACCTAGTTCTTGCTGGAGGATGCACTTTGGAAGACCCAGCTATAAGATCTATCTGGAAAAAAAAAATGAAAGAGGAATTCACCTTCAAGTTAAAAAATAATATAATCCATTATAAAAACAGACCGACTGAGGTTACGTAAAATAATACATATAGCTATGACTTTTGATAACAATCAAGGTGCAGTCTTCTCACGATATTAAATACTGAACTCGTTGAATTTTTTATAATTTTTTTCTTCTATTCGCCATAGAAAAAATGGCACGTGTGAACTCGATGTATGACAAAGCGTAACGCACGTGCGTAATACCAGCACCTTAATACTAACGTACGTACATACTTCTAATGCTTCGGGCACGAAACACTGAACGAGTTCGTGTTCGATTGGATAATAATAAGAATAATAATTGGAGTTCCTTCGCTTAATGAGACTAGAGGGCGTCGGGCGTCCAGAATAAACACAGTCGATGCTCTTCTTCCTTTTTCTGTAACAGTGGCCACTACAATACCTGACAGTTAGGTTCAACGGACCCGGAATATGCCTGTAGTGTATTATAGTGTACGGGGTATAGTATATAGTTAACTGGTAGACCTACTATATTGTACTATACTTGCATAAAGTGTATACCTGCATATAGTTATGTATATAGAACTATATACATGGATCCTACTATGTAACTATGTGGCGTGGAATCTCTTAACCATCTTGTATAGATTTTAAAATCATATGTTTAGGTATAAAGAAGATCAAAGATGGTTATAGTGATGGTACCTACACACGAGGTCAGGTTATGGGTACCATTGTACCCAAGCTGAACTTCAACTATTGTGAAATTCGCATTGTGAACGTTACCAATAGTCTGAATGGTGAGTCCGAGCTGTCTGAAGTTGCTAGGGGTCGATTTTATTGGATTTTATTTTTCTTATACGAGGATACAATAGTCGGTATACACCTGCAGCGTTGGGATCGTTGATCTTTGTGATTTTTGATTATTCAAGGTGGTTTCATTGTGGAATTTATCGTTAAAGCGATTGCACGCGTGATTGATGAATCAAAAGATTCTATTGATGGAAAAACGTGAATTGTAGAGAATAAACGAGGAATATTATTGCGAAGACGTAAATAGTCTGTGGAAGTCAGAGCAAGAATTTTTGAAAAAGTGGGAGAGCGACAGTTAGAAAAAATTATACGCTATCATTGAACGTCACGAAGTAAATGTACTTGGTAAAGAGGAGCTACGTCATTCTTAAGAAAGGGTCAGCGGCAGCAGAGCTTCCCGCCGGGAAGCAACCGGAAACTGACTTGACGCAAACTATTATTTGCTGGACAATAAAACGTGCTACTTTAAGTCCTCGAAGATGACGCTCCTGGTTACTCTTGTCTTGGGCGGCCGACTCGACATTAAATGGAGTTATAATGGTGCTTAGGCACGTAACCTTACCAGATACCGATCTCAGTTGGGTAGACTGTAATTATTATAACTGTCGCAGCAGTTGTTGATTCCAGAATTTTCATAATTTTCAATTATCATTTTTGACATTGTCTGCGTAATTTTTTTTTAAACAAATGCGTCATTGATTGTCCATAAAATTTAATTAACCGGAAGTAAGGTATCCGGCTATGACGTAGAAGATGATCGATACGTGACCATTTATATTTACGCTGTAGGAATCAAACAATCCAAAGCTCGAATCATACGTAGAGCTTTGATTATAATTATAATTGTTCGATTGATGCTCATAATATATAATATTATTTATATGCACATGTATTATCAATGCAAATCGACGATAGCGAATCGTTATATGAATTTTTAATATTCTATTGTCAGTATTATTTCTCACGTACTTTACATGCGACTTATGATTTGATTTATAATCGTGCAACTTTAATATATTGTCCAATTGTATTACATGGTTGAAAAATTATTCAACAAGTTGTAGGTTACGTTAACGAGAATGTAATTGCGCGTTGTTTTTTTTTTTTATTAAATGCACGCGAGAGGACACGTTGATAAAAATGAAACAACAATGGCAAGAAACTAATTGTATGAAATCGTAAATTGAATAACTACGTTAATGGCTGTATACAAGTGGCGACTGTTAATTCAAAATAGCTGATTGCGAGTGCAATCTAATTGCAAAGTACTAAATACACGCAATGAAGAAGGTCATGGCTTTGTATTAACATAATAAATAAGTATCAGGCTTGACCTCACTGTTGAATTATCCATTAACGAAAGAAACGATCGACTTGTCCTATTTTCATTGTTAAAAGACGCACAAAAACTTATCGTTCTTACTCAACATGTGATCTGCTGCTTATCTCGATGTTAATAACGGGTCAATTAAAAGTACAGCAATTAAATTTTAAGAAATGAAGTACATTAACATTGAAATTTCGAGACTGTACGAAATATTAAATAAATATAAGTAATGGTGAAAAAAATAATAATTGCGGGTAAATTTAAGATTATATATCTCATCATCTCATATGTGGAAATTGTACGAATATATAAAATACGTATGGTACCATATGTGTACTTACGTATCCTATATGTTCACTCATACGCGATCAAAGTCTCATTACTTTGTGTGGTACATGTGAGTCTGTGGATGTTACGGCCTTGAAAGATCTTTGCACTCTGGTCGCATCTTCGCGTTTCTTGGCATTGCCGAAGGCCATACGCAGCCTCCCAGGTCATGGTCCAGGTATTCCTTCGACTTCTTCTTCATCCTCTTCGTATGGGGCCTATAATAACGTGCGGCTTGGTCTACGCCTACGCTTACACCTGTTACGTTACTAGTGCCACCTGTCGTAAGATTAGTTTTAAGAAGACGAAACTTTTGAATGAAAATAAGGATCGATCATGGTTAATTGAATGGGAATAACTTATATTTAATATAAATTTTCATATAATCGATACGCGATGACAGATTGCTATGTGACATTGATATCTTCCTAATTCTATATTAATTGTATATTATTATTGATCGTATAATTCTTTTATTCAGTGAAACGTGCAGTTTAGAACTTTTATACTGGCCTGTACTTACATGAAATCGATAATGAATCGAAGCTATTGATTTTTAAATATTCGCAGAAGAAACGACGAGATTTTTCAAGGTCGATTTTTGATCGAGGCTGAATCTGAAAAAGTGGCGAGACTCATCGGAAACGTGATCGATCTTCCTTTCGTAATAAGTTATACGTTATTTAAAAATAAAAGAGGTCAGCTTAGGTTGAGGTTAAAGTTGGAGTTAAGGTCGAATTAGTCTTTGGTCAAGTTAATGTAAAATTAGTTGTATCCACAAGTGAGATCATACAGTGAATTCCGTTTCAAATTCAAAATATTATTTAATTATGTAGATGGCGCGCGCACTCGTACATAACCTATAAATAACATGTAGTGAGAAAAGTCAGATTAGGTTAGCCCATATTTATGATAATTTTTCACCGTCTAGCTGTTACCACGCTTTATAAGTCGCATAGTTAGACATGCTTGGTATGGTGCTTTAAGTGGCGAGGTGCCGGTAAGTGAGCTTTTGTAGGAACAACAAAAAATCAACCAGCCGAGAAAACACGAAGAAGAACGAACGGACGCCGAAGATGAGGACGCGGCAGAAGAAAAGCAAAAGAATTAAAAGAAAGACGAAAAAGGAAATTCTCGCTCCGATTCCAGTTTACGAAAAAGAACCTGCTTCGCGTCGATGTAGAAATAGCACCGGATATACGCGCATGCGCACCGTTATCGAAACAAGCGTAATTATTTTCCGTCTTGACGATACCAGTAATCGGCTCCAATTAAAGGACACGGACGACTACGAAATCAACCGAAGCACATACATATATCTATATATCTTTTAAATAGTAAAGAATTATTGTACCTCGTGAAAAAAACAATAAAATTCCGCTATTTAATTTTCAACTGCAATTACGTCACTTTTTATTTCATCGTATTATTTACTATGGGTGTAAGTGGAATGATCCTCTAATGGCATGTCAATGACAGTTTCCGTTCCAAGGCGTTCAGGGACGCATGATGAGCTGTCAATGGTGTCCATATGGTAACAGGTGTATGTACATATATCTAATATCAATACCACGTCTGGAATCATAAAGCACGTTGACTACTAAGTAAATCAGTTGGCGTCCTTCGACGTTAAGTAACGTCGCATCGATCTGATTCAGAGATCTGACGCGTCGGAGAACAGGGACAATGTGCGTGGGAACAATAAATGTACATTTTAATTCGTATTAAAAAATTCCGAAAAATAGTCGACCTATATAAATAACCGATTGTACAAGGAAAAAAAATATACCCTATGCATATCACTATATATATATATTTTTATTAAATTTACCCTTATCGAATATTTGATATCGGCAGATGACCAACAAAGAACATGGAAGTCGCTGACGAACCTTTCAATATTCCATGGATGATACAGGAAGAGATACAATCAAGTAAACTCGCCGATATCTCTGTCGCGACTTGGGCGGCTAATTCAAAAAACGACCCTGAATCCTAATGAACCTTTCATGTTATAGTCAAAGGATGGTGTATTCGACTAATGAATCGTACAATGACTTTCTAATCTTCAAATAAGATGATCGATCAAATATCATCAGTAACCTTCGATCTATACTTCCATTTTACTCTTGTATAATTATTACAGTGAATCCTCCGTCCTTTGCGTATAATTCGTCATCCGATTGCTTCCTGCATTACTTAACTTTCCATTATTATTATTATGCTAGGTATAAGTACACACTTTGTTATGTATATCATTTAGCTACACTATCACTAAAAAGTCTGTATAGACGATAATGGATATTGTATACTTTCGTACAATTTGACTCTGACGGTATTAGGATACTTTTTAACAACCCTGTACCCACCTGCCTTATAAATACGACACTATAAACGTCTCGTACTACATAGTTTAACAACAAGCTCGATTACGGGTAGTAATAAAAATTGTATACAACAAAGAACAACTCGGTCTTTGCACTCCACGTTTTCTGCTTATGCTTTACAATCTTATTTTCATTCTCAGACCAACCATCATTACGCTTCATTATTCGCTCGTAAACGCCCAGACTCATATTCTAAATTAGACCCTTTGACAATGGCCGAAAGAATTGTATTAATATTCTACATACAGCTTGCAGACATTTTCGTTTCGTGTTACTTTGTTGGAATATCCGGAAATTTTTTTTTTAATTATCCCAATAAATATTTTAATATTCATTATCAATTCTTGCATGGGAACTAGTCTTACGGGTTTACAGTTACTGTAATCAAATTAGCAACCGTTGCTTACGTATGCGAATGCCAACTAAAGTCCGTGATGATCACCTACAAGCGTACCTGTAACCTGCGAAACTCATATGGCACAGAAGATTCTACAGCCTATGGGTGTATACGCTATATGTACCTACTGTACAAGTACGTATCACAGCATCTTCCCGGTATCATGCAGATTCTTCCTAGTCGCTTCCTATTGGCCGAGCGTGAATAATTTTCTAACGGCACATCCTCCCTGTATATACCCAACAGACGCGAAGTCAAACTTTCTCATGGATACAGCTGTAATCGTAGATCACGTATTGGGATATATATATTAAAGAAATAAAAAATAATGACTTTTGGAACGTATGCTTTTAGTTGATTATTTCGTATGGTAAATTGTATTTTAAAAATTGACCAATGTCACGGAATATATTTTGACTTTGTGTCACGGAAAGTTCCAGTAGCGACACATAAAAGTTTTTCGTGATATTTATACGCGGTCATTCTTGCTTGGTATGTTTTGCACAGAGGTACAGCCAAACGGTATTTACTGTTGTGAATTTTGTGCAAAAGGACGCGACTTAGTATTCGACAGATGATATTTTTGAGAATTATTCATTTTCTTTATGTCTTTGTTCGTTTTGTTATTCTTACGGTTTTTTATGTTAGTCACAATAAATTGACTGACTTTACATACCAAAGGACAGAATTGCTATGTAATCGGTTCGCATTCGCATTTCCCGTTTCACGACATCGTTTCGCAAATTGCTAAACTCACCATCGTTACACTTGAGACGTACGTAGAGAAAAGAAGGCTCGACGATTGTAGTTAGGAGTCACAGAAATATGTATGAGCAATGCTGGAAACTTATAGTATTTTAGAACCAGTTTGGATTTTTAGCTCTGCTTTCAATCCTCGTATCATCGTTACGATATCGCATTGTAATTATTATCTTGCTTTCGATACTAATTTACGTATTAATAGTATATTTTAAAGGGAGATAGTATATTCATAGGTTATCCTACTGGCTTCGTTTTTCAGTGTATAGGTATGTACGTCGCTCGTGCGTGGACGTAGGTGGGATTAGATTTTGATAAAATAATGTCATTTTTACCCGACTACGATAAAATAACCATATTCTATCCCTGAAACACGGTGGGAAAGTAATTAATTTTTTACCAGAGGGAAGAAAAAGTGATTTTGCAGGCAAAAAAGTGAGAATAAAAACTCTAAACAGAAAAAATGAGACGTAAATTGCGTTTTTTAAATCTTTATTTTATTTGCAGCTTGTGTTCAATCAATTATCGATTTTTTCCCTGAATTTATTCTAAAACTTTTTTCAGTATATTTATGACTCTCAGTTTGTCATTAATTTCAATTTGTTCCATACTTTTTTTCGATATGTTCAATCCATGTTTGTTGTATCGTGTTTATAAACTATTGGGAATTGAAAAAAAAACAACTAAAAAAATGACTCCAATTAATCGCAACTCACTCGATACAACGAGTTCGATACTTATTTGAAATCACCCGCTATCTATATACGACGATTATTTATTTATTTTTTTTCGTTAGTTTTCCGCGGCTATCGCGTTGCAATCACTAATTTACTTAATGAATTCGATAAAACTTGGCTTTGTATATTCTTGTAAAAAAAATAATAATAATAAAGATTTGTTGAGAGTGCTGCAAGTGCATTTAAAATTCGTTCCACCCTAGACCCGTTTGTTCATATATTATTTGCGACAATATCATATTTGTGCTATTAGATTTAATACCTTTCATAACCTATATTTCATAATCTACACCGACATATCGTAGCATTGTGCCATTGGAGTCATAAAAATATGGTTATTTTAAAAGTAGTCGGATAAAAAGTATTACATGCCACACGGAAGGAGCGGATTTTCAACTCGCATTCGGCGATAATCACGCACTTTACTCCTTAGTAGCATAATGTACTATTTATATAATACATTTTTGAGCGATATTGGTAACTGGGTGTAGCGATGATGAAAAATAATTCGAAAAAATTGACATTCACGAACAATCATTTTGAATGGGAAAATTTTTTTAAAAATATTAACATTGTGCTATGTAAATTTGTTTTATTGTTTTAATGGCCGTTTATAATTAAATATGTAATGAGGCGCAATAATGAGGCTAAAAATTATTTTCATTACAGAGCGAATATTATCTTCCACCAAGATCAGCATGGTCAAGGGTGTCACCGCCAAAAACTAGGAAGGCTAATTCAAAGTGGAAAATTGGCAGTGCTATGTTAATAATATCTGCTATGCTTGTTCTGGTCGCTGTTCTTGCCATAGCGGGATTAGCATTATGGATGGGAGGTAGGTTAACTGTTGACTCTGTGAATTATGGAAAATTATACGTTTGATATGCTATCAGTCTTGTCTTGTATTATAGAACGTTTGCATTTTATGTGTGATCGATAGGTCAATTTGAATTGATTGACTTTATTATAATTTGATTAGAAAATATTAATTCTTATATTAGTAATTCTAGAGATGCAATATCTATTTGTCATTGTCAATAAGTCTGTCAACCGTTGGTATAATGACTGTCATTATGTTGTTTGTATGATTTACGAGTCTGTCAATTTACATTTCAGCTCTGCGTACGGATTCGAAAAATGGTGAGTAGCACTTGACAGTTAGATGACTGGGTAAATCTAATAAATATATTATTATGACAGGTCACAATTGATCTGATGTTAAAAACGCTATTGAACACTGTCATTATCTTTTTTTAGCTGTCATTGGCTTCTCTTGCAGCTTCAAAATAGTAAGGGGGGAACGTTACAATCCAATGCTGAAGCTAAACACGAGTATGGTGTTTCGAGAAAAAGAAAGAAAATACAAAAATATTGTAAGTTTACAAAATTGGCAGCGATATTCATTCATAGAGTAAAAAAAGAAAAATTGTTTACACATTTTTTTGTGTTTACCTAGCGTGAAAGTATTGCATAAATTTTACATTTTTAGTTCGAACTTCTATTTCGAAGAAGTATCATTGGCGCGTCGTACAAACAGACGGTAATTGACAAATTTGAAAATGGTACCTTGAAAGTCTTCTTCAGACTGTATTTGGACCGAAGGAAGATACCACGATCCATTACGAATATTGAGGACGTCATTGAAGATATAATCGTCAAGGAGACATATTCCACTACGTCATTATTTAAAACTATGGAGTTGGATCTAAATTCGATATCTATAAAAAGTGAGTAAACAAAATTAATAGTCAATTAAGAATATTACGTATCTAGTGGTAAAATTGTGAATTTATATTTTTAATGGTTTATCGAATATTTTGAAATATATTATTTTCTTTTTTTGACTAAAGGAATTAATCAGGATACTGAAAGTAGTCATAAGGCCGGGCAGCAGAGAAACACGATGATTACAAAAAATGGACTCTTACGAACGAATAGAAACAATTCTCTGGTAACAAATTCAAAGCCAAAAATGAAGCCTGTTAAGATGGAGCCAAACGAAGCGGAAATAGATTTCACTAATATTCCGACCATTCAAGGGACTTATATGGCTACGAAAATTAACGAAACTGTTACCAAGGAGCCGAAGATTGCCGAAACTACCCGAACAACAATTGGAAGTACTTCGACAGTCACCATAACGGAACTGCCGATAATTGACACTACGGTACCGTATTTTTCGAAAACGAGTGAAAAATTGGCAGTCACCAAATCAAATTATCGTACAAGTACTGTTTTGGGCGAAACTACGACTGAAAAAATTGTTGACGATTTATTTAAGGACTTTGTAAATCCAGATTTTGAAACTTCCCCATGGCGTCCAATTATACCGGGATACATTAATACCGAATTAAAATTACACCCGGAAAGAACGAAACCATCTTCTCAATCGGATTCCACAATTTCTGATATACCAATTATCGAATCGCATTCCGTTAAAAAGGATGATAAAATATCTTCGTCAAAAATTTCGAGTGGCACGAAAAAAGTTGATGAAAAAATTGAAGAAAAAGTTGCAATCAAAAGTACAGTGACTACCAACATTCCTGAATTTCACGATTTCGCTATTGCCCTACCCAATTCCGGTATAGTCAGTATCGAAGATACAGATTTCCCACAGGACAGAATCGTGCCTCAAGAGATGGTGAACTTCCGGGTGAACAGTAAATTCAAGAACAAGATACCGGAAGTTGAGGAACAGGTGGCGAATTTTAATCAGCAAGAAGCCGACAACATCAAGCATAACGTAGATTTAGAGGTTGCCGGACAAATTCCCCAGGAAACGTATAACATTCATTTGAGCACGACTTCCGGTTTTGGAAAGGTCGATAGCAGTTTACTCGAATCCAAAATAAACGAAAAGAAAATTGCGTCCACATTTACGACAAGAACAGTTCCACGATTTACAGAGAGACCGGAAGTACAAAATTTTGAGATAAAGCAAAACAACGGTACTCCAGAATTTCAAACGACTTTTTCCATACCCACCTTGGCGCTCACAACGCCATCTACTACTATTAAACCAATATTTCCAAATTACGAAGAATCTTCAGCTACCATTCCCTCAAATTTCAAAATTTCCGGTGTGGGCATAGCCGAGCCAATTCTTGATACTGAAATTGAACTCGAAGGCCGAAATCGATTTTCTGAAACTGAAGCGATCATCGAATCAGCCGATGGCATGCAGGATCGAAAGGTTGATCAGTTTCAACCAATTTACACGAGTTACAGAACACCAGATTTAAACGGCCCTGCTAAGCCTAGCCTTATCGAAAATCCTGGAACGTTAAAACCTTTTAGACACACTATACCATTTGATAAAATTGCATCAGTTATTGATAACGACAATGATAATTTGAAGCCTACAATCATGCTTCAGCCTTCCAGCAATGCTAATACAACGCAAGAAGCAATAATAGATACTGAAAAAAATAAAAGAGATAACGAAAAACCGAAAAATGATAAAGACCCCAAAATTGAAATTCCAAAAATAAAAATAACTTCAAGTTCCGGTAATCTTCAAGAAAAACTGAATCATATCCAATCGAACGTCACTGAAGAACTTATGGCGTTAGCATCGAAGGAAACAGAAAATATGAAAAGAATAGAAAATTTGGTAAATACTTCAACACCGTCATACAAGAAGGTACAGATAGAGCTGAAGTACCATGAACCGATAACAGCAGATTCTGGTGAAAGCACAGAAAGCATTATCAGAAAACCAGAAACGGCACTGAAAAGTGATAAGATAGAATTATCAGAACAGCGTAAGCCAATCACCAATAAGCACACCGCCATGATAGATGACGAAAAGATGTTGAAATTAACGACAACAGAATTGTACTCGGAAATACTTCATCCGCATCAAAACAATATTGAAAAGTTGACAGCTACCGAGCCAAGCATCGATTCTCAGCCTGCGAAACTGACTGCGACGTCATTGAGAAATTTGACTTTTGTTGAAATCGATACAGTCAAACATACACCAGGCGAAGTGAAGGAATCTCTATATGAGTTACCGAAAGTGAATGACACTAGTTCAGTTTCGGCCAATGAAACTTCAAAGAAGATTTACAACGAGACTCTCAAGGCTAATGTTGTCCAAGATCTGGTGACGTTGGCACCCGTGAAAAGTAACACTGGAGTAGGTAGACCCGTAAGACCAAAACCAAAACCTGATGAACTAAAGAATTTTAGGAAAAATATAAAGAATAATAATACTGTGCATCATCAGAGTTCATCAATGAAGAATGCAGATAGCGTGCTACTTGAACAGCTTTTCTCTCTGCAGAATAACAGAAAGGATCCAGTGAGGCGTGACTCTAGCAATCAAGAAAAAGAATTATCGAAGGAAAAAATTCCAGTTTCTAATTTTGAACAAATAGTTGAGGTTGTCACGTCTATAAGTACTAAAATTTCATCGAATGTCGGTGACAAAGTTCTGATGAAGTTGGTCGTTAGTAACACAACCTCTATACCAGTTATTAACACTGTGTCGCATTCAAATGTTAATAAGTTTGAATTTCCCGCCGTAAATCGAGGAGCAGAAATTGATCATGGTTCGGATGAAATTGATGATTTATCTCGGGAAGAGGGTGTTACCGCTGTCGATAAAGAAGAAACAATTGACAGCGAGGTGGAAGAAATTGTCGATACGACAAAGCACATTTTTTGGACCGAACAAAAAGCTCCACTTATATCGGCTGATCTTAGAAAGACAACACAGACGTCAGATAGAAAAATTTCAAATTCGGAACGAGATCAGATGCTTTTGGAAAAATTGAAAGAATTGGCGGAAGTCAGAACAGATGATGATATAGGTATGGTAAATACGAAAAATAATAATGGCAACAGTAGCGTCAATTTTGAAAATATATCTGACACTCAGATTCGTAATCAAAGTACAGACTCGTATGAGACTTTACCGAATTTTGAGGATTTGAAAAAAATTGCTGCTATTTCAACGGGAAATGAAACAGCCTTAAAAAATACTACTTCGAATTTTACATTGAGTCGTGACGGTGTTCAAATTTTTACAAAAGTATTCAACAAAGCAGACGAACGGGTTGATAAGATGATATCAACTACTGAGGAAAATCAGTTGAAGAATAGCCGTAAGTTCAAATTTAGTAATAATAATATTTTTCAATATTCGAACTAAAAATGAATTTTAGACATTATTTTCAATTTTCGTTCGATTTATTTCATTTTCATTATTTTTAGAGAAATGCATCGGTTTTCAGTGCAACGACGGTCTGTGTTTACCGTCGGGTGCACGATGCAATATGCTCCGAGAATGTCAAAATTCGGAAGACGAGCTCAATTGCAGTTGTGCAGATTTCTTAAAAGCCCAACTGCTTAATCACAAAATATGTGACGGAATTGCCGATTGTTGGGATTACTCTGACGAGACTGACTGCGGTAAATATATCATTCGTTATATAATAAAAAATAATAAAATCCTTTTCGATAAAAAAAAATACAAATTACTATAAAAAAAATACTATATTTCTAATATACGATCAGAGTAATCAAATATTTTGTTCTCAGATTGGTGTCAACGTGGACATTTTGTTTGCGGCAATAGCAGATCGTGCATCGAGCACAGCAAAGTTTGTGATGGATTCCGTGATTGTCCTGGCGGTGAAGATGAAAAAAAATGTGCAGCTTTAATAGAAGATAACGAACAACAATCCTATGTAGGCTACAATCCTAGTTTAAAAAAAAACGATACAGATTTATTGTCAAAAGATATGTTTAACGATGACCAAATAGCAGTTAAAGAACCAAACCCCAATTCTGATCTAGTCCAGAGTGAAATTGATCAAGAAGCAGTTGAGTCATCAATTTTGGAAACGACGACATTTCGAATAATTGTAAATGACGGTACTAGGGATCACGTATCGACAGAAATTTTCGATCAGAAAACGGAAGCTGATCGTTCAAGACCAAAGGAATTGGCTCCTTATACCCAACAAATCAGAACTAAAAATAATCCTGAAATGGCGCTCGTCTCCGGTCGAGAAATTTCATCTGGTTCAAAGGATAACGTGGTCCATGAGAATGCGTATATCGCATCTGATCCTAATATCCATGTTGCAAATCGGAAGGAAGTGAACAGTTATAGCGATCGAGGATTTTTAAGTGTTCGTAAAAATGGTCAATGGGGTAAACTTTGTTTAGGCGGTATGAATAATTTACTTCAGGAACGTCAAGCAATCTGGACCATTGAAGATTTGGGACGTGCTGTGTGCAAAGCCATTACTTACCAGTGCGTATTAAATTAATTCAATGGAAAAACCAATTAACGTATTCAATTAAAAGAAGTATGTGAAAATTTGGTATAAGTAGTATATAATTTTAAAAAGAAAAACATGTTTCAGGGATTACGAGAGAGTCGAACGGGTAATCGAAGAAAATCCAAAGCCAAATCGACTTTACTATAGCCTCGCTTACAGTGAAAAATTCACTGATAAAACCAGCTTAACATTTAAAACTTCAGATTGTCCTAGTGGCGAAGTCTTGCGGGTCAAGTGCAAGAATCTTGAGTGCGGAATCAGAACCCAAGTCCCGACTCAGGCCAGGTAAGTACAATAATAGTAGCAATCAATGGAAAAACATAAACTTGAAACACAAATACTTTTTTGAATAATTAATTTTGATTTTGTAAAACGCCAAAATGCAATACTATGAGTAAATTAAAAAAAAATATTTTTAAGATGGCCTTTTTCGCGACGTTCCAGGATTGTCGGTGGCGGAAGTTCATCAGCTGGTAGTTGGCCTTGGCAGGTGGCACTTTACAAGGAAGGCGATTATCAGTGCGGAGGTGCATTGATTAATGATAAATGGATCGTATCAGCTGCTCATTGTTTCTATCAGTAAGTAATTTCAATACTCAGAATCAATTACACTATGTTAACAAAAAAAAAAATATTAGTTGTTTACGATTAGAAAAAAGTGTCTAAGAAATAACAAGAATTTCAAATACATTCATCTTAATGAAGAATTCATGAAAAAAGTTTTACCTAAAATAAGTTTATAGACGAAAAGATAACTGTTCGGAAATTGCATAAGAATTTTTACTCACAACAAAATATCATTGCAGTGCTCAAAGCGAATACTGGGTGGCGAGAATAGGCACAACGCGCAGAGGAAGTTTTCCAAGTCCACACGAACAACTTATCAAATTGGACCACATTGCGCTTCATCCAGATTACATAGATAACGGTTTCATAAATGATATTGCGTTACTCAGACTTGAGAAGTCTGCAACGTTTGGCGATTACGTCAGGCCAATTTGCCTACCGGATGCGGAGCCGAAAAGCGGAACCACATGCACTGTGACAGGATGGGGTCAGCTTTTTGAAATTGGACGAATATTTCGTAAGCAACAAAATTAATACTTAAGCAATGAATACTTCATAAAAATAACTATTAATTGATCATAATAATAAAAATGATACCGCGCATCATTTATTTGAATGTATAATGACATTTTTTTTTCTTACAGCTGATACACTGCAAGAAGTAGAACTTCCTGTTATTTCGACGGAAGATTGTCGCAGAAAAACACTTTTTTTGCCTCTCTACAAAATCACATCCGGTATGCTTTGTGCAGGTTTAAAAGATGGCGGAAGAGACGCCTGTCTAGGTGATAGCGGTGGTCCACTTGTTTGTGCAGAATCTGACAATAAATATACACTTCAAGGTGAGCTTTTATGAAATGACTTGTTATAATAATTGACTGTTAAGATTTAAATTAACATCGCGTGTTAAAAAAATTAACAAATTTGTTCAAAAAAAGGTATCACGTCAAATGGTTATGGTTGTGCAAGACCAGGAAGACCAGGTGTTTACACGAAAGTACATCATTATCTACCATGGATTGAACGTATCATATCAAAAAATGATATTCAAAGTTCAGTATCGTCTTGCAAGGGACACCGTTGTCCTTTGGGCGAGTGTTTACCAAAATCCCGTATATGCAACGGATTTTTAGAATGTTCGGACGGAAGTGACGAAAGTGGATGCATTGGAAGTTAGATTATGTAAAGAGAATTTCAAAAATTGCTGAAGAAAGTGGCTCTTAAAAAAGAAATTCTACATGACTAACGTCTAAGGAAGTATTAACTTAGACGTTTAAAAAAACAAAGGAAATAAAAAATATTTATGAAAAATAAAGTAGTGGTAGACAAGTGTACAGGCATTTCTATAGCAGTGTTCTTCTCGGATAGAGATTAAAAAAAATAATTTACTATAAAAAGGTCAGTGGTGCTCAAACGCTGTTTAACTATAGTATTAATTATCAGTGATGTAATCTACAACGAATTAACTTTAAAATCCGCTAGATGTAAATTTGATTTTATCGAATGCCAACAATTCGATTAAATTCAAGTTTTGAGATAATCGAGAAAAAATGCGAAACTATGTAGGAAAGACTGTGGTAACAGAGGATCGAAGTAACAAATAGCACTATAATTAAGGCGGGAGAGTTTAAAATATTTTAAAATCATAAACCGCCCTTACGCTCATGCATTTATCATTATGAATTCGATCGTCCTTTACGTTATCGTTAAATTATAAAAATACCTACTTCATTATGTTAATTGTAGTAAAAATCGATTGTAAGATTCTCTCTTACAAAATGTAGTACCTTAGTGAATTCTTCGTCTTAAGTTATGCATGAAAAATCTTCTTTGTGATATATTACTGATTCGTGTGGATCTAACAATTCTGACATTTCCATCCGAACGGGTTGATAATAATACGGAAGATTGTAGAATTGTTGGATGAAAGAAATGAAACCTGGCATTTTGGTTTTTAGTTTGGGAAAAAAGAAGTGATAATCGGGAAAAAGAAAACCTTAAGGCCATGTAATACACGAAATCACTTTTAAGTCTCTCTACGTCTTTTTTCGATTATACCTTCATACGGCTATTTGTATATATATATATTATATGTAATAGTAATACTAATACGTAAATAAATAAAGTCTTTTTACGTAAAACACCTTTTCTTGAATATCGTCGCAAGAATATAACTGAAGTCAAATTAAAAAAAAAAAGGGATCTGAAAGATCACATTTAAGGTATACAATTTTTTTTATTAAGAGACTGAGTTACGTAGACACATCATCACTGAAAATAATTTTCATGTAGATTTTTCTTAAGGGCAGATTAGTTGCCAGGTTAATTGTCACATGTGTATCGATTTTAATATACTGACTCTTCAGAGACTATCCTCTTGAGGCCATTGACCCCTGAGCAAAGAGTACGCGTAATCGAGAGCGCGTTAAGTCGATGGAATTAAAAAAGAAACAAATTAGGAATAATACGTGTGTATTCATTTTTAAAAAGAAAAACATGTTAGAAAAGTGACATTCCTACCAAACAGTGTTCTCGAGCTTGTCAATAATCAGGTCGGTCCTCCGTGTGTGTTATTTTTAAATATCTTTTTGTCCTGCCAAATTTCAGTGACGTTTGCATCAATTTACGCTCTTTGCTTTTTCTTACTCTTTCAAAATTTTGTTTTAGGTAACTTTGCTAGCTTACAACTAATGGTTAGCATATACTGAAGAATCAAAAAAATCACATAATTAATGTCACGATTAGACAATACGCCTTTGAAATTGCGAGTTCAGACGTCATATATTCATTCACTCTCGTTAGATTAGTTTATAATCAGTGATCAGTGGTGAGACTTTCTTGAGGATGTCTGAAGTATTTGTGATAACAATTAAAAAATGAAGCTTCAATGCGAATTGAAGTTCCAGTATCGATTGAAGGTGAAAGCTATTATTATATCATGAATGACGTATGATTAGGAAGCCCGAAAATGTACACAACACATTTTTAGTGCGATGAATCCTCAAAAATGACGTTTTATGAAAGTGAGAGAAAATCAATAAATGTCATTCACAGAATATTTGTTATAAATCTTCCAGTCGACTTATCCAGTTTTTATAGAACCTCAACCACCTGAATTTGCATGTTCACCACACCTACCAGAGAATTAAATATAAATCATTATGGATTAAATGCTACGTTCGTAGAATCCGAAAATTAATACAAGACTCTTTCAGGAATATTTTGAATTTTCCTGCATGTATGAAAATCCAGGACGACCGTATGTCCCGAAGAAAGAGGAGACACACTGGAGACCTGCTGTCAACATACTATCCCCCTTCTTACTTCCTGACAGCTACTAGCGCAATCTGCGAATCTATCAGAGCGAAGAGAAAAGAAAACATGACAAACTGAAAGGCAAAAGGAAAAAGCAATTCCACGGCTTATAGTATACATAGAATCGGTTAGTAGCGCTTGGACAAAAGTTTCGTTCACGGTATAAAATCGTGTAAACGTATAAAAGTGGGTGGGTCAGCATGCGCGCGCACGTGAAACCCTTGTCCAAACGTCTCAATCATAGTCGCATCCTAAAGAACACACAGAAACCCGACAATAAGGTCGAGTGAATTTGTTAATTTTCGGTAACCCGTTAATAAAAGAAAAAGATAAACCTATGCAGCAGATTTATAATGAATGAGCGAGTCCAAGATCCATCCGCTTGAGGATCCTTGCAACTCGTAGTGTGATAAACATATGAAGAGGATTGCGCATTTTGGAAATACTATGGACGATTAAAAAATCTTTTTTTTTCGTTACCGAGCTCGAGCTTAAAATTCCCGCTACATTTATAATTTTTCGTCTTGCGCGTTATTATAGAAAAGATGATAATAAATAATAATAAACTGTTGATTTCCATTACGCAAGTAATATCGCTAGTGAGTCGTATATTACGGTTCGTTATCTTTTTTTTGTTGTTTTCTTTTTTGGGCTATAATTCGGTGCATCTCTCGTCTTCTGACTTAGCCCAAGGAATCGACGGCGGTTGTGATCAAACCCTTAGGACTCACGAGCGTCTTGAATTGTTCCGGGAGTGGATACTCGGCCTAAGAAAATAATGATTAGTAAATTTTTGGAATTTTTTGTAAAGTTTGTAAATTTTTCTAAATTATCGTAAAAATTATAAATTGTATACTAACGTAATCGCCGTTTCCCTTAGGGACCATCACGTTCATTTCACTTGATTTGCTGGTAATCAATTCCACGTCCAATGATTCCGGACTCAGATACATCTGGCAGCCGTCGCTTTTGTCAATGGAGATAGTTGGCACTTTTCCGAGAACCTGTATAAAGAGAATAAAGGCTTGTTTCCTGTCTGTTTAAATTGACATTACCTATCTAGATAAATCTTAAATACAAATTTGACAATTTATTATTTATTGCACGATTGTGATTTCCAACCGATTGAAGTAAAACATTGATTTCCTCAATGAACAGCTGACAACTATTTTCTTTTTTTTTCTGTCACAACCGATTTCAAAAGCGCTCACGCATCCCCGACAACATCAATTACGAATAAAAATATAATTATCATCAAGATCAACATCGATATCAAGAAAAAGAATCAATTTTGTCATACATGCCGACAGTTAGCTTCCGACTCTCGCAATGTGTCACGGGGATGGGAAGATGCGCTGGCAAATCGGTGAGTTAACCTAAACGTAACGATATTCAATAAATTTAACGAAATTTCAATTCCGAAGGCGGCAACGTAGAGCCCGTAAAAACGATTTGCGAATTGAATTGGTACGAATGTCCAGGGGCCATCTTGAATTATATCTGGTCAGAAATCGTAACCGACGTCGTCGAATGCTTGTCGAGCGAAACGATGCTCTGGCGGGTGAGAAATAAATTTTCGAAATGAATAAAATTTGCGCCCCTATAATAATGGAAACACTATTTTTTAATTTCCACAGGTTCTGGCAACCTTCGTCGTGTGCACTCTAGTGGCGCATACAGTGTACTACAAAATAAGATGGATGGACGAGACAGCACTGAACCGCGAGAATTTAAACAGAGTGGGTTTTAAGGTTCAAGATCTTGAGCTAAAGGTGAATATTCTAACCTATAAAATGCAATATGGCGCATGGCCACTGCCACGTGACTTTCATGGCACAGAATTCGAAGAGAATGAACTACACAAGCTAAAACTTACATTGTCCAATTCGAAGCAACGAAATGACTGGATAAAACATCTTCTGCTAAGGTATCGATTATACAGAAAAATAAACGTTCCTCGCGTCTTTCGCGTAACCGTCAGTTATCAATGTACCTTAATTTCAGTCCTAAACAAAATGGGCGAAGCTTTATGCCTCATACAAATAGTGGTTCGAAGTCTGTGGAGTGTTTGGCCAGGTTAATCGACCTAGAAACGAAATACATGCCGTCACAGTTTTATCAAGACACGTCACCTGGAGGATCAAATATGGCGAGAACATCCTCGAGCGCGATATTGAGTGAAAAATTAACAAGGTGAAAAACAACGTAACGTTTAATCAAACGATTAGATTTAGTCAGATGAAATTTGAATTGATTTTTAATAATATAAGAATTCACGCTTAATTTTTACTCAGGCATACCAAAGTGAGTAATGTTGAATCAAAAAATGAATTTCTGAGCCATCATGATGCCTCGAAGAGTGAGAATATAGTGGTACGACATCGAGACATTGAGAAGACAAAATTAACAACTGAAAAATGGCCGACAAGTGACGATGACGTAATTAATGAAGCATATGCTAACAATCTTCAAACAGTCTCGCATGGGAAATCAAAAAAACCGTTTGAGAAGCTCATCCGAGTTGCTGATGAATGTCGGAATTTCATGAAAGCCGCAAATACCAGTGACAAGACTTCTAAACCGATTGATAGTTTATCAAGCCAGGTGAGTAAGATCGAAAAAGAAAATCATATGAAAGAAACAATTTCTAAACGAACAATCTGATTTAATAAACATACTGTTTATCGTTGCAGTCGAAAAACCAAAATCGTACGATTAGTCAAACTGCTAGAATTAGTAAAAACATTGAAAAAGAAGCTGCTGGTGATCGTCACAAGATAACGAATGAAAGAGAACGAGAAGGCGGTACTCGAACGGAAGAAGAAAAACTTCATGAAGAATCTTTCGAAAATTATTCGAATGCTTCAAACTTTGTTACACTGATAAGGAGTCACGAAGAAATAAAAACGTCTTTTCCGTCTGTAGCACTTGTCTCCAAATCTGACGTTGGACACGATCTAAAAAATACAGTCGACACGAAAAAATCCAAGCTACTTCCTCCCAACTTGAGTATCACTCTTAAAATGATGTCTAATCCTAAACCGTTGTCGGAGACAAAGACTGAAACAGCTCTTGAGATCAATGAAGGTTTAAAGAACAAAATCATTCAAAGTACATGTGAACCTAAGAACACCAATGCTATTCTACATGGTGTAAAAGACAAGCTTGAAGATCTTCATAAAGCCCTGAGGTCGTACGATGCGCAAGATGATTCTAAAGTGACACACCAAAGTAAGGTTGAGAGTTTTCAAGTAATATCCAAAGTGAACGATGTAATGGGGTCGAAAGTTGCTACGGATTTACTTAACGCCGAAAAAAATGAAAATATAAACAAGACTTCTAGTAAGGGTACTGATAAATTTAGTGGAAAAGACGAGTCGAGCAGTAGCAATGAAAAGTACGATACTAATGAAACAACACGTAGTTCTGACAGTTCGGTTCATAATGAGCGTCGCCTGAATATATTCAATATAGATATAACGAGTGCTGATGACAAAAATAGTCAAAAATTGAAAAATAATATCTCGAATGAAGGTTGGACGTATGAAAATGCTAAAACTCCAGAAATGAAAAATGACTGTGGTGATAACAAAAATAATGAAAATAAAATCATTGGGAGTGATAGAATGATAAATGAATCCGAAAGAAAAATTAGAAATTTTTATTGCTTAACAAGTATCTCAAATAACGCCAGTCGCGCAAGCAGTCGGGAAAGCATCAGTGGTTCAGCGAGAAATGAAATTTTAGTATCGGATAAATTTTCCGTCAATAGGAGCGAATACGAAAATCAAGAGGACTGGGATTCAAATATCGAAGAAGAGATTAATCCAAAACCTAAAATGAAATTGCAAAATAAAGATGAAATATATTCCATAAAAATGGAAACGGAGGAAGACACGACTATGATTTCGCAGACGTCGAGTCAAACAGAAATTTCAAACAGTAGCGACCTTGAACTTGAAAACAAGACCACAGTCCAGCTACTTCAAGAGGCGTTGGTATTTAAAAAGGTCCTACTTTCCCAAATGGAAATGGAGAAAAGTACTGAAAATTTTAAAGATGAAAAACAAATGAATAACGAGGAGAATAATAACCCAAGTGCCAGTGACGATTTATCATGGAACAAAAACGAAAATCATTTCCAGTTGAAATTGCTGGACATCATTTCGGAAGAACAATCGGCTAGTAGCTCAACAGAAAAAACTGGTAAAAATAGTAATAAAAATTGCATAAAGGATCGCTTTCAAAATGATTCGAACATTTTGAAAACCTGTCCAAGCAATGACGATCGTTGTAAAAAATCGAAGGATGTATTGATCACGGGTTCCTGCGAATACTTTAGCTCGACTGATATGCAGAATAGTGCAAATAATTTAGAAAAGTATATACAGAACGAGGACAGTATGTTCAGTTCCAAAAAAGGGATAAAGTCAAAAGTGGAGATAAAAAAAATTATCGATACAGAGAAAACAGATGATTCTCCAAAGAAAACTACGCATACCATAAATACTTCACCGGTTAAAACTTTAAACAACATAAAAAGAGAGTCTCAAGGCAACAATGACGCTATTTTCAATAAAAACGACGTAAGCGACAAAGTATATAGAAACGAAGAGAAAATTTCACTTATAAACAACGTAAACCAATTGTATGTGCAAAATAAGCAACATGCCCAAAAGCATAATAAGGTGTCGCTGCAAAATCGAAACAAGGGGATCGAAGCTCCACAAGAAACAATACGGCAACAGGAAGAAGATGAAAATTTGAATATGGTCCAAGTACCATTTGACGGTACATCCTGGAATCCTACTGCAGAATCTTCAAGTTACGAAGGTGCGAAAGAACTTGTAAACCCATTAACAGACACTAAAACCAAAAGCTCAGACATGTTTAATACAGGTGGCACCAGGAATTTAAAATGCCCAAGAAGCAGCGGTCACAATTTCAGCGGAAATTTAAATATCTTGTCTCCGCAGAGGCGACCTGGGATTTTTTCACTTCCGGATTCCAAAACGTTAAAAATTGAGGATAACCTTGTATCGTTTGCCAATGATGAAAGATTAATAGACGCATGCAACTTGGAACAATACATTTCTACCCAGGAGAATAATTTGGATACCAAATGTAATATCGAATCGTATTCCTTAAATGTAGCCTTGGATGAAAATGCAATGAATTTAATTACATTAGATAAACGGAATGAAAATTATGAAAATAGTTTAGTCACGAATGAGGCGCAAGATAATAGTAGTCCATTAACAGGTCGAACTGTTGTTCTACCTATGAATAATATGTTCATTGATGATCGCGAAGAGACCGTGGAAGGAAATACAGAAATTATGCCACAAATAGATGTGACACAGGATTTGATTTTACTGGAAAATATGGCACCAGACTTACACAGCGTTAAAGACGAGATGGGCATAGTTACAAACGAAGCAAAAAGGTATACCGATTGTTCAGCCCTGGAATTATCAATAAATGAAAACTGCAACGAACGCGAGGAAGAAGGATTTCATGATACACGTCCCACTGTAAATCAAGAGCAAATTTCGAAAAATTCAATGTCCAATATAAATTCAGAACCAAGCAGCTTGTACTTTACGGACGAAGCTTCGCTATCTGAAATCAAATTAAACTCTGTGTGTTTCCTGAATCTTGATGTGGAATCGGCTCGAAGTTTAAAAACTAAAAGAAACGTTGCAAACGATAACATGCTAGATATAAAAAATCAAACGACTGCAATAAATAAATCAATGTGTACCATTGATAAGTTGCATGACGCGGAAAGACTGGATGTTAAGCCTGTTGAAGATGATGTGAACAACACAGAGTCAATAAATTTAGAAAAAAATGGAATTACACAAGAATTAGATGCTGAAGTATTGTCAAACACAAACGCTCTTACTGAGAATAAGGAAGGCAACGAACACAAGATTCATGAGTTGAACATGAAAATGAACACTTCCTTAACAAATCGATCAAACGCGAATGACGTGGTACAGACTAATGACAACAGTAAGAAAAATGAAAATGAACATATGTGCACTGCAGATAGCAATACTGAAAAATTAGTACTGGAGCCACTAATCAGTACTGCAAACTTAAACATCGACACGTCAAATTCCTTTGTCAGTGCTAGCAATCAAGGTATCGTCAGATCTAACAGCATCAATATTACACTTGACAGACCAATACTAAACAGTGCAATTAATAAAGGCGAAATATCACATGTAAATAAATCAACACGTTGTTCGAGCGCATCGCAACTCTCGCGGCTTCCTTGGAGCACAAGGACAACACCGTTGAGCAGCGCTAGTTCGTTGAAATCCAAAATATTGGAAAAGCCATTACTATCAAAACCGGAAGTTATCCACAGTCGACACAAGATGAAGTGTAAATCGATGGATTTAAAAATCGCACGAAACAACAACCAACAGTCGCCTGCAAAGAGTCATTTAAGTTTAAGATTGGATGGTCCACCGGCTAAGTACTTGTCAAGTCAAAGTGGAATCGAAATTCCACAAAGAAGATCAAGATCTAGCGTTACCCCACGTAAGAGTCAAATATCACCACGTGACGATAACGTTGATAATTTTGATAACAGAGGTAATCAAACTAGTCGATCAAGAGACTACACGCCACGAATGGCTAAGAAAAATCTTGATGGGAATGTGACAACTCCAAAGTCGAAAGTGAAGACGACGACCAAGACAATTTCAAAATCTTGTATTCCGATTTTAAAAAGTAGATTAGAAAGTGAAAAAAAGTTAGAGCCTGAATTGCGGTCGAAGAGTCCAGCAAGAGGACCAATGACGATAACCAATTCCCAAGTGGGTGGAGCACCCTGCTGCACTCTAACACAGATTGAAGTCATGTCTGATTTATTGGAAGGCAACATTTGCCAGTCACAATGCTTGACAGAAAAAGAAATAGAAGATCATAATGAATCTGGAGACATCATAAATGTTCTAGAGTTACAAGACATATCGGAACAGTATGATCATCTGAAGCAAATCAATATTCCTAATAACAGTTCTGTAGGAGATAGTGATCGGTCAATTATTTATATGAACATAGTAGCTGATCATGATTATGAACATACCGCCACTGCAGTAGTAGATCCAAAGAGACTTATAGAATGCGTCCAAGGTAATGAATTGAAAGTCAAAAATATCGAAAAGGACAAAATTTATGAAGATTATGAATCTGAGAAGCCAACATCTATTAACATGGATAAACACGTTTCTCCTATCTTAACAACAGCATTAACCGTCATTGATGATAATTTATTGAATGACACAGGTGAGACAAACTCAAGCAAAATTGTGATTACTGATGAGAGAAAGGACTCGTGCTGCATTCAAATAAAACATAAAGAGATAGAAGTTTCTGTCAAACCGTCAGTAACGGATACGAGTACTTCAATTTCTGATTTACCCAATATTACGCGAGAACCGAGAAATTTAACGGAGGCATTCAAGATATTCGAAGTTCCCAAAGAATTGACTAAGGAGGAATATATTATTCTACTCGAGACACTAAATCAAGATCCGAATTTGGTACAGTTCAGAAGAATGCAGAAGCTCTGCAGAAAACTCGGTTTAGGTTTCCGAGAATAACCGAAGATTCCCCAAATCACGCGACGGAGGTTTGGTGGGTTACTAAATGAAGAAATTTGTCAGTGCTCGAGATTGTTAGAATTTTTACATCGCGGCAATTTATAACACTTTTTTGACTCCTGTATCTTGTTACGCAACGTTAATGTGCATGATGTTATTTTGATAATCATTAAATTGTCACTTTACAATGATTAATAACAGCGCTAATATTTCTTTTGCGATTGTTCCCGAGAGATAACTAAATTTAATTCAATTAATCTAAGAGATCCAGTGTTTCACGAAATTATGACCTACCTGCATCTGCACGCTCTGACAGTTGACAAACTCGATTCCCGAGACCAACGAGTCAAAAACGATCGATGATTTACGACAGGAATCCATTACGATTGAGTTAACTTTTCCTTTAATAATCAGCGTACTGTCCTGACAGCGATACATGTACACGACGTTGTTCATCTCAGCACTGTCAATGAGCAAATCCTTGTTACCCTTTTGGTATTCCTGAAACAGAACAAAATAAAAGATTTGGATCACAGATCACCCCGTTCGTACCGAGAGCTAATATTAAAAAAAAAAAAAAACAGCAATCTAATATGATGTTGAATGCGAGGATATTCGCAAAAGGCAGTAACTGAATTGATTAAATCGGATTAATTATCATGTAACGCTTACCACAAGCCACTTCTTTCCGTCGCGAGTGAATACTGGTGGCTTGTCGATCGGGGCATTAGCCGGAAGTATTGTTTTCATTGGCGAATTGGTATCAGCATTATTGGCAAATGGTGCCTTAAAAGGTGCTGGTCCAGTTCTCAAAGAAGGATTTTTATGCGTTTGCATATCAGAAGTAACTTTCTTCAAGCCTGTAAATTTCATTAATCATATTCATCACAGTAATTAATACCATATTACATCATCATCTGTTCACATGAGAACTTTTCTAGTTCTTCCTAGTCGTTCCGATACCCTTGTTACTTTCTATATTTGTAACAGATATAATCAATGAAAGGAAGCACTATACTCACTTCTAGTGATACCTTCGCCTTGATTAATTTGGGCGAATAGAGCACTTCTATCATCGGCAACATTTGATGCTACATCACCAATAGGCATCGAGGGTGGTGGTGGAGGTGGTCCTGCAGCAGGCGGTGGTGGAATGCCATGCGGACCAGTAGACTTCGCCCAAACTAAACCTGTAGTATGATGCTTACGTACATATTGCTGAAGATCCATCAATGTTTGAACCCAGGCCTTGCACCACTCCACGTGCGTTTTGTCTCTGCAAATAATATACAAAAAAAATCATATGTTAAATACTAATAAATACTGACACGAAAATAATTCCCAAAGTATCGTCACTGACGCTTACTTCTCTTTCCAGTCCTTCAAGACACGGTTAGTGTAAAACTGGCCAGCGTCGTTCATCTCCTTGACGTAAGGGGCTGGCGTGGGTGATACCGCAACCCATCCTAAAGCCGCAATACTCTCGCTAATAGCCGACAGATGATTGAAGAATGGCGAACCACGATTCTTCTCACGATATTCCTGGATAGCTTGAATTTGCTTCGAAGTGGGGCCCAAGAGCGACACTTGTTCAGTCTGATTCGTGGGCGCCGGTCGACTTGCGGCTGTTTTCACGAACTGCAGTTGAATTCTAGAAAAAGATAACAGTAATTGTAACCTTTGTGAATCAAAATTATTAAAAACATCAAAAAAGAAACTCGACTCACTGAAATGCCTCTTCCACGAGTTTACCGTGGGTGGCGACATCGCCACCGATTTTTTGACTAAGCTGCAGGTACTGTTGAACCGGCCCAGCAATGATATCCTCATACCCGGCGACGGACATGCTGTTGCTGATTGTTTGCTGTGTAAGATTGTGAGATGGTGTCACCGGTGGAGTCGACGTCAACGTAGGCGTCGCCGGTGGTGTCGACGGCACTGGACCACTCAGTGACGTCGAATTTCCTCCAATAAAATTAGAAGATGGCTTCTTGGGCGACGGCGTCTTCGTCTGGACAGCGGTCTCCTGCGTTTCAGCGACCTTCGTCGGTACCTTTTCAAGACGCCTTGTTACGTTCTCCAATCGAGTAACCAACTCCTCAAGCTGCTCCTCTTTGTCGTCTGGTTCGCAACCTTTGCAGCAAAGAAATACTCGTTAATATATGTTTATCTCTTGGAAAAGTCTCTTTTGAAGGCATTATTAATTTAAAGCACGATAAGTTCAAACGAAATTTACGTACACAAACTCAATTCGAGTTTGCATAGACGTTGAAGGAATTACTTGAAATTTATATAAGACTCTGTGCAGACACGAGCAACGCTAAAAGAATTTTCATTTATTCGACAAAAGGAAATTTGCAGAACGCCAATCGAGTTGTTTTTTCCGCATTTACAAAATTATACGAAGAAAAATATTTAAAGATTTCAGAAATAACAGCATCAATTAATAATGAAAAGTGTACTTTATACCACGTTTCGAGTAACAATTTCCACTACGTAAATCGAGCACTCGGCAGGAATAAATTATTGGGATGTTTAAATCGTTCGATATTGCAAATGAAAGCACAGAGGCGAAGATTACGAGTTTTGTGGCTTAAGTGACAAGAAGGAAAAAGGAATCAAGCAACAGTACAAGAAGAAGGACAGACACTAGGAAAACCTGGATTAGTTCGTGAAAACCCGACGCGTTACGAATTTATAAATAGATACAGAAACCGCACACAAATAGACGTGTCAACATCCACAGCCACTAGGTCAGTATTATGTTGCAAGCAGCGCATAGCAGAAATAATACATAGTCGTGTAATTTTAACGGATATAAAATTCTATAAGTAACCGACCTACAGTATAGTATTGAAAATACTTGAGATCGATTACCATGCTTGATCCAAGCATTTACTTAAAGCTAATTGTAAGTATTAATATGTATGACGTATACGATATATATGTATATACTTATATTCACGTTACACGAAAGGAGGAACATAGACAATCGATTAGAACATAAATATTCAATCAAAACTGAAGCCCGTAATTTTAAGGTATTAGATGAGAATAAAATATAATATACTAAATATATATATATATATTCAATTCTAAGAATTAAACGGTAAATAAAAAAGCGCTCATCGAACATGCGGCGTCGTTGATGAATTCTTAAAGAATTCTCCAGATTAATTAGTACATACTGAGTCTAATAGGAAGAATGACTTATGTTAGTAATTTCAATGTTCCCATAATGCAGACGTAAGTGCAGATAACGAACAGAAGCTCTGATACCGCTAGAGACAATGATAAAAATATTTTTATTTGTGAGATAACGATCTTCAAATCAATCGAAAAATACCTTTGCGCTACGCGAGATATAATATAAATTATCTAAATTTCTCGAGAATTAGATAATTAGAAATTTCAATATTTCTCAATATACGGTGATGACGAATTCACGAATCTGCGATACTTGTGAATTCACGAACGCGACTGAGTTTTCCAGAAACTGTGCAAGACACTCGGACGATACGGAACGCCAGACTATGCTGGACTATTATTAGACGACTGGCAAAAACTGTTACGTTACCGTTAACGCAAAAGCGCGTAGGCGTAATCCATGAAATTCGCACGCGTAATAATAATAACAATAGTTACGAGCCAACGTGCTGTTACCCCTCTCAAATAACAATGTTGACTATTCAATCGTTTTATATCCTCATATACGCCATTGAGATTTTTGATTCGGTTAAAAAAATACTCGATTGGATCGCCGAATTTATCAAAAAAATTATTTCTTGAACATACTTAAATTTAAATATAAGACAAAACCATTATCAGACATATTCCTTCCACCATTATATAAACATTGAAAACGCGTTCGTCGCGTGTGGATATGCCATTACGTTAGAATGAATTTGATCCACGAATCACAGAGATCATGCAGATAGTAACACAATGATCGATAGGGCAGATAAAGGTGTGCGTAGATAGTAATCCCTAACCGGTGTGCACTGTAGGTCCCAGAGGGTCGAATCTCACTCTGTGCTCCTGCGTATTGCGTGTTGCCTCAAGTAAATCCGAGAAAAATCGGTGCCGCCTTAAGGCGAGTTCATCGCGAGCGACCGGAGTCGCCGGTGGTTCCTGCATCCCGCCGCATCCACCCTCGTTTACGTTCTCGACGTCCTCGGGATCGTCCTCTTGCGACAGCCACCGCGGAATTGGCGCCACTGTTTGTGTTTTATATATTACCAAATTACGTGTAAGTTTATAACGTGTGGCTGAGTTACATTTCATTTTATCTGTATCAGACATTTTTGAATCATGCTCAGTTTTTGTTTGATTTTTCTTATTTTTATCGATCGATATAATTTTCACAAGAAGAATTGCCCAGTGCTAATGATATTTGGTTACAATAATGATAAACTGGTGTTAAGAATGTAAAAATTTGAAAATAGGATTTGGCATCTCGTGAGTTTAGCAGATTTACAAATGCGACTTGCGCATGCGCGAAAATGAGACTTGATAGACGTTCATTCATGTTTCACGAGGATTGAATTAGTTACACATTTACTCTCCGGAGTAAAGGAAGATGGCAGCACAATCGATTTCGTATGTACACCCCGTCATTGCTCCCTTAGGAGGGTAACTTTCCTTGATTCGTATATAAGGATATTAATTAAACCCACTCTAAAATTTAATGACTAAGGAAGTTCTATTTGATAACGCGAATAAGGAATTGAGTCGCAATCTTAGGATTAAACCGATTTAAAAGATATACCGATAACGAAATTCTTGTCGAGAAATGTAATACAGTGAAACAAACTGAAAGACGCTATCAGCACTGTTTATTTAAATATTCCTATAATAGTTTTATGACCTCGTCCGATCATGAACTTTCGATTAGGCTTCAACTGATATACGGTTAGTGAATATTTAATCGAAGGAAGTAAGCCAAATTTGTCGTTTCGAATCATTAACAATCACGATGACACGTTAGGCATAGTAACTTCCGGTCTCGATCACTGTGTTGAATTTTGCGATCTTTAAAACATTATGTATATAAAACACACATATATTTTCAAAGAGGAATCATTAAACGCGGGAAAAATGTGAATTTTTTCATCGAAAGGATTCTTTACGAAAATCATATAAATCTATATAGATCATAGATTTCCTAAACTCAAATTAAACGTCAATTTCCTGTTCCACAACAGTATCTAAATTAGAGTGTAAAAAACTTCGTAAAATCCAAATTTAAATGAAACAGCCTAACCATCCATCATAAAAGCCTTTTATATACCTGGTGGCGTTTTTTTGTCATTATCAATCTCGATGTACGGCGGACCAGCTTCAAAAACAGAATCATCACCCTCCTCGTCAGGTCCGTCGTCGATCGTCCTTTCAATGTATGCGGACGCGCCATACAGAAATGATTTAGCAGGACTCGCGCGTTCATCATTACAATGAGTTAGGCCATCTTGATTCGTAAGTTTCGTGTCCGATGCGGTAGAATCAATTGTTGGGATGAAAATGCGTTCTTCGATTTTCTCATCTGCATCAACTGCCTTAGTGCCATCATTATCGACTGGCATCGAATTCTCTTCGGATTTCTGTAAATCGCCATTCAACTTTTCCGCCGCGCCATTTTCGTCAGCCTGATTTTTTCCCACATTTTCAACATTAACATTTTGTGCATCCCTCGAGTTGTCGAGCGTCGGGACGCCTTTTGTCTTTTCCTTTTTCGATTTCTTGTTACACACACAGCACTTGAACATCCTGGATGACTTGAATGTTCTGCACGATCAACAGTCCAAATAGTATTTCAATTTGACGATTATATTGTATCACGTTCCTATATTTTCATTATATCAATAAAGAGACTCGCAGAAATAATTCTTACTTTCGATAGATTCTAAAAACAAAATGACAACTAGTATAACGAGTCACAGATAACAATAGAATATTTAAAAAAAAATCCGTGATCCAAAACGCATAGCATTTCTTTACAACAGTTTCTAACTGGTGTTTAGATCTAGCCTATATTATGATGAAACAACGTTATCTATATAACCCAAGAAGAAGAACATCGTATAACAATAAAAAAATATCACGAATTATTGTATCTCAAACTATACAGATACTTCGTTAAAAACGCATTGTCCTTGTTGTACTGTACAACATTCGACCACTAGATCTTATCTTTTGTAATCACAATTCAGACATTTAAGTAATTAACGAATATCGCGAAGTCGTCCGTAAAAGAAACAAAGCCAAAATCCAATTTGCACTCGAAGACTGACACTTTCACAATCGTCAATACCAATTTCGCGGCGAATCCACTTCACACCTATTGATGGGTCTTCCCTTTCCTCTCAATGGATTCACGCAATAACACATGGACAGCCAAGCAGCTGTAACGAAGTAAGATAAGTCAGATTGACATGGAATACAAGATAAGCGCACTTGTCGCGCGAACTGCTTTCTTTCTTTTCTTTCAATGTTATCTTCCTTATTGAATGTGCTATCTGCTAGGCAGCAAATACGAGCGAGTCGAATGAAGGGTCTTCCCACGAGCAAATCGAAAATCCAATTCGTTGACCGGACGTAACTGCTACGTCCGCACTAGGAGCTCCCAGGTCGACCTGGAGGGAGGATCCTGCGTCTGCGTCTGCGTTCACTTGCCTATCCCATTCGCTTCTGATGTTGCTGATGCTGGCGCTTCTCCGGCTTCCAGAACCCAAAACATTCTTCTGCTACTTGAGCTTATATTAGTAACGTTTTTTCCTCCCTCCGCCTAACGTTTCGTCCTTATTCCAGTACTTCCGGCATACGGTGACGTCATATGTAAGTAGTCGCTGAGACACACCTAGTGCATCATTCGTAGTACAATTAGAGGACCCACCTCCTTACGTTGCTGATGTTAATGATTTCCTTCACTTGGGATAAGTTCACCGTCGTGAGTTATTTTTATTCTTCGATACACAGGAGCTTGCGCTTGGTCTGTTTGAAATGCGAATAAATAACATGCTGATTGATGTACATTTTTTCCCCACAAAATAAAAAATAGAGGATCTTGTTTTTTCAAGGGAGAAAAAAATTTTTTTTTACAGATACTTCATATCTTGGCAAATACTCGCAGGAAAGTATTTCGAACTGAATTTTTTTTAACGGTGAAAAGTTATTGTACCCAGACAGGAGTATGATACTCGATAGCAATGCATGACGCTGAGACAAGTAACTCAATCGCGTAACTTAGATACACGTATGCGTAAACTATGGTAACTGATAGGAGAACATTCTAAATAGAAATGCTTCGAGCCACTTGATAAACTGATCTCATCAAAGGGATATCCCATTATACTTGAATATCGTAGAGGTTTATTTAAGTAGGCAAAGAAGAACTTCAGACCCCTCTATTGGCCACCACAAACCCCACTCTTTGCCAATAGCAATGAAGCGGCAAACTATTTCAAGGAAAATCATTCACAAAGTATAACGATCAACTATTACCAACAGGATATATTATGTTGTAAGTATATACTCGAACTATATGCACAATTTATTTTAAAGCTAAAATACTGTATTGCTACTCGCGTCGTGCTTTTGACATAATTTTAATTTTTTACCACGCGACATGTTCACTGCGCATCGCGACTTCACAAAATATTCGAAGGTGTGATACGGTGGTTTCGACCGCGCACTATGTGCTGCCACTACGAACAAAGACGGCCAAGACCCGAAGTAGAAGCCTCGCCACCTTCCTGCTTGTCGTTTCTTCCTCGTTCCACCCTCTTGTATTATTTTTCTCAGGATTTAAAAGTGCGTCGGGACGCGTCACGTGGTTGCCCAAAACACAACAGCTCGAGCGACAATTATACGACTGTAGCTACAAGACAACTTATGTCTCCTTGTGCAATTGTAACACCAAGCGGCAAAAGCTTGATCTACGGAAATTTATTACCCTTTTAGTTTTTTATTCTCGCTATTTATACCTTTACCATCATTCATTTTAACGACTCTTGACAATGATCTTGTTTAATTAAGAAATATTCAATGATATCATCTGCCCGTGTATGCACGACGACGTGACATTTTACAGATGACGTAGATCAAGATAAATTGATATCGCGTATCATTGTTCATGAGTTAAAATAGGAAGGCGTCGTTCCTGGTAAAAAAAAATGCATGACGAAAAAGATTTCGAATTCTAATAAATTACCGTGCATCGAATATGAAAATTGTTGGAATTCGAACGCCCTTTCAACCAGCCACAAGTGCATTTACAGTACAAGGAATAAACGACAAAGGTAGTTAAGCAATTAAAAAAAATTTGTACAAATATTCAAAATCCACGTGAAATTGAATGATCACGTACATATACATATGTTGATTCTAGAACTAATTAGATTAATAATTAATTAATGTTTTTCAAATAAATTCAGACGAGACGTCGTTTAATAATTTATACGTAATTCAGGTAAGATAAACAGAGCGTACGTAAAAATTCACATTTCCCGCGCTTAATTAAAAGAACGGTATTCGTGTTGCGCAGATATTAGTTACATTAATGACATTACTATGACAAACGATAGAATCATCGATGAGTCTTCTAACATTAACTACTAGTCTAAGGTTCCATCTGGTTCCGTTAAATGGTAATAAAAAAAGGAGAGATGCTTATTCATTCGAATTGGAAATTCTTATCAATGTCGATTTATAAATATATATTCTTTATCCCTACTACTGCGAGACAAGCACGCCGAAACCAATTTTCGAGATATTATACCGTAAACTGCAAAGCCAAGACAGCATAAATCAATACGGCACACATTCTACGTATATTATACCGTTACCGCAAAAGTCAGCCAAGTTTTACAGTTACACGTGCTCGACAACAAAATATACTTCCATTGCGATAAAACGAGAAGATTAAAAATAATATTCAATCACAACAAAATAATAGATACTTTGAATGAAGAGAAGCTGTGACTTTTCATAAAAAGTTTAGCCGCTGAAATTTCCTTTCGGCTTTAAGTATACCTTTACCTTAATTTAATAAATCAATTAAACATTCATGACTGTATACAATTTATATTATACTTTCAGCAAATTCAATTCATTATCTTGGGATAGTACGTGGCAGTGAGTAAATAATTTTTCTTCTATATGTTAAATTAAATGGATAACAGTCACGGTAGCGTATACTGGTGTAACCTAACCTCGAATATAATTTGAAACATAACCTCAAAAGCTCGCACAGGTATAACGAGAAATTAGGTAAAACTTGTTATCAGTGACACTGATAAACATAGAATTAGCAACTCACGATTTTTCCATAGTGACAGCAAGTTTTTATAAGTTTCTGGAAACTTCTGATTTTCATCCTGATTCTGATCCACGTGCGACATCTTTGAGGAAATGCAGGAATCCGTGACACTGATAAATACACAAGCTTACGAACAATGGATAGTTAATTAAATAATTTTTGTCAAATTACTTTGTTGCTAAATGGAAAAGAAGAATAAAACCGGCAAACAACCTTACAGCACGACACACCGGTAATGACTAATGTAATGATAACCGGCTGACTTCATCAGTTCTCATGATCACTTTTTATTCCTACCACCGTGTGTGGCGCAGTGCCGTATCTATTAAGATTCTTCGTATGGAATTAAAAGATTTTCATTAACAATAATTGATCAAAAGTTACCCTACCACAATTCGAATTATGTTTGTACATCGACTGACTTAATTTAGTTATTTATTGTATTCTTGGATGAACATGTGTTATCAACAGTACAGTCAATTTGTATTGTCATCAATTATAGATTTGGACAGTGATAAATCGCTGTACTTGATTTTGGTGGCAATAAAAATGGAAAAACCATAAAAGTTTTAAATAAATCACTGTGAATACAAATATAAGTTGGCTACTAACTTTCTCTAATTTAGAAATGTGCCACCATGTTTAATCCTCTTAGTTAAAAAATTAATAGCAGATTGCGCGTTTATCAAGCTAGTCTCATCAACATGCTCAAATCTTAACTAATTAAATGTAACGGTCGTATCACGTTTCACTACACATTTTTATTCATAATTCCACATTCCACAAACATTTGCAAACGTTATATGCGAATAAATATCAGCATGACAATTACTAAAAAATTAATTATTATACAAGTCATTCGACGCTTATATATATCGTGGAAATAAAAACTAACATAAAACAATGTTTAATTGAAGTCACTAAAAAGTAAATCAAATACTACATAGAAATAGGAAATGTTATTTAATTTTATCTCGATTTCATATGCGGCATTGCACGCTCTGAAGTCCATTTTTACTGTTCACGTTTAAACACGAAATTAAGACTCATTCTAGATCGGGTTATGCCGTTCATAAGTAATTACATGCGTTAAATCGCTGCCATTAATTATATTAAAATTTGCATAAATTTAAACGATAAAATTGGGGCTAAATTGTTTTCAGTGTATCACATGGCGAAGTATTTTCAAATTTTTATTCATCATCTCTCCTTTTTCTACTCTGTCACCTCATTTACATTCCGTTTATGGAGTTGACTACATATGTACACACAAGATGCGGATAAAATAAGGCCAACAAGTGATCAAGAATGGAGTGATCAGATTTTCAGAAAATCCTAATGTATGTATGTACAGTCGAAGATTAGAGCAACATAAAGCGAAGGGAATCCGTATACGAGAAAATGACCTTGCAACAAGCCATTTGACAGTTTCTGACAGATGTCTCCATGTGTCGTATGGCAGGGATGAGTCACGGCAGCAAGACACAGTGGGGGATTTGTTTGACCAACGCGAAATAACAAAAAAATGCACATTAAAAAATTCATATTTCTGACACCAATAACAGATCAAAAGTAATGTTGTTCAATTAGTCACCAACGAGAATAAATGAAATACAGCTTATGAGTAATATTTAGATTATTTACACATGTTAACTGCGAATAGCGAGCCAATGTTTTCAGACTGCATTATACGATGGCCTAGCGGCTGTGGTGCGGCCTTTAATTTATGATTCTGCATAAATACGCGGTTTTACTTACCACGTTTGGTATTAAATTGTCAGCCAGTTGAACTCCGCTTGATCGGGAACGCCGGATATCACGTCAAAATCGTGGAACACTTGTAAAAGGGTTTAATCGCGAATGACACGAAGGAAAATCTAGGACGATACTAGCGCACACACGATACTGGGGCGTCTGCCGGAGACCGGAAGTACTTAGCTGTCATGAAAGTCAGTGAATGCACTGCACATGCGCCTATGCTTTTGATAGAATCCCTGTTTTGTTATAAAATATTCTCTTGCATTTCATATTTTATTCTGAAATTCTGATCTTATTTTTATTGTGTCATTGATAATCATTCAAGTGATAAATGAAGCGAAATGGTATCTTTGTAGTTATGGATGCAATCTTGAAACTATAACCTACATGTTAAATCGTGCTCCCGTTATTTTTCGGTTATCACGTCAGGTTTGTTCCTGTATTTTGAACTCATATCTTTTTTTTGTAAACTTCAATGAACTATAAGGATCGTTAAGTGCACGCTATATTAATCTTAGCGCCATCTTAAATAATTCCTAATTTGCCGCACAGATTATCTATCATTATCTTCGTGCTACCTATTATGCTTTAATCGAGAAGAAAAAGATTATATTTTAATTCGTATAGAGTTATATAATCCGAATTATTATAATTTTCGTTGCTAATGTTGTAAACGTTTCTTTCTACTTCGGGAAAATAAGTAATTTTACATGCTAGATGCGACAAATCAATTTTAATCAATTACTGGATTGTCTTCTTAGTGATTTGTGTCACGTGAAAGTATCTCCAAGTGAAAAAGGAATTAAATGGGAATAAACGGATATTATAATAATACGTTACTAACAAAAAGAAATTAAAATAATCTATGGTTAATTATTGATTAGGTATCAGTAATATTTTAAAGTTAAGACAACGTAATAATTGTTGAAAGAATTAACATTAAATCTAACCTAATTATATAGTATCATTATAGAAGCAAAATGACCTCAAAATTTGCCTTTCTTGAATCAATGGACATATTAAACACAATACCACAGTATCATACACTATTGATAGCACTTTTAGTACTATGGTTACTGTGGTTAATTGCCAAAAGAAGATATGGTAATCACCACACAGTACTCGCTGATGAGGAAGTTCAGCGTAAGCTAGCTGAATGGCAACCTGAACCACTTGTGCCAAAAACAGAAAAAGATCATCCATCACTTACTCCAAAATATATCACTTCTCGTGTTGGCAAGAAGATAATTGTTAATGGCAAGGACTGTCTCAATTTGGGTACACATAACTATCTTGGTTTTCTGGAGAATAAAGAGATTCAAGAAAAAGCTGTTGCTACAATTAAGAAGTACGGAGTTGGATCATGTGGACCTCGTGGTTTCTATGGTACTGTAGATGTTCATTTAGAGCTAGAAGAACGTCTTGCCAACTTTATGGAAATGGAAGAAGCTGTTGTTTATTCTTATGGATTTAGTACAACAGCATCAGCTATCTCTGCATACTGCAAGCGAAATGATTTAGTGTTTGCTGATGAAAAAGTAAACTTTGCTATCCAAAAGGGTCTTGATGCCTCAAGATCCAACGTCAAATATTTCCATCACAACGATGTCCAGGATCTAGAGAGTCTGTTAGTAAAACAAGCTGAATTGGATACAAAAAATCCTAAGAAAGCTACAAGAAGAAGGCGTTTCTTGATTGTCGAAGGAATTTATACAAATACTGGCCAAATCTGTCCTCTGCCTGAACTAGTTGGACTCTGTAGGAAATATAAACTGAGAATCTTTGTGGACGAGTCTATATCGTTTGGCACTCTTGGAACATGTGGTAAAGGAGTTACTGAACATTTTGATGTACCCAGACATGAAGTTGATATGATAATTGGTATGCGTATATCTCAAATAATTAATTTCATATTACTAGAATAATTTTGCAATTATATTTTGACTTTATATTTCTATTAAAAATTTCAGGTTCACTGGAAGGGACTATTGGATCTATTGGTGGTTTTTGTGTGGGTTCGTCATTTGTGATTGAGCATCAGAGGCTATCAGGGCTTGGTTATTGTTTTTCAGCATCATTACCCCCGCTCCTGACCTCTGCCGCCATTACATCTATAGACATAATGGAGCGTGATCCACAGATTTTTATGACCCTTAAAGAAATCTGTGTAAATGCAGATCAGGGTCTTAGAGAAATAGAATATTTTGAGGTTGCAAGCTTTCCCGAATCTCCTGTCAAACACTTATATTTAAAAGATGCATTACAACCTGCTGAAGAACAAAAAGTGCTTACAAGTATATCAAACAAATGTATAGAGAACAATGTGGCAATAATTGTTCCAGCATACCTCCCAGTAGAGAGAGATTTGCCACGACCAAGTTTGAAGATCTGCATATCTGTTCTTTTGAACAAAACAGACATTGATTTCGCTATAAAAACGTTGGAAGCATCTACAAAAGAAGTTCTCCTTCAATAACAAATATAGCATCAAATCAATTGACAATTTAAATGAATTGAAATTGCCAGCCTAAATTAATATATATCAGTTTTTGCTAACATTATCAATATTTTGTACATTCTTTAAATTATTCCACGCCTGTATTATGTTGTAATATATGAATTGCTATGCAAACATGTATAATAGAAAGATAAATAAAATCGTTCTAAAAATTGGTTTTGATCAGTATAAATTAATTCCATTTATTTAATAATAATATATTAGCCATCAGCCCTAATATGCATGGTGTAGATTTGCATTCAATATTTATACTTTTAATATGATACTAATAATATTTTTTTAAATCGAAGAAGAAATACGTAGAGTTTCTGAACCTTTACGTTCTTAGATAAGGTATAATCGAAACCTCGTCAGTCCAATTTCTGACCTACATAATATTTGTTTAAGTTAGCACAAATCTTAAAAATGAGTATAATTTTTTACTACTACGCCAATGGCTTATTTTCATCCCTACCATATTGGAACCGCTCTTTTTTAGGAGGAAATGGCTAAGAATAGCAACGTGGGTAATGAGAAAACTTATACACATTAGGAATGAAATGTTGCTTACTATTCAAGTATGTATGTATTCATTTATTACAGGAATTTATCATATTATGTGAATACAATACACTGTACATTATATAAATGAAAAGCCGGTTTTGAGGAGAAAAGAGAGAGACTATTGAATAGCGTAGTATACATTTAGTAATGTCAAGTGTATTGCGCATGCGCGAAACGCGTGCATCACTTCGGAAATATCCGCTTTCTCTTCCATTGCGCCCATTTATCTCGCCGAGGTATGATGTGTTTCATTTTGTTAATTTGATTATATTTATCTAGATCTACGTTTTATATTAAAATAATAACCCTAAGAAATGTTGAGAGATAATTGTTATTATAGTAAAATAATAAAATCTGAAATAATCATATATTTATAGAAAATTGATAAAATAGATGTGTCAGGTTAACACGCCATGTGGCGTGATCAATTCAATATTGTAGAATACTTATTTTAAAACATGAAAATAAACTACATTGAAAATTATCGTTTTAATGTCAAAATATTTTGCGCAATTTTCGAATAATAGAATTTAGAATTTAGATTTTTTGTTACATAGCTCAAAATTTTGCTTTGAAAGGCATTGATATGCATAAAAGAGTTTGGAATAATTCTACCACTCTATGCTTGAGAATATGTGCTGAGTAATATTTGATTGTTTCAAACAGATAATCTTTTTTATTACAAATATTGAAATAAATACTTTGTTTTATTACAGTCCTTAAATCTCCGCAAGGTATCCCTACACACACTTCAAGATGGGTAGGGAGGACAAGGCAACATGGAAGTCAAGCTACTTCAGCAAACTGATTGTAAGTATCAATACCTAATCCAAAACATTAGTTAAATATTTCATCTTATATGACATCAAATATAACATACTTAATTTTTTTATAGCAACTTTTGGATGATTATCCCAAATGCTTCATTGTGGGCGCGGACAATGTCGGCTCAAAGCAGATGCAGCAGATTCGTATGTCATTACGCGGAACTGCTGTGGTATTGATGGGTAAGAACACCATGATGCGCAAGGCAATTCGTGGTCACATTGAACGTAACGGAGCTTTGGAGAAGCTGTTGCCACACATTCGTGGCAATGTTGGCTTTGTCTTCACGCGTGGTGATCTGGTTGAGGTCAGAGACAAGCTGCTGGAGAACAAAGTTCGGGCACCAGCCAGAGCAGGAGCTATTGCTCCATTGAGCGTCATCATTCCAGCCCAGAACACTGGATTAGGACCCGAGAAGACATCTTTCTTCCAGGCTCTAAGCATCCCTACCAAGATCTCGAAGGGTACTATTGAAATTGTTGTACGTATGCTACCTATACTTATAAAAAATTAATATGAACAAATGCAACAGTGTCTATGATCTTTCAATTACTCTTCCAGAACGATGTGCACATCTTGAAGCCTGGTGACAAAGTCGGTGCTTCCGAAGCAACGCTTCTTAACATGTTGAACATCTCACCGTTTTCGTACGGTCTGCTTGTCGAGCAGGTCTACGATTCCGGTACTATCTTCGCTCCAGAAATTTTGGATATCAAGCCTGAAGATCTTCGCGCGAAGTTCCTAGCTGGAGTTGCCAATCTCGCTTCAGTGTCACTCGCCATTGGCTACCCGACTATTGCCAGTGCTCCTCACAGCATCGCCAACGGTTTCAAGAATCTTCTTGCCATTGCTGCCACAACCGAGGTGGAATTCGCTGAGGCCACCACCATCAAGGAGTTTATCAAGGTAATATTTAAGAAATGTCCTTTAAGATTCATACAAATTTATTTTAACATTTATAATGATGAAAACTTAACGCGTCTGAAGGATTCGATCAACGTGTCTGAGCTAGAAATAGCTGAACCCACAGACACGTCGGTTTCGCAGTTGAAAAATTGCGTAATAACGCAGTCTGATAAAAACACCTATATGAATAACTACTGCATCTTTTCTTTGTGACTATTCGTTAACATAAAATTTAATTGATTTTGCAGGATCCAAGCAAGTTCGCAGCTGCCGTCGCAGTTGCAGCCCCGGCTGCAAACGCCGCTGCTGCTCCACCAGCTGCCGAGAAGAAAGAGGAGAAGAAGGAAGAATCGGAATCTGAAGATGACGATATGGGATTCGGTCTTTTCGATTAAGATCTATATGAAATACGTATCCCAATCCTTTTTTATGGATGTTGATACACCCGAAAGACCCTCTGACTGTATAATTTCTGCTGCCTGTTTTTTACCGGCGTCCGAATAAAGTCGAGAAAAAACGAAAATCCACGAGTTACTTTTTAATAATTAGTAATAGCTACAACGGTTGGCGGAGTTTCGCGTAATAGATGGTAGGATGAGCATCATTAACACTAGGGTTGGCGATATTGAACTCGTCAAATATTATGTTAGTTCATAATCGTAACGATTTGAACAATGTATACATAATTGTTTAACACTAGGTTTACGTACATTTCTTGTATTATCCTTTTTTATTATCTCCTAGGGGAGAAAGATTGGTGTATTAAGTGGGCCCGAGAATAAGGGCCAGCCTGACCGTGGGACCTTCAGCGTGCAAAACGACTGGCTGGCGCCGATTTTTCATGTGCAAAGTAAGTTTTAGGGCTTTTGTTCGGTGAATTGGACATTCCTGGATGAGTGCTTTACTGCAATCCTTTCGAAATGTGTGTAGATGTAGCTTTCTCTATAGGAATTTCTCCTGCAGCATCTTCATCTGGCTTTCTGTGGCATGAGATCTACCTGAAAGGTTTTGATCTTTTGTTTCCCTATTTTCGGGTGACCATTTCATTCGCGGAATCAGCATTATCTATCTACTTATATTTGGTTTAATTCCCGCTTATTATTAGTACTACTTTGAATGTCCAGGTGGCGCCAAAGGTCACCTTACGTTACAAAACAGTTAAATCCGTTTTCTTCAACGTGGTTCAATGCATAAACTCCGTTTATCATCGAAGTGCCTGACACATGTCCCCCATTGGGGATACAGCCATAAGGAAAGGAAGGAAGGATCTTCGAAATGCAAGTTTCTGATTAGCAAATAGCACAGTTAAACCGGGTTTATGCATTGAACGGCGTCGAAGAAAACGGGCGTTCACGTACATACAGACGGACCTTCGCTCTAGTCTGTATGGCTAACACGCTTTTTGTTTCACGTATCGCTTAATAGTCTCACTACTATCCAATGGGATCAGAACTGTCTCCCCATCACGCATGTTCCCTTATCTTCGAGAACATTCTCAAGATGCATCATTCAAATGACCTTATCAATCCGTTCCTATCAACTTGTTAATTATCAATCATACACATGACCTGTCTCAATAGCATGTTTGTAAAAGAGAGAAGCACCTTTACAAGACATTGTAATATTATCCCAAGCTGAAATTTCAAACGTTCGCTATTTTGAAACCAAGCAAGGGGGCGAGGTCTTTAGATAATACAATAATTCGACAAACCTTATATTTCAAAATTTTATCGTAATGTAAAAGCAGCCTTAAGGCAGTAGGGTAGAATTACGCTAGAAAGTTAACCCTACATTTTTTTTAACGCCTAATCGAAAGAGCTCAATCAGCTGCGTCTTCTGGCTCAAAACATAACTTGTTTACCGTTAAGTTAAAGAGATATAAGAAAAATGGTTGTATTTAGTCACATGTCCTTAATTTCCGCGAAAGTTATCAAGTTAACCTATGCATTAGAATATATTTCTAGATAGCTTGATATCTAAGGCGTTTACTGTAAAAAATGAACATAATTTACCGTACATGTAATGAGAAATTACTGTTAAACGAAACGTATGCGGCAGCTGTCTCTCTCGTTTGCGTGTTCCTTTCCCGACCCGTAAACGCTACGAGAAAAATGACTTGAGATTTAGGTATTCAGTAAACATGATTTATTTACAAAAATAATTATATTTCCTAGTATTAAATTCACATCTTCAATATATTTCTCCATTTGTTTTATGAAATTTAACAAATTATATATAGCTATTGATTTGACTTCAGCCAAACTTTAACATACTACCTTAAGCATGACATGAACGTCTTCACATTTTTAGAAAGATATTATCCGTTTTTTTCGACTTCCCCCCCCCCCCCCAACTCCACCCTCGAGCGTTGCAAAAAAGACCTACACTGATCGGATTATTATATTATTATGTTCAATGATTGAAACGGCTATACGAAACCGGTACATACATAAGCATAAATAATATTTACATGATTAATGGTACCGAGGATCTGAGTGACTTGGCAAATTCAATGACGACTAATATGGAAAACGAGTTTGTGTCTCTCCGACTGTACATATTTTGCAGCTAGTATTTTTCATACCCATTTCCAAGAATCATGACTCTAAAGATTGGCCTGTGCTCGGTAACCAAATTACATATTGTGACGAAAACGGTACAACCGAGCACAATGATTCTACCTGAATATTACCTATGACATAGCTTTTATTACTATCATGTTGATGGCTAAAATATTCGTGAATCATTAATATACGATATATCTATAGATGAAAAAGATTAGATTACATTAATCGCTATAGTGTATGACCCAGAAGTTACAATATTTATATTGATATGTAGTCGGTTTTGAATTGAGACGCATTTTATGAACTTTATTGCGACATGGTGACATCATTGTCATTACGTCATTCCTCTTTCAATATGGGAATGAGACCCTCGTACTCAGAATTTGCTCTTGTATCAAATTCAATGGACAAAATTTTCCTAACGGATATACATCGGGTTACAAAAAGTCGGATATTTTCTTCACATATATACTGTCCCTGCAGTATGCTTTTGTAACTGTAGTAATATTTCTAACAATGGCCAAGTTATTTGCACCCGGCATCTTAGCCTTTCATAGAATTGCAACACCTAGCACATTCCAAATGTTCTTATCTGTCTTGCTTCTGATTTTATTCTCGATTGAGAAATCATAACAGGCTGAGACAACATTCACTATATATTAAGTTCATACGAAATCTTTAATTACGAATGAATATTTATTTCGTATCTCTTCCTTTTCAAAACACGATTCACCTCAACTACAGGAAAATCTAATAAAAATGCATGGAGTCTTCAAAGTTAGTAATTCTTTTTTCTGCATGATGAAACAAAAATTTATCGCTCAGATAAGATAACTCTAGTCCACATGCACTAATCATAGATATGATTCCGCATGTAGCCTTGACACATCTCAAATGCACCACAAACGTCTGTTGAACATTTATGGATCCCTATAAGAAGTACGAAGCAACGGTTACGTGGAAATACAATAGTTACGTATATCAGGTATCTCGTGATATTAAATCCTTCAAGCAGAAGCCGATATGTTACTTAGTATTTGCTAGGATGTTTAAAATACTATTAAACATCCTATAGGAGATGAAACATTTTTGGTACTTAATGCATAGAATAATTTAAAGATATATTATCGTTAAAAAGATAAACTATCGAATTTTTTAAAGATATCTTACATTTTTATACATTAAGTAAACATCTGAAGTGATATGACAACAACAACGGTTGGCAGTGTCTTGTATAAGAAGCATGTACCTCTGGTACAAAACTAATGCATTGTTCAAGGTAGAGCATAGTAGACAGCAAGAAGGCCATTATTCCTGACGTTTCACCTGAATTCCAATAAGATTTTCTTGTGGTCAGTTTCGAAATTGTTAAAAGTGAAGCAATAGCACATATCGATATGAAGATATAATTTTAAAGTTTCTCTGTGTATTATATCAAAGAGATAATTTAAATTGCCTCTAATCATTGGCGACGACCTTGATAACAAAGTATAGTAATTTACATACCATCTTAAATTAGACACAATCGTTTTTAATTCCATGAATTAACTTCAATTAGAAAGTTTAATGAAAATTAGACGTTCAACGAATAACTTCAAAGGTATAATTAAAAAATGTAATTTGATTCCAATGCGTGAGAATGAAGTTAAACTGGTATAAATTTGAGTTCCCACGAAATAAGCATGGGTATCGTTTAAAATAATGGATTTTATATTAATTATTTTAATATCTTCATTTGAAATAACTAGCCGCATATAGCACAAAGTTTTAATGAGATTTTCGCAGAATGTCTATGCGTCTATAGGATGTCCGAATGACGTCATAAGGATGTTTGTGGTATGGAAGTATCCAAGAAACGTATAATAAGGTACACACATGTCAACAATGTGAAAATTTACTGATTCGAGGATGGCAAGAAACATAAATAACTAGCTAGCAAACGCATAGCATTCAAATATTAGCAATGTTAACATCCTCGAATAGGATATTTTGATATTGATGTGTTGAACCGATACTTTGTGTTTGCTTGGGTATATTACAAGTTTATAAAAATTACTATACGGGAAAGTACTGCGTGTAAAAAACCAAAGTAAAATTAATTCTAGAGTGATTGTATAATATTTTTAATTTGATCAAAAGTACGTGATAACACATTCGTCGAGTTTCAGGCGTGTATCGTCCAATATGATGATCGTACTTAGTATATTAACATTATCTTTCACACAATCAGATAAAATTATTTCTTAAATCAATCCTTCGATTCTGTAAGGCTTTATTTATCATTATAACGATTGTACAACTTCAGGAAACAGGCAAGGTAAGTCGACCATATTCTAAAGATTATAAAGCAACGGTTAAGACGATATCGGCAGTGTTATAATTTTCCACTCAAGGACGTGATAGTTTAAAATTACGTGTAACGGATAAATTGTAGCACCGTTACTACTTTGTGCTTGCTGGGGAGGGTTTCATACAGCAAAAAAGTTTTATAGATGTTAATAAGAGGTCTAGCGGATATTATAAGTTAAATAAATATCCTGGTAACGCTCGTTACATTTTGCGTTATAAATATATACTATTCATAGACGTATTAGTAATAATTTCATAATATTAGGTAAGCCTGATATTATACGAAAATTTTGAGAGATAGTCGTAAATCAAAATTCCCCAGATTCAATCGCGTATTATCAACCTGTCAAGACATAAGGCTTATTAGATTAACGGTATTTCTATGACACCCTAATATAAGATAAATCTGTTATGAAAAATATTCAATAGAAGTTAATTGTTTGTATTATCGGCAACTCCTTTAAGGTTTTGAAAATTAATATTTGTGTTCTTAGCTTTGTTTTGTTAAAAGTTGAAATATTTATTTTCTGATAATTAAACATTACTTTAAAATAATATATTTCAATTTAGAAGCAAATGATGAAGAAATGACCACGTAATTCACTCTGATCGTGTTCTGTCCTTTACAATTTACAATTGTGTGTAGGCTGTATCTCTTTTATCTCATTGCGATACATTCGTATTTAGCAGCGCGAAAGCTATTCAATTCAGTCAATAGCTTGTGAGTTGCCGTACTGGTCGGATCGTACGTGTTCGACTCGAGTCTAGTCTGATCGTATTGGTTTAGCTTTGCGCGAGTAAAACGTACGGGTGTCATCGAGCTTAACATTCTCAGATTTGGAAGTTCTTGAACGTGATGGGCCTGCTCTCAGAAGGCAGTCCCCTCAGTTGGGAGGAAACGAAAAAGTTGTCGGACCACGTGCGAAAACACGGAGTCATTCAATTTATTAACCTGTACAAGAGACTTCGTGATCGACAGGGTGATGTGCTTAAATGGGGGGATGAGGTATGATTTAATATGTTTTCATTTGTTTTGTATTTTTTTTTTCCTATGGTGTATTGAAACAGTTTTTGTTTCTAACATTGTTCTGTACTTATATAAATTTTAAACTTGATCGTATAAATGGCTTTGTGGCCATTTAGAGTAGTGTTAACTAAGAGTTATTAGATAATTTTGATTCAATGCATTTCTTTGGCTTCAAAGTTTGTGGGTTATATATTTTCCTTGAATGAGTTTTTTTTATTTTAGGTGGAATATATTCTTGTCAAATTTGATGATGATAAGAAAACTGCGAAAGTCAGCTTGAGAGCAGAGGAAATTTTAGGTGTACTCAATGCGAAAGAACATGAAAATCCAACGTAAGATATTTTAATCCATTTTTTACAGGTTGAGAATGTGTTGTATGATTAATCATTTACTTTAAAGTGGTGTCAAGTCACTTTGGAGACCAGAATATGGTGCATACATGATTGAAGGAACACCAGGAAAACCTTATGGTGGACTACTTGCTCATTTCAATGTTGTAGAAGCAAACATGAAATACCGAAGGCAAGAAGCCATGGAACTTCTTCATCCAGGCGAAGCACTCATGTCAATAACTAATTTTCCTAGGTATATTGTTGTTTCTCTGCTAAGTTTTGACATAAATAAAATTGACATGTCAATGGAAATAAACACTATTATGAAAACAATTTTATAGATTGGGAGCTTCAGACTTTACCGATCCACCTGCTAAACCAACACCAAAGTCTGGTGCTTCAAGAAGCTTATTTTTTCCGGATGAAGCTATTTACCCAGGACATCCACGTTTTAAAACATTGACCAGAAATATAAGACAGCGCAGAGGAGAAAAAGTAGCTATAAACATTCCTAGTAAGTACGTGTAAAACATCACATTCTCTACAGAATAGTATTCTAATTCAATGCATCAAAAAACAAGAAATAATAAATTGTATGTAATGGTCAACTGCTCATTACAGTTTACAAGGATGAAAATGTCCCACAGCCATTTAAAGAAGATTTATTTGCGCTTGGTGATGATGGTTCTAGTACAAAAGCAGCAAAGGAAGATCACGTTTACATGGATGCAATGGGTTTTGGTATGGGTTGTTGCTGCTTACAACTGACATTTCAAGCTTGCAATATACAGGAAGCAAGAACATTATATGATCAATTGACACCTCTGTGTCCAATTATGGTAAGTCCATGACTGTCTTTCTAATATTTTTAATAAATCCTAAAACTATAAACTAGAATATCCGTTACAACATTCTTAATCCAGGATCTTTTTATTTCTCTTTCAACAGCTAGCTTTGACAGCAGCTAGTCCGTTTTTTCGTGGCTACGTGACTGATGTCGACTGTCGCTGGAACGTAATATCGTGTTCAGTCGACTGTCGCACTGAAGAGGAACGTGGTCTAAAGCCACTGAAGGAAAATAAGTTTCGAATTAATAAATCCCGATACGATTCTATTGATTCTTACCTGAGTGAACAAGGTGACAAGTACAATGATGTACCATTGATTTATGATAAAGAGATATATAAACAGTTGTTGGATAATGGAATCGATAGGCTCCTCGCCCAACACGTCGCCCATTTGTTCATCAGAGATTCGGTGTCTTTATTTTCTGAAAAAATTCATCAAAATGATTTGGAAGATACTGATCACTTTGAGGTGAGAAATCACCTTGAAATTTGTATTTTGATTTCTATGAGTTTTTATAACAATTTTTCTTCACAACTTGGTGCATCCTAACTGTTTTAGAACATCCAATCAACCAATTGGCAAACAATGCGTTTCAAACCGCCGCCGCCAAATTCATCGATTGGTTGGCGTGTCGAATTCCGACCTTGTGAAGTTCAAATTACAGATTTCGAAAACGCTGCAATCGTCTGTTTTGTCGTTCTGGTCACTCGAGTCATACTCAGCTATAAATTGAATCTTCTCATACCAATCAGCAAGGTAGATGAGAACATGGCAAAAGCCCAGAAGAGAGGCGCTGTAAAAGTTGAAAAATTCTGGTTTCGCAATGACATCACATCCGATGCGAAACAAGGCGATGGTGGTGAACCTGAATACACAGAATTCACTGTCAACGAGATTATTAACGGAAAGGTATATATAGTAAAGAATATAAAAAAAGTTCTTTTCTTAAAAAATATAAAACATTATAATAATTGGAACCTTAGGATGGCGTATTTCCTGGCCTGATACCGCTAGTCAATTCGTACTTAGCCAGCATGGATGTTGACGCAGATACTCATTGTACTGTACAACGATATTTGAAGTTGATTCAGCGGCGAGCAGCTGGAGAATTATTAACAACTGCTGCCTGGTTGAGGAAAGAAGTGACCACTCATCCAGAATACAAGTAAGTTTTTAATTTATTGTTAAATTATATATTCATTGCCATAGCGTTATTCTCGTCGAATTTACCTCATTTGAACCTCAATAAAAATTGTGATTACTCTTTTAACGATATAGTCAGTTCACAAGTTCCATATTTTTTTTATGACAGATCGAAAACAATGAAGTCTTTAGCAAGGTACATGTTTCGCTGAATACAATGTTTATTACAATGTATGCATATAGAGCGTTTTAGATGAAATATATTTTATTTTTATAATTTAGCATATATTTGTTATTTTTAGAGAAATCACGTGTAATTCACTAAAAATGGCATTGCTTGCGAACTGTCAAAAAAACACATTGAAATCGTTACCAAATTCTCTTTGGCACAGTGTTAGAATTTATAAAAATATTTTCAGATAATATGAAATTAATGAAGTATCTCTTATAAATTAATTTATTTCGAAAAAAATCTAGGAAGGACTCAGTAATCACTCAGAGAATCAATTACGATCTTTTGAAGAAGATTCATAACATCGAAATCGGCGAACAATCCTGTCCTGATCTATTGGGACCGTGCACTACGTCTAAGACGACAGAGACGATACCAGCAGCTGTCGCCAAAGCAGAAAAATTATTAACACCTGATTGTTGATAAATGATAATTCCGCCAGAGGCGCTTTAGCTCAATTGTCTATTCTTACCATAAATATGGTCACCGTTATTGATTACTCGACTTAATTTAATTATTTAACCGACTACCTTAATGCCGTATATTATTTTTGAATGCAAGGGTTACTTATCGTCGGGTTGCACTTATTGGTCACATAGATTATGTAGAATTTAATGTGGAGCTTAATATGCAGCATTGCGCATCGCGGGCACATGTAAACATACAGATTTCATTGCATTGCATCTAGACTATGCGATTCTTGTGTCACTACGATGACCACAATTCAGTTTCCAATTTTCTAACTGGTAGAGGATTAAAAAAAGAATTTGATGTAATGTTTCATGCAAAAAACAATGCTACTATAATTTGTCTTCGTTATTCGCTTCCAATGAATATTATATCGGAATCATTTTATTTGTTGTTTTTATACGTGGAATAGCATACATAGATTATCCTAACGCGGCAGCTGGTATTTCAAGCGAATGATGAGGTAACAGGAGACATGTAATTCGTATTTTATTTATATTTGTTTCGCGCATCTTTTACTATATGGCATTTAAGAAATTTTCGAACAAATTTGGATATTGTGCGACGACTAGAGGTTGTGTTACAACGATACATTGTACTTCCTGAGAAAAATTTTTCGATTCTGTCTAATATGATTTTGTATTGGAATCCTAGAAGTTCAAAATAATGTGATAACGTTACATGGAACAAAACTTAAGTCTCCTTTTTGATCTGTTTTACGTTACGTATTCGGCAAATTTATTAGGATGCTTTAACTATAAAACTGTAAAACAATTGAATATTAATAATTTTTATTAAATTATCGTTACTGGTTAGAAAATAATCGTCATTCGTTGAAAATTTCTAACTGAAAATACACCATATAAATTATATGTCAATATTGAAGATAATATTTAGGTCACCATAATTCTCGAATTGAATTATTTTATTATTATTTTAATATGCGATATTACAGGTATATTGAACAAGTATTATTTCGCATATGTCAAAGTGTAACGTACGAACTATAATTACTTCGAATGTTGTCCCTTTTATTTGGTGCGACGTAACGTAAAAAGAAACCTAGTCATTCCATACGCAATTGGCAATAGATAGAAACGGATAATGTCATTTCCCGAGAGAGGATGAGTGAGAACAGAACCATTGTGCAAACTGTGACTCCCTCGAAATTGGTTATTGTACTTTCTAGTGCCTGGTACGCACAGGGCGTTTGAAACGGATCGCGCGATAATGGATATATGTATATTTCCCGCGGAAGAGAACAATCTTCGACCTAATCGATCCTAACGCGATTTAATTCTCAGATGCCTTGTCGTACTCTTTTATATACACTATTGTTATGTTTACGAATATTATTTTGTATTTAGATATAGAATACATGAGAACTTAAGAAATAATCCCAATAAAAGTAAATATTTATAAACGCACTAGACGAAGTTTGTATTTTAGTGCGTTATAGTAGATAATTATTCTTATCCTTGAAAAATGATTAAAGATAATTGGATCTGGTATGTACTGAAAGAGCGGGGTATGTGAAGGGTTTTGCGGAACTTGATGTATTTGCATGTAGTCATGAAATGAAATGAAATTTAGAGCAATCAGTTTATTGAATTATTTTTTACAGTACTCTTTTTGGGCATTTAATACTTTAAATGTACAATTTTCTACAAATACATGCATATGACTATAATGGTGCATGGCTAGGAATGTCTCAATTTATAGAATGATATGTAATCATTTATTATTTAGCAATATGCATCCATTGTTCATCCATAGTTCATATACATATTGTAGGGTTTGGCATTACATTTTTCCAAGTTGGAAATGGTTCTGAAAAATGGTTTGCAGTCGTATTTGTTTTTGGGAATCGTATTATACACATATTACTGTGCATGTCAAAGTAATATTTAGTTTTTGTATCATGGTAGTATATTTAATTTAATTAAAATAATTTTTTACTGTAGTGGTAGTGTATCTCTGTTAGTTCTGTAAGAAATATAAGTATTCCATAATACAGCAATTGATTGTACCACTAACACCTGATAGTGTAAAGGGACAAGAGCAAAATTCACTAGTTGAACTATTGGCCATAGCTGCAACAATGAAAGTTATGGTTTAAAAAACATTATAGTACTAAAAATCATATTGTGTTTCTATTTACATCCTGCATTTCTAATTAAATAGAGAAGTAACATTTTTAATTACCTTATAATTATTTTTAAGTATATCGATATAGTCCCTTTTCAATCTATTTTTAATGTCTTCGATATTTCCTCCTTGTAAAGCACTAATGGTGCTTAATAAGATGACTATAAAACTTGGTGCAAAGAGAAGTTGATCACATGCAACTTTTTTCAAAGCTACTGTTCCACCTTTAGATCCAAAATGCCTGTCTAATATTCCATACCACATCCTAGTAGCTGGTCCCTAAAAAATTAAAATTTAATCTTCCAATAATAATGTCCTATTTTGATTTTTAATATAGCAAATTATTTGTTTAACGTATATGAAACTCACCCCGATGAAAAATCCAATACCAGCAAATTGAGCTGTACGGATAAAATCTAAATTTTCAAATTTTCGACGCTCAACAACATTTTGAGCAAGTTGATCTCCTAAGCCCATCAAAGTTCCTAAACACATTTTATTTTAATAAATGAATCATTTATCAATAACCAGTGAAATATGCTATGTAACGTAACACTGTGCCTTATTTATTTACCAGCTTGAATGGCTTGCATCCCAAGAGGGAATTTTCTTAACAAATTTTGATACCCTCTAAATATGAAACTCATATTTCCAAAAAATAATTAATGCAAGACCAGTGTTTAACCTTATTTATATACATGGACTTAGATAAAATGTAGGTTAGACGTCTTGGCAATATTCACATTTCATATTGATTATATGACACTGACAGTTGTTACTAATAATACTGATAGTTTGCAAAATCTTTAATACAGATGTAGGCGTTTAGTCCAAGTTTGAAACATTTAAATATTATTCAGCAATTGAAATTATATTTGTACTTATTGAACAACCCCATTCAAACACGTTACTGCAAGTTACCAACGCGTCACTTTGGAAAGAGTCCGGAATTGGTTATCGCCTCAAAGCGTAACATACATTCTGCTACTCTACCGGCTGTTCGTATAAAAAAACAGATGTTTTAATGTCTCTATAAGATTGAACGTAGAATAAGCTGTTCAATACTTTCAAAAAAAGCAATAATTACGTGACCGATAGATAGGTATATAATAATACTAATTAGCAAATATAATTTACACAGCACTATATTCATAGTATTGATAGATAAGGTGAATCATATGTTATATTTTTCTAGAAAGGGTGACCACATCTCGAATGTTCTATTTATACAAATAACTGTATTTGATTATGACATACAATGACGTTAATTAAAATATCATAGGTATAACAGGATAGGCTTAATTTTATTACTCGCCGTTTATTATAGTTTATGTAACATGTACATGACCGGAAATATGTACTTGCTTAACTGTTATTGTTACTTACCTACATTCTAAGAATTTTACCTATCACATAACACATAACACATGTTAAGTAATAATCGTCAGTGCCAACATTTGCATACCAAAACGTCGGAAAATCCTGGTTGTGACAAACGCTAATACATGCAGATTACAGACGAAGATGTAGAGATGAAACGAAGAAAATATAATAGTTATTCTAACAATAAAATGACCACAGATCAGATTATCTAACTCGATGGAGTTCCATCGATCATTTTGATCGTGGATCTATGATTGCGATCAACGATTTTGAAAAATCAAGCAATAAACTATAGGATAGCATTTCTAACCATATTTCTTACCATTAATTTCAAACGTTTACACCGTCACTCCCGATACCGTCTGCCCGTGCTTTACCCATTTTAGAGTGTAAGTGTAAAAACATGTCAAATTAAAAAAATAAATAGGTCAAAAGAACAATAATTTACTTACCACTAGTTAATATATTTATTTGGAAATTGCGTTACATATTAATTTTTAAAAAATTTCAGAGAATTATCATAGCTCACATCAATCGATCAACTGACGAATTGCAAAATTTTGGGAAATCGCTTCACCAATTATCAAGTCAACCGTTCAAAGAAGTTTGATAAGATAAGATAATAAAGTAGACTTTAACCAGGTAAAGATATCATACGAGAATCATTTTACACTTCCCAGTTTCGTTAACCGTACACAGTCGTCATAATGCCACGTAAGTATTTCGTTAATTTTTAATTATGCTTTCAATATCTGCAACTGCCACTGTTTCTCTTCCGTTTCACCAAAATCTGACAGTTCCTCCATATCCCGAATATTCTTATCAGATTAGTAAGGAAAAATATAATAATTTTCGTATAAAGAGGTCTAATTGTAAGTAAAATATAATACTGAATTAATAATTCAACGCATAATGAAGTGCAGTGTTAAAAAAAAGCGGTAGATGAAAATTGAATCCTTGAGAAGTCAATCAAGCCGTATTTTAATTGCTGGTATTTAATGGGTCAGGATTTTTTTTTTCCTTATGCCTCAAAGTCACTTTATAAAAACGTATACTGATAGGAGACGTGTAATTGAGGTACTCTACTCTACTTCTTATTTCGTTGATTTTGTTCGTCTTTAAAATGAACGTGTAAATGTCAGAACGAAATTAAACATAAGTTATAAGACAATTATAATATTTCAATTAAAATTCACCTTGCCTCCGAACTACGTATTACATAGTGCAAATTACGAGTCTGCGGAAAAAAGAAAGCTGTACCAGCAAAGGCTTCTAAGATAACCTCGTGACTTCAATTAAGGGAGGGGGGGGGGGGGTTAGGTTAATGCGTACGAAAAAAGGCATGTTTTTGTGAATTTTTTGTGACGACACAGTTAAAATCTGTTCATTAAAACCAATATTACA
>JARQSV010000705.1:326914-386399 GCA_030142285.1 Calameuta idolon | reverse complement strand
ATGATGTCTAAAGCACCTTTTTGCTCCTGTCTACGACGGATCCTGCCTTCTTTAGTTTGTCTTTCAGCTTCCTGCTCGGCTCGGTTTATACGTATGGAGTCAGTTGATCGACATGTATAAAAATACTCGTAACTTCGTCAATTTTGCTCTAATCGACTTGAAATTTTCACACAATATTCTTAAGATATTATGCATTCAATTAAAAAAATTAAAAAAAATGCAACAAAAATTGTTAATACCTTACCCCCCCCCCCCCCACCCCCCCTAACACGTGAATATACTTGAAATAAATAGTTATTTGGTAATCCCCCGAAAGAGAATAAACAAATTGTTACATCATCTTCACTTCATCCATACGGGAGATATTAAAACAGAATGAAAGAACTCAGACTATTTTTAGCACTTAATGCGCAAATGGGATTTTATTTAATGAACAAATACCATCAGCACTTTTTAATTTTTCTACGTAATAGAATTGGAAAATCCTGATATTTGTAATTCTTAAGGTCAAATTTCGAAGATTATGAATTATATAACAACGATACAATGAAAATCCACATTTCACAAGAAATTTGTATAAAATTTTGGCTTGAATATGCCAAACTTTTTGTAAGGATTACAAGTAAACCGATTGACAATATGATGAGCGTAATTCAAAACATAATTCGAAAATTAGCACAAGACCAACAATTTCTGAAAATATTGCTTTTATTTATTTTGCAAATCTAGTCTGATTCCTTTTCACTATATCTTTCTGCAATTCAATAATCGATGTTGTATGTTAAAACGGAATATTGCAAGACGATAATTTTTTATCGAAGAAATTCATATAAGTTATTAATCCTTTTATCTCGAAGTACTCGACTAATTGTAAGATAGTCTCAGGTTGAAAAATGATGTTTTTAGAAAGTATGAATATTCTCTGCATATGTTCAGTCTATAATAGGATCTATTGATCCAGATAGCGCATGATCTTAGAATATCCTAATTTCGTCCTCCACATTCGAAATAGATACTCAATATTATCAGTTCTAAATATGACTGATTAGTATCTTCTGAGAATATCCAAATTGCATAATCATGCTATCTCGGCTAGCATATAGGATCAGAGTAAAGAAATATTTTCGTAGAGAAAACAATTTTGTATGATACTTCAGCTGATAGAAAGATTTCGAGAAAAAGTTGTTCCCCAGTCGAAAAGTTATTTAAAAAATAATTTTCTGAAATACTTCAACAATAATTGCTTGTTATTATCATTAAACAAGTTTTGAGTTCATTCCAGCAGCTCATAGATGGGTCCATCCAAGTCCACATCGTTCATTCCCTGACATGGCTGTACGCGGTGGTCGTGACCAAGATGGCAGTCCAATATTCGTTGGCAGAGCATTTCATCAAGGGGACATGATACCTGCCAAAGTTATTCCAGACAAATGTGTCGCTTATGTCGCCTATAACGGAGAAGAGCATGCAAAAGACGATTACGAGGTAAAGTTCGAATATTTCATTTGTTGTCATTAGTAATTGCTGAAGAAAGTTAATTTTTCCTTTCCTATAAGGACAACAAATTCCAACCGTCAATTCACGTTACAGATTTTATGTTGCGGTGATTTTGCCTGGGAATTCTCAAGTAATGGTTCTATTCCACCAGGCGCTTTGGTCGCTGGACAAACAAGTGAGGGTGAACCATTATTCGTAGGGCGGGTACTTCATAATGGATCACAAACAATTGGCAAGGTAATATAAAGTATTTTAGAACAATAAATGTCATGGATTAACAGATTTGTGCATAAATTTATTTAAATTCAATATCGTAATTTACTTACAGATCCAGGCCAGTCATGGCTGTCTTTACATTCCGTTCGACGGCGAGGAACTCTCGTTCAGAGACTACGAGGTGCTCGTCGCTCATTAAAGCCTCATTTTATAAAAATATTTCATAAACTATGGTTATGGTTTCAAAAAATATTGTGTGCTTTTGTAATGACATGGGTATGAACGTAGATCGTTACTTGCCTCAGTATTTCTTTTTATATTGAGTGATGATATAAAAAATATATAAGAATTGACTAAAGCAGTATCACGGATATATATGTATATACATATATGAGTAAAGTGTAATAGTACTTCAGTGTCATTAATAAGTTCTAAAAACTAGTCGATATGTAATCGTGATTATCAAGAGATTTGTAAAGCCACATCATAAAAACATATTTAGTTAGTTTCTTTTAACGATAACTCAACTTGGTTTTGGCGTAGTGATAAATGTGAAAAAGATTCCATTATATTAAGGAAATCGTTTTGCCGTGTATGCTAGTCAATGCATTTGAGTGATTAAACATAACAAAATAAAAATGACTTTTATCTTATAATAGCGATTAAAAGCCACGAATTTAACTTTCGACATATTATAAGAGTAAAATAAATTAACTTTCTTAATTGATATCGATATATTGTAATTATTTGACTCCGGTGGTACTTACTGGGTAAAAAGCTTTGGCAGCACCGTCGATTCGCCGACGAGTCGCGTTCGAGCCGGCGCGTATCTATAACGTTATGTTGTGTGGAAAAGAAAATGTATAATCGAGTATCGTGAATTTTCTATTTGGATATGAATCGATACAGTGCACGTGCAGATGATGGAATTTTCAAAGGGAAATTCATTACAGAAAAACAAAAATTGTGGCAATAAAATGTTATCGACAACCGTTTCAAGGATACATTCATTCCCGAGGATGATTAGTAGATTTACAAGTTCTGATAAAAGAAGCAAGCAAAAATCATGCAGCAAAGGCTACCTCTGTCTGTTATTTTTTTTATTATCTTTAGATCAACATTGTCTCTTTTTAACCTGTTAAAATTCGCAATCGGTTTGTGCATATAAATCATATTTTCTTTCGCTGCCAAGTGGAATTTCAGGCATGGAATTGTGTGCTTGAAATAACAACGAGCGGACTTTTTTATGGCGGATAACCCTACCCAAAATTTCGGTAGATAAAAAAACTATGCTCCAAGTATCAATTAAAAAAATCAAATTTTAATGTTGAAATTCGTGTCAATGAGATGGTTGCCTTAAAGAATTTGTAATCTATGTTAATTTAAAAATAATCTAATGCGATAATCAAATTTGCGGAACAATCGCGCAGTTCCCGAGATTCCATTTGTGCCAGCATAAATGTTCACATGCAATTTGTACTATGACACAGTTTAAATATGTTGGCATCGATAACGATAACGAGGAAAATGATAAGCTGATATAGAGTTACGGTTAAAAGCTTATCTCATAACAGGTATAAGTTCTTGGTGTCAAACGAATTGGTTTATAGACGTTATAACTATGGCAGGTGAGTGTCGAACAATTGATTTTAATAAATACATTAATTTTGTTTCACAAAGATTTTATATCTCATTTTTTTCATTGGGGATCCCTTTAATTTTTTCTGAATAATAAATTATATTCCCGTGCTGTTGTTTCCCTGAAAATTAATTTTCGAATAAGGAATTCGAACATTTATTTCATCGAATTGCGATTTTACCAAAATTCCGAACGGGTAATTTCTCATATTAGTAGTTTTTTTTTTTTTTTTTTGAAGAATTTGGATTATTATGCATTAAGATAGTCCATTCGCAGCACCTAGTCAAATAACAGTTCATCATCAGATCATTGAAAATAAAGATATTGCAAGATCATACAAATTTTAACAATATAACATATAATTTTACATGCACGAATTAATCATATTTAATTATATGTATACTACATTAAAAAAATATCACGACCAGCAATGTGTTGGACTAGATTTTTTAGTTCAAGTCGCCGTTTTGACTACATACATAAAACAAAATCCATATGCCATGGGATCACTTACTTATTTAACTTCAGATATCAGAGCAAAAATTTCGGTAAGCGCGTCTTTTCGAGGTATCTTAAGAAATCTCGAAACTTCAGAGAACATTTTAGAAGATTGGTTATTGACTCTTATTATAAGTTATTTCTCGTAAAGTGCTGTTAACCTCGCCTACTCTTTCGTACATATACCCCTTATTACTGTAGATTCAACATATATATCTAATTAAAGTAACAATCTAATACCCCTTCTCATGAAAGGATTATCTTAAATGTTTCTATAAGGTAGTGGATCCATTGGTGGACTGTTTCAATCGCAGAAACCCTTACAGAGATACGATGTATGTAAGAAAGACGAAAATATGATTTCTTAAGTCTTTAAAAAAATTTAATAAAATCTGGAGCACTAATTATAAGTAATGTTTTTCTTAATATTCTTCTTTGCCCTTTGGTGGTATTATTTTTCCGTGCAGAACCAAGTGCCACACTAATTGTAAGTGAGGTTAAAATCCTTTTTTTTTAAAAGGCATTACGTATACTCAACTAATAACAATTAATAAAAGCGATTAAAGTAAAATTATGATAAAATCGTAGTGAAACATTTTTTAATTATTTTATGAAACAAAAATGTAATAATATTTTTAAATATTAATTTTTTCTATTTGATTATTTATATAGAATTCAAGTGGGTACATGGAAGATCATACATACCGAATACTGCAGTACGAGGTGGAACTGACATTGACGGTTCTGAAATTTTTGTTGGCCGTGCACATCATGAGGGTGAAATGATTCCAGCCAAGGTCATCCCCTCTAAGGACATTGCATACGTATGTTGGGGTGGCAACGAGCATGGAAAACGCGACTACGAGGTAATGCAACTGAAAGTGGCAAAAAATAAAAAAAAAATAAATTACATTTACTTCGTAAAGCGTCATAGAACTATTTAACTGTATAGATTTTTTGGTTCTCAGATTTTATGCCAAAAAGAATTTCGTTGGATACCATCCAACGACGGTCATATTCCTGAACATGCAGTAAGCACTGGCAGCACACCCGATGGAGAACCCCTCTACGTAGGTCGTACGTTTCACGAAGGAAGTCTTAGTGTTGGCAAGGTACTACGTAATCTTTATTAAAAAAAATTATCATCGTGAACGGAAATTGATATCAATATTGTTCCATTTAATCTATTTCCAAGAAACTCTGCGTCATCGATTTCAGTATAAAAGATGGATTCTTGATGTTTGTCAGATCGTTGCATACTGATAAACGGGTTATCTTAACTTGAGATTAACTTAAAAATTCACGATAGAAAAAATCATTATATTATTATCGGACAGAAAAAGAATTCGTGTAAATATGATTTATACTTCACGACACTTCACTCCATGATATGGAGAATTAGATTATTTTTGTGATCATAATAATTGTTATGTGTACAAATACGACAGATACTGATTACACATAGCCCATAGCCCAAAAAAACGCACAGCACGAACTGAAATCTATAAAGAAATGCTGTCTTGTGAAAAATATGGCACTTTATAACCTAACAACTTTCATATATTGTTTCCAAGTCAGGAATACATGGGACGTAGAGTCTCTAAGTTAATTATTTTTGAGAAACAGTGATTTCAAGTAGTGCTCGAACGTAATATATCCCGCGGTACTATTGATAAAATAAAAATATATATCTGTGAATATAAATACCATGAAACGCAAGGAGAGTGAAGTTTGTAGAGGGAAAGGATCGGCTGATTGCGTCCTCGACCGAGCAACTTTTCTGTCAATCTTTATTTCTATACACTCAAGCCCTTCACCCACAAAATAACGTAACGACGTAAGAAGTAAGCGTGAGTAAACCAACCAATGAGAATCTAGTATTGTTTCCTTTCAGGGGGGATTACTAGATTCTGATTGGTTGGTTTCCTTACGCTTACGACATATGTCGTTACGTTATTTTTTGTGTGAAGACTTTTACAAAACATAGACACGTACCCGTTACGTTAGCTTAGGACTACTAGAAAATCGCTATGACTTTCTACGCGGCAAAACAAACTGACGCATATTTTTTAACGCGTGTGGTTGTCATTCTGGTTGCAGGTACAATCGAGCCACGGCTGCCTCTACATTCCATTCGATGGTAAAGAAGTCTCGTACAACGAATACGAAATTTTGATTCTTGACTAAGAATAAAAATAACACAATTCTAAATGACAATCGTATTAATAATATTTGTAACGATAAATATATATAACTGAGATTTATATGAAAATTCATTATCCTTGCTATTGCGTCAACAAAGAACAACAAATCCTATGTAAATTATGTGAATAGCCGCGATCGCAGGTTTATAAACAAGTAAGGCTTATTAATTAATACAAGGTTTTTCAGTGATTCCATTACGATCAATTAACTACATGTCGTATCACTTTACTGGATCGAAATGAAAAAGCCACTTGTTACAGGCACAAAGAATGCGCAAATGTCCGTAATTATTTGCCTATCTATGTAAACGTGTACATGGTTACAACTATTCGATGCGGTAACGTTGCATCAACGTAAATGACGGATTTAATGAGGAGTTCACAAAGAACCTCTATTACGCAACCGACTCTGCAGATAACAGCGAAAATTATTGATAAAGGGAAAGATATTCGTGAAAAATCAATTCGAAGTGAGGATGATACTCGTCGAAAAGTATCATTGAGACATAACGGGAATCTGTGGCTAATGACTTGAACGAGTTTGTAGGTTAGGAAATTAGTTTTAAAAAACATTGATTTGTATCGAGAATAAATTTGTATACGAAATGTATATTCATATGCATATGAATGATGTATGATATGTATGACATTAGCCTACAGGGAGAAAGATATTTTTTTCTTGTTTCTTTAAATAATATATTGTATATATTTAGCAAATTCCGAGTTATGCTAGGGAAATCGGATCAAATTTGTGAAAGGTTACTAAGCATTTTAATTTGAAACGGAATAAACAAAAACAAAATTAGGCAGCTAATCCCATGGTAATTTCACAGGTTAAGAAGTACTTTATTCTAATTGGATATTGTTTCCTAATTGAAGGTTATTCCTGAACCATGTCGATTGGATTCAGATTTTTTGTTGTTAAAGGGATAACAAGAAGCACCAGCATCATTGATATTATTAAATACAAAGGAAATGAATTTATTGTCCTACAGCTTCCCATTTTTATAACTTTATTAGACATTGATTATCTAAAAGAATAGTACACACAGGTACAAGAAGCACTCGATAGCAATTGCAGTGTAATACGTGCAAATTACATTGTTTCCCTAGAGCAAAAATGAATGAGCACTTTTACTTTCCTATTTTTTTTTATTTCTTACCTATTCTTGTCAATAGTCAATGACCTGAACAAGTTCGATACGAATGATCATTTAGATTATTAACAGCTGAAAAAAAATGTAATGATTACTTTATTTTCGTTTATCTTAAGGCAACAAGGTGCGTGACTCGTTCTCGTTAAAGCCGAAAATTTGTTATACGCATTCTTGCCGGATATCATATCGCTTAATGATATACACATGAGGTTCTGAAAAAATACATTTTTTATTACTTATTATTTACGCATCCTATTAATTAAAGTTGATTATCAAAAACAGGATTTTAATTATATTCGTATGTATGATACGTAACCGGATGGGATGCATGTATGTACCTAATGGTATCATATGCCTAAGACCTAACCATATCCAAAAACCTATTACAATAATTATATTATATAATCAACAAAAAATTGAAAATAAATATGATCATTATATCGCGTACTGAAGAATTCGATTATAACACAAACTGCGTATATTTTGGGTTCAGCTTTTTTTTCCGTTTTTGTTTTTTAATGGTTGAACGAAAATCTATACAAATAATTATTCATTTGGCACAAAGGTTGTCATACTTTTTCGAATATTTCTTTAGTAAAAAAAAAAGTCAGTTTTACTGATATTTTTGTGGAAGACGATGAATATGCATGATCTGTTTTCAGCTTTATTCGTGGCATTGAGACGGCAGATTCTTTATCTCTTAAACGTACAGAAAGTCCGTTGATAAATTGTAACATCGACATCTTTTTATAATCGACAATTTAAGAGAGGTTGGATGCTAATTCGTAGCTACGATTTAAAAGAGACTTTAACGATCGGCAATGAATCGTTGTTCTCAATAATCCATTCTAAGTGCAAAAACGTTAATTCATCTTATAATTTGTATAGAATCAAGATAAACAGAAAGTCATCATGGAACACGTAATGTAATTGAGGAAAAAAATTTGGTTAGGATCCTTTGTAACAAAAAAAGAACTCGTTGCAAGGTTGTAAGATTATAAAATAATTTTGTTTTCGTCGAAACAATAATCCCAAATTTATAGTCACAATCCCATCCGGCGATAACTTCAATACTACCAACCGCGTCCTGCATTATGTCGAAACCTCAAAACAACTTGACGAGTACATTGTCATACTGACGATGATTTTACAAGCATTACTCACTTAAGCGCATCATACCTTTCGAGCGGGGGCCAGTTTAAAGCAGTGATAGATAGTGAGATGGTCGGCCATTTTTATTACGTCATGAAGAACAAGGGGAAATACATAGAAAAAATGATATTATTTTTAATGAATTTGATTCCCCCTAACCAACTGAATATACCAGTGGAACGAATTGTACGAGTAAATTGTCTTTTGAAAATTCTTTCTTTAATCCTCTGAAATATCTTCTTTAGTCTAATTAGTAATTATATAATTATTTTGTGATGCAAGTAATATATTTCCATGTGCAAAAAATCGTTAAGAGTTTATCCAACATATAAATACCCAGGAAGATAAAAATTAATGTTTAGTAGATAATTTCAGCTGTTTAAATCTTACATTAAACATTTTCAAGAATTATTCATATATTATACTAAGGATATATATAAATGTCATGGCTGCCATTGCATGTCAAGTTCATCCAGTCTAGTACTTTCAAGGTTCAATTATTCCTCAATGATGATATACATATACATGAACATAACCTTAATCAGTTTTATGGGTCAAGTTAGTCCATACATTTTTATAGAACGAACCTGAATTAATAAAAAAACACGTACGCAGAATTCTCTTAAATTTTGCATTGTGGATGTAGCTGTCAATGCTTAGGTGGCTTATGTAAGGAAATTGAAAAATAGAAAGTTACATTGTGAAAGTATGCGCAAAGGGAGTGAAATAAAAAAGAAAATAAATAATGCAATTTATTTTAATAATCGTACAATGTGATAGTTGGTCATTCCTTGTGTCGATATCATTTGACTCTTGATCGTCACTTACAGAATAAAAAGAAATCGAATTACGTTGCCAACCACGACATGACTTAGATATCAAATATTCCCAGGCACTTTAAACGTACTTTGACGAACGGTTTTGTATAATCGGTTGATAGCATTGATAGTGAAAAAAATAATCGTAATCAACGAGTCCTCGTTCCTCAATTCCTCTATTGTCTCTAAGTTCTTCCTCACGCATGATAACGGGACTATTATTCATAATGGGATAGTATGCAGTTTGTTTAGAGGCCAAATGAGGTCTAAGTTCATGCATTACCTCATGAATCATTGCCTACCCATATCCTTATCTTATTATTTCGGTGTAAGGATAGAAGGCAACCGGTCATTCCCAACAGTAAGAGTGGAATATCGGAACTGGAATTCTACGATTGAAAGAAAGTGTCGTCTATCCTCTGACGTCATCTTTGTTTACCCTGAATCGCACTCAAAGATAGATTATTCTTATAATAATACTCGTTGTCGCAAATAAGTATATCGCTAAAACAATTGCAAAGGTCATGAATCAGTACCTATCTGTAATGAGGTGATATTAAAATGATTTATTGAAAAAATGTTGTTACCATTATAATATTACGCAATAGATCAAAGGAATTTCAGAAATATTTTAACTAGCGGTTTTAACTGTAGAGACAATATAGATCAAATAAATCTAAGAATTGAACGCACCTTGAAGAAACAGCCCCTAATGAAAAAATGAAAATTTATAAAACTGATCATAAAAATAATAACAATATTAGAGATGCTGGTCGACGTAGAAAGATCAGCTGAACCCACTAGGCAATGTACATACGAATTACGTAGGTCACTAACAAATGCAGTGATAGTGTCGTGACTATGGTAGAAGAAGAACGCCTGGTACATACATAGGTAGTAACCCAAGGTGGGGAGGTAGAGGTGGAAGATCTAGTAGAAAGGAGTGGAGAAATAGTAGAATCTAGAGAGTGGTGGTCGTAGTAGGGATGATGTTGGTTGGAAATAATGATGATAATGTTGGTAGTGATGGTGACGATGGTGGTGGTGTATAATGGTACAGTACTGGAGGGGGTGGCAGAATTCGAAGGAGCCAATGGTGGGAGGTACAGATGTACCACAAAGCATAATACGAAACTGTTGAGTTGAAGTCAGACTCTCGCGGACGAGTATATTGTGCATACCCAGGGTGCAGTTACCGGCAGTGTCAATTGGTTCATCAGATGCTTGACACGCCGAAGAAGATCTTGAGATTGTAAATAGAGTATTCGAATACAGTGAGTAAGTGTCTTGCACGTAGTACGCCGAAGAAAGGTCAGCAGGTACCCAATAGAGCAACTGTAGAGATCAACTGTATGAAATCGTACTTGGGCAGGAATTGATCGTTGAGAATCCGTCGTGTCCAGGTAGCGTCAAATCGAGCCAGGATGACTGACTCGATCGCGACGACACCTGGTGTCATGGAAGGAAATGAGAAAAAGGGTCCAGGTGATTGCAATCAGACAGCACCTTCGACCGAGGTCGGTGACGGCGGCGGCGTCATCAGTTGGAAGTCAATGAGCGCCAGGCAGAAGTGGACCTTCCTGACTAGCAACATCACCGTGGAACCTATGGTAGCCTGTTACATCATGCCTAGCGTCCTCGCGTCCTTGGCCACCCAAAATCTCAACCTGGAGAAGGCGTGCCGCGTCAACTTGGCTTACTCCGATGAAGTATGCAGTGCCTTGACGGCGAGGAACACGACCGGCTTTGAACAAGAAGAGACAGCGGTACAACAGCTGGTAGCAGGAATGCAGACCTGGAAGACCGCGCTGCAGAGTGCTCTGCCTACGATTCTGATCCTTTTCATGGGCGCCTGGAGCGATCGCACAGGATTGAGAAAACCTTGTATGCTTCTACCCATCGTCGGCGAATTCCTAACTAGCATAAGTCTTATAGCGTGCACCTACTGGTTCTATGAACTTCCAATGGAAGCCGCAGGCGTATCCGAGGCGCTTTGGCCTGCACTCACTGGAGGATGGTTTACAATGTTTATGGCCATTTTCAGTTACATAGGGGATATCACTACTGTGGAATCCAGAACCCTCAGGATTGGCGCTGTTAATGTCTTCCTGTCGATTGGAGTCCCAATTGGAATGGCGCTATCTGGAATTCTTTACATGAAACTTGGCTTCTATGGGGTTTTTGCCATATCAACGGTGTGCTACGTACTGAGTTTCATTTACGGACTTGTCGTTATCAAGGAACCGCCTCGACCACCTGTGCAACAGGTTGACAAACAGGAAAAAAGAAAAATGTCTCCTTGTGCTTCCGTTCTTGACTTTTTTTCACTGAGACACATTAACGAGACTTTTCGTGTTGCGTTCAAAAAAGGTGAAAGAAATCGACAGAAGCGCGTTTTAGTGCTCATGGTCATCGTCATGGTCGTTATTGGTCCCCTGTATGGTGAGTGATTTTTATTTTTATATCTTTAACATATTTAGATTACTCTAAAGATCACTAGTGACATAACGTTGCTTGTCCGTTACGCAATTTTATACCGTTACCAACATTATTATTCCTATGCGAATTCTTAATCACAAAAAAAAACTCGTTGACGTACTATTTGAATTTTCGAATGATCCTCTATGTCACATGTTCCTTCTACTGATGTAACATTAAATTATTACAAGATTTATTTATTCGAGCTGAAACAGATACACAGCTCATCCCTTAAAAATTTAACTGTAGCCTCACAAATACTTATGTTAGTCTATTTGAATATTAGTCAATTCGTTTTTTGTGTTTGCATATTAGATCGCTATCGACTTTATTTTGTTTTATCAAGAAGCAAAATACAGATTGCTATTCAACAAAATAAAATTTATCTTCGTTTTGGTTTACCGAACAATTGTACCACGTTTATGACATTCCTAGATCCCTACGTCAAATATTTTCCAAACAATTGATTCCTTGACAAGGAAAGGTCAAGCAATACCATGAAAATTAAACACGTCGATAACGATAAATAATAATAACAATACTAAAATCCGAAATTACAGTGATGCGCCAACCAAACGTCAAATCCGTTTTTCAATTTTGGTCCAATTGTTTTTTTATTTCATTACATAAAACCAGTGTTACCTCGACCATAGTAGTAACTGAATCGATTACGGCATTTTAGTATCACAACGTTCAATCTATTACGTTCAACATTCAGCGACTTCATTTAAAAGTCTATTCGAATAAGCTGTTCAGCATTTTTGATTATTTATTATGATATCTGTTATCATTATTAATAAAACGACAATAAATATTGGATCTGAAGACAGTCAATTTAGTTAATAAAAATATACATAAGTACAAAAATAAAATCGAGGACACGTATTACAGTTGATGCACGTGCCTTAGCGAAAGTAGGAACAATTACTGGAAAACATTTTGTTTCCGCCAAAATTAGTTACTTGAAAATTCATAAAAAACACCGAATATATTTTTTTGGGAATTTTGCACGTGACACCATTCTTTTAGTTTAAGCCTTGACAAAAATTATCTGACACTATTCAGTACTGATACTCTCGCGCAGAATTGCAGCTCAACTGTATTTATCACGAATTCAATTGTTTACGCATTGTTTGACGTTCAATCACGAACGTAAATGTAACAATGACCGGTTTAGATAACGCAGTATGATTTACCACTGATGTTCATATACAAAATACAAGGTCAGAATACTGTTGGAAATAGTAATTATTTTTCAGATTTTTAAATAAAAAACCTTATTTAAATAAACGTTTTGTCGAAATGGTTACTCCTGATTGAAAATAGCGACTTCTAGACGACTATCAAAACAATGCCACGTGGTTACAATCTTAAGCGATTTTGACAGTTTTTGTAAATGAAAATGGAAAATGTTGGAATATTATTTATCGTGGAGAACCCTCTATAAGCATCAAATGATAATGACGACGAATATCGTAAAACGTGAATATTATATTTTCACATGTAACATTGCTTACTCGACGTTTCTTATACTGAACGGTTCACATTGTTCCGTGAGATAGGTGACATAAAGTTACGCATAATATTTGAATTGTTAAGAAAATTCCATTACCTTGTGAAAATCGTGATGTCATATATGACGTATATACCTGTAGGTATACAAAAGAATTTACATTCGCATGCACCGGTGCATCGTTACTCTAGTACGGTGTTTTAGGTTTAAATTTGAGATGAGAAAAATGAAAGAAACGAATGAACATAATTATTAATTAACTTTCGTCAATAATTCTTTGTCACTTTCAACATTCATACATTCCAAAATGATTTTTTAATATATTCTACTGACAGACTCGGTGTCATTTTGACAATGACACCACTACACCATCCGCAACAACATGTGCACAGGACATAATGGGCCTTATGTACAGATTTATTCGCGACAAACGCACCACCTAAAGTTAGCCTGCTTATTTAATTTCTATGGTAAAACCACCCTCAGGATGTACGCTTGTGGTAAATAACCATACACATAAATTTGACGTTGGACTATTTTGAGAACGATTTCACTTACGTATTGGCTACTTTCAGGACACATTTTAAGGACCATAAAACTGTGTGTCGAACCGCTTTACGGTCCTAAGAACAGCCGCATCGCCTCAAAGTAGCCAATACGTGAGTGAAATTGTCTTGAAAATAGTTGAACGACAAATTTATACACACAGGAGAATAAGTAAATAGTTCCCATTAATTTTAATTAAAAGGGAAAGTAGCGAGAGAAAATGAAGTAAAATATGTCAATAATGATTGGAAAAAAAGAAATAAGAAATTTAATCGATGGATACTGTATACGATACATAATGTACTATTGTTATTATCAAATTGCAAATATACAGTGAAAGTTCCTAGCGCTGCGTGTATGCCAGCAGGAAAAGTATATATGTATGACACACGTGAAAATCAAAGCCACACGTCGTCTGTATGTATACTATGCAAATTCGCAGTTGGCGTTAGTGATTGGTTAGCGTTAACGTTAATGCCAGCATTAATCTAATTTCAGATCTTTGACCACGCATTGTAGATCAGCTTTGCGTAACGTTTTTAAAGAAAGGCAAGATTTTCAATTGGTAATCGATATAGTAATACTAGACTGGGATCAGTCCAATAACCTGTAGTGCCGTAAGTAATTAACCCTCAGGGTACGGACTATGAAAATGTAACGGTCCGTACGGACATGGGTTAGCCTAACCTGGCAACTTTGATCGACTTTAGATTGGGCTGTAATTCATCAATTGAAACATTTTTTTTTCAATCGATCGGAAATTTTATCTGGTATGCGATGGTTTTATTAGATTTGTGATATTTTTTTATTTAAAAAAAGTTATAGTTTAAAATATAAACAGGATTCTTCCAAAATGGCGCTACTTTCAAAATTCACTCGGGTTACGCTAACCCAGTGTATACCCAGTGTTAATTAGGTACTATCAATATCAGATTTGGATTTTTGTAATTTGATATTGATTGATTACAAATTTGTTGTATTTGAATAGTGAAATTTAAAAATTTCAAATTACATATTTTCATAGAATTATCTATACGTATATAAAATATATGCGGCTCTGTTTTCAATTACATCACGATGTTATAAAAAATGGCTAAAGCGAAGGAGAGCGCAGCTGTAATTATGTATCATTAACTTAAGCGTATAATAATGATGGTATCTATAATTGGGACAGCTATTTGCAATTTTGCGAAAATTTACGTGTTTTATGAAGGAAAATTGACGCCGTTTCGTTAGGGAGTTCTGCAAGGTTATGCAATTGCACTAATCTCAGTACCAATGCCAGTACAGTTATTAGACGAAAAGCTCTTGTTCCTTGAAAATAATGAATATTTTGAAGATTGCGAGCATAAAAGGAAAAGACAATAGAAGCGGCGATAGCTGGTAGTGGTTTAATAATAGTTGGAGCAGTAGTTAACTTTATTCGCAGACAAGGTCGAAAATGTATTATGAAGCGTCTGAAGAAGAGCTTAACGTTCTCTAAAACGTAATGCGAAACGGAAATACTTGTTAGTGGCGCCGCCAAGTGTCTTCGTGCTTCTCTGAAAAACTAATGCGTTAAATCTTTAAGATTCACCTACGCTAGAAATTGTGACATCAGCGACTTTACGCAATATGTATCCATGACTAGTGAGTCACGAGCGTATACGTACGTTATAACGTGGAGAAAAATACAGCTTCAGTTTCGAGAACGAAAAGCTCGAAATCTGAGCATTGAATCCCGGAATCGTATGACAGTGTAAAAGGCACATGAAGATTGGGGTAATAATTCATATATTTACGAACATTAATAGTCTTAATATACTAATGCATCAATTAGTATATTTTTGTATCGTGTTATGATAGACTATGGTAATCCATGGTACATAGGGAAACTCCATCTTTCTCAGTTCATTTATTATATCGAAGGAAGGTAATAAAATTTTATTAAGTCATTAAATTTTTTTCATTTTGTAGTAGTTGTTCAATATAATTAGCAGTATCGTGAAAAACTTGTTTGCGAGAAAATTAACTGCAATTCTTATTCCGATTAACAGTTTATTCGGGTACTTATTTCGCTAAGAGTTTTCTATCTCATATATGGATTATTGCATATGACGATAAAAGAAGAGTTACGAGTATACATGTTTAACCCAAGAATAGGCGCGTGGGGTGTCCGAGAACCCGAAACTCTTCAAATGGGGAAAAAAATCGCGAGATCATTCCCGGGCTAATTAGTATACTATTTTTACTTCAGCAACAACGTGGCCTGTCAGGATAGGTTGTTCAGGATAAATAGAATGCAGATGGTTCTGTATTTTTTTTAAATAAAAAAAAAGAAAACTTTATTGAATGACGATGTATTTCATACATTATAGCGACAAAGGACATTCCAGCACATCTGTTTTCCATTTCTTTTTGAAAGTGTGCATCAACGATCTTTATCGTAATAGAATGCTTTTAAACGTTCTTGCTTAATTCTTAGCTTCTTGTTCGTTTCAAATTTCTGAACAAAGTGAATGGTTACTTTTCCACGTTGAATTACTTGTTGGGTAGTGTAATAACTGGGGCAATCCCTTAAGGCTACCTTGAGACTAACTTCACTCGCTTCCAAAAACAAGATTCGTAAATAGGACTTGCAGACAATTTAACGTCTGCAATAAGAACAAAGCAAAAGATAATTTGATAAAGACCCATTGTGCGGCGGAAACGATTAAACGGAGGTACTAATAAAGAAAACGAACCTGTTGTGTAACTAGTTACGCTTACTCTTACATAACGTGACGTAATTCTACATGTGTACGCGTTCACGAAAAGTTGTTTTACCGCCAAATATAATTACCATTTTCAATTTCTTTATCGCCGCGTAAGTTTGACATGTGTCCGTACAATTTACATACAAGCAATTGATATCTGACAGTTCGCACATTTTGTTAACATAATAAAAATCAGTAGCGTGAAATTAGAAATTATGCAGTGTAGAAATTCCTTTGACTATTTTTATGTCCAAATTAATTCTATTCGAAATTCAAACGGGATTACCCGAAATACAGTAATTCTAGTAAAAATCTAAATAGATTTTATTGAGAACTTTTTTTCTCAAGTATTTTTGTGAGATAACTAATTATAAGCATCATCCTTATCAATGATTCTGTGGTCGATTTTAGAACTAATGGCGCCACCAGCTACTTGTATTCATAGTTAGCGCTTAACACGAAGCACAGTCTTAAGATTGCATATATAATACATATAGTAAAGTACGTGTAAAGACCGTGCTTAACCCTTGAAGCATAGTGACATACTGGTATGTCATCTACTTCCACTCTGGTTTTCTTCCATAAAACTTTTTCAGCGCATAACGATAAATGTAAATGTATATTTAGGATGTTATGAGATCAATTGTTACTACAATTCGATTATTAAGGGTTTATGTTTCACTTAGTGGACGTTAATAATAAGTATAGTACAAAACAACATGTTTTTTAGACAATAAATGTAATTGTGGTTAATCCGGCAGGTAAACAATAAACAAAATATGGGTACAGAGATCTTTTTTGGGTCGTTCATTGCGAATCTGAGCTCAAAATTCAGAAATTCAAAATGATGGGTTCAATATGGCGGACTAAATAACACCAATTAGCGTGATGAAGATGAAACCCCCCGAGAGCCAACTTTCACCTTCATCAAACGACTTTTTGCATTCTTGTTCACCATATTGGATCTGCCATCTTGAATATCCAAATTCTGAGTTCAGATTCGGTATCAGCAGCCTTAAAAACCCTCGAGTCTCGAATTCTAAGTAGAATGCTTGTGAGGATAAATATATGCTTCAAAAGGTTAAGAGAAAAGTCGTGAATACCGGCTTAAGATACCGTGAACCAATTCGAATTGAAATTGTCATAAATTCCATATAAAGTTCGTAAACAGTATTCTCACCAAATCATTCTTATTAAATCAGTGACGAGTTTCGGAACTAATGGCGCCACCGACATGTTCTGTATTACTAATAGTATGAAAGAAAAACGAATTATGCGGAATCTTGTAGGAATTTTATAGAAACACAAGAGATTTTGAGTAAGAACAAAAATGAAATTTTTTATTACAACCAACTAGAAAACGTTATATTTCATTATTGGGATAAGATCACGGTCCTAAATAGTTTCCGAAAAGTAGACAGCAATGCTATTCGTATTTTAACTGAATACACATCAATATCTCTGTAAGGGGTTATGAACTTTGATCGTCTACGTTCAGCGTTACTGTGCACACGTACTCGATAATCTAACCTAACCTAACTCGTAGTTACCGGCTTGCTTCTCTGTGTTCACCTTCACTCATAATTGAGTTTAATGAGCGGCGAATGGGAGGTCGACGTAATTTCAATGCAAAAGTTTCTAAACTACAACTGCGGAAAATCACGGCTTACGATTTTAGACCTTAGAAAGTGTGCCATTATTTGTACACTATCAAAAATATCGCGCAGACTCTTTGGACCACGATATAATTATAATTCGAACGACACACTTTCGAATTTTATACATCCTTTCAGATATCAATCAAAATAAAACTAACCTATGCTCCTGTGGTTGTTGACCTAGTACTTGCTAATGATACCAATCGATCTGATACAACGACCTATACAGCATTAAACATTCAGATACGTTTTAGAAACATTGCATAATAACGTAACAAGCAGATCAATACCTTTTAGCAATGTTTGTAAAACGCATTTAAATGTTTGGTTTTCTATGGGAAGCTGTCATAACCATATATGTCACGACTAAGTAGTCGTAACACACCATTTTCGTTTAAACTACTTTTTATGGCGTAACCTGACAGTATGTTTTCTATTATCGCAGAATACAAAATTTCTTGAAGTACAGACTTTTCTTGTATAATAATCTTTTAATGAAATGCTATGATAAACTCCTATTATAAAATTACATAGAATAGTTCAGTCTAAGGTAAATTATTATTTTTTTCGTTAATCAGCCTCGCGATACTTTCACAGTCATTATATATAGCCGAAGGAGTAGAAACAAGAAGTTTGTTCAACGAATAAAAAATTAGTGATACTTAATCAAGTAATTTTCTGTTTTGAATACGCGCAGATATGTTTAGTTATGTAAGGTATATATTTACTCTGTATGCGAAATTAATAAACGTGGTAAATATGGACTGTTGAAAAAATGACCGGTTAATGTACATAAATTAAAACGGCTTATCAACTTCATTATATATTTGGTTATATTTGATTTCAGGTGAAATGGCAGTAATGTACCTCTTCACTCGATATAGATTTAATTGGAACGAGGTGAAGTTCAGCATGTTTTCCACCTATGGCATGGTGACTAATCTTATCGGTAAGTAGGTACATACAACAGCGACAAAGGTCAGATTTCTAAAATCATAAACCTTATCCAATTCCGTTAATGCTGTTACGTGCTCAAACGAGCGAAAAATCAATAACAAATTTGATTTTAGTCATCGGACCAATTAACTAAAGAACCAACAATTATAAATTAATCACGAAAATACAATGCACAAGTTAAGTTTTATCTTTAAGTTAAATTTTTCATTAAATTCTCACAATTTTCGAAATAATGTTTTTTTTTTCAAAGTCACAATCTATTTATTGAAAATTCTGGAATCGTCGCGTTGTCATGCAAAGTTCTTTGAAAATCGACACAGAAATAATCCATCGTGTAAAGTTATCACTCTTACTCTTTTCCACTATAGGTAAACATTACAAAATGATCTGAACACAGCTTTTGTACCTATAAAACATTTTCTCGAATTCTTAATTGTTACGTAACACGTAAAACATTCAGACTCGTTCCAGGTCATTGTTAATAAATAAAAAAGATTATTATTTCGTGATGATAATTTTCATTTATCATCGTTATTCGCAGAAACCGCAGAACACTAGTAACCTCTATCGTCTGAGAGAAGCAACTATTATAAAAAGTTACGTACGAAACACACTACCATCTCGAATTTTCGTATGCTGGAAATATGTAATAAGTTACCAGCTGTTGAAACAATTATTTCGTTATGACAGTATGTGAAAAGAAGAAACATTTATTTGACACAACTGTTACCTATTATACATCCTGTGACACAGGACAACCATTTTCCGTGTCAGTTGGTAGTCTGTTTGGCTATGCGCATACGCCTATGACTTTTTCGCAGTGGCGCAGAACTAGTAAATACTCAGCAATTCCTGTTACTTACCGGGGGGCTCGTCCGTCGCGTAGGCACATTTATTATGACTTAGAGGCCACAGACTTTGCGTCCTTCGTTTGCCATTAATATAATCTCATCACATGCATACATAATATTTCAAACCGGCCTACTTTAATTATAGATAATACTAAGCCACTGACGTATAGTATATGCATATCGAATGTCAAGATCGCTTTGCAACCTGTAATAGGATAAAAGACGGTTTATTTTATTATTCCCTGATACAATTTTATTTGTTAGAAATCGCATACTAATACGATTTTTTATCAAATTTTTTCTTACATTTATATTAATAATAATATGTGCTATGCAATGAGATTGAAACTGGTGTACACAATGTACCGAATATATGTTGTTTACATTAAAATATTTATCAGAAAAGAGAGTTAAGTATTTAGTATTCTGATTTTGTTTCTTTGGATATATTCAAAAATTCCTTGTCTGTAGATACTGTTAACCATTTTCATTACTCTAACAAGCATACGAAAAAAAAGTAATACAAACGTATTTGCGTTTTAGTTTTATACAATTATTATATTACAGTGTTCAGACCTTTTGACTGAATGAATAAATAATTCTTCATATTAAACCGTTAAATTGCCTGGAGGCTTATCGAATAAAAAAAATTTGAGGTTATGCTCTCAGAAATATAATTTTAAAAAATTGAAGTATACACATGACAATGTAAATGAATTGAGTAAAATATATTTATTGGTTGATTTAAAAATTACGACTCTTATAGAAACACGTTAACAAGTGCAACATTTCTAAAATGTCTAATGTATCTTGTTTGTTTTTTTTGTTCTGCTGCTTTCTTGTATCGTAATCGAAGGTCAAGGTTTTTAGTCATTCATCGCATACTAATTGTAAGTAGTCGCGTACTTAAGTAGTGTGTATACGTTCACACTTTTTCGACCGTTAATAAAAGTCCTTGCGTGAACTGTATTCGTTATGTAATTTAATCGGTCGAATGTCGTTGCTAAGCGGAATTAACAATTACATACCTGTATTCACTACGCTGTGTTCGAGAATTGAACGATTTGCAAGGCTACCATAGCCAATAGTTTCTAAACTCACTGCGGTGCACCGACACTGAGATCGCTTTGGTATTCAAAAAGGACGCGTCTGTAATAACCAGCATGGTACCCGACGTGCGCGCGCATGCGTATCCACGCATACCAATCATGAAACAATAAACTTCCTAATACAAAAAACACGAAATACTCATAACGACTACTGCACGTAACAATACCGAAGAACTATTTACAGTTGGCTTTGAATGAATTTGAATGGGAGTCCAGGAGAGACATTAAACAAAGAAAAGAATGATGAAATTAATTCATTCATAATGATCGTGACTATTAAGTAATCGTGAAGTGTGTATGTTTTTACTATTTATTGTAATCAAAATGGATATTGATTTTAACGAAATTATTTAAATCTTTCGTAGGAACTATGGTGTCAGTGGGCCTGTTTAGTCACGTGCTCAAAATTGACGACGCTTTGGTGGGAGTAATGAGTTGCATGAGCAAAATTCTTGCAAGCTTCGTTTACGCATTCGCTACCACCGACTGGATGATTTACTTAGGTTCGTAAAGTGACGTAAAAAGAGGTACAAAAAAAATTGAAGAAACGCAACGCGTTGAACGTTACATTTATTTCTATTTATGGTATGCGCAGCGCCATTGGTGGAGATCGTTAACGGAACGTCCTTTATCGCTATGCGCTCCATTGCTTCCAAATTGGTACCAACGGACGAGCTAGGTAAGATTACTTTCAAGCTTTTTTTTCCTTTTAAAAATTCCAGTACGCGCGATAAATTTTGTACCACTATTCGTGTAGGTTTTGATTAAATGATATTAGATGACTAAATAGCTTTACGTAGTGCTGCATTTTTTAAAAGAATTATCTGGTATATCCATTTAGTAGAACGTCTTTGTGAGACTGACAGTATTAATTTTCATATTTAATTAATGCGATTTGTTTTGAAAAAAAGGACAACCGTTCCGTCAACTCGCGTTGTGCTCAATTTAAAAAATCGACTAAGAGAACTTTATATTCCAATATGTATAGTGAACGATAAAGTATAGAATATTAATATCGATAGGACTTATCGAGTATCGAATTTGCCAACTTGAAAGATATTCATGTACTCTACCGCGACTCGAAGCTTCATAATTACCCATTGATATAAAAACTGTCTATGATTGACAGTACCCCTTCTCAGTTTTTGCTTTCTATGAAGGACATGTTATTTATATATGCAAAAAAAGATATCAGGAAGATGCAATTCGTAAACTTTTAATTATCCTTGGTCTTCCCGTCTATCCTGTTTTTTATAACGTGCTAAGCTTGAAATTATTTCTTCGCCAATGTAATACACACAAAGGATAAATGACTTGATGTACCTGCTTTTAAGTTTGATAAAATTATTTAATTAGGTATGACGCTAATTGTTTTTTCTATCGGATTTTTTAAATCGTATTTTAAAATTCTCATAGAACCTGGTTACACGAGGTCACATAGTAGAATTGATACTGGACAAGAGGTCGTTCTGTATAGTATAATAAAGTAATGAGTAATTTAAAAAATTATTGTCGTGATTTTTATTTTCTTTTTTATTACAGGCAAAGTTAATTCCTTGTTTGGAGTTTGCGAGTCCCTGATGCCGCTTGTTTACGGGCCGATGTACAGTTCCGTTTACGGTGCCACGATGAATACGTTTCCGGGTACCTTTTTCCTATTGGGTGGCTGTTTAACGATACCGGCAGTGATCGCCTTCCTGTAAGTTAAGTCTAGTAATTACATGAACAGGACAATTATTCGAATTGACAATATTTAGCTATAATTTGTACATGGCTGAACATTCGTATGTGTTAGTGTTAATGGCATGTTTTGATTAAATCAGCATGTCCAAGTAATAGCATTTTTTAAATTACGTAAGGTTGGATGACATAATCCCGGTTTGACATGCATCTCTGAATCAGCAATTTTTGCTATATCGTGATTCGTAACATTAAGGTAATTGATTGAAGTAAAATTAATGAGAGAAAAAAAAATCAGTATTTATTTTCAAGGCAATCACTTGTTTTGTGACGACTATTTTGAAAGAATAGTTGAAGGACGAGTTGACATCTTTACGAAATTATTAATAATTATTATATTTTTATTTGCTCTTAAAAAAAATTTTATATCAACAAAGAACAGGTTGTTGTTTATAAATTGATTATTTTTCACTGTTTTATTTCATTCTTGTTCTTTTGCTTTTAATCAGGTGGTTATACACGGAGCACAGGAAAGACCGAGCATTGGCGGAATTAGAGATGAAGGCGAAGCAAGAGGCGGAGAAGTCCGATAAAATAATAAAAATGACCAAGTTTGAGAATGCGGATGATAATAAAAAGCAAATGGAAGTGAATCGATTAAACGGCTTTGAAAATTCGGCGTTCGAGTCGGAACGTTTGTGACGCAAATAACGAGCATTTTAACTGCTGCAGGAAGCAAGGACGTGTGTTTGTAGACAGAATTACAGACGGTAAAGTAATGAGCGTTCGTGCGAGTTGCTGTACGTGTAAAAATGTAAAGTCGAATGAAAAATTTAACGAGATGAGAAAAAAATGTGGACGTCAATGTTAACTCGGGAATGCTCGCGAGATTATATTCCGTATTCAAATAGCATTGAATTAGGACGACGTGTATTATCCTGCGCGAGTAATTCTGAGTTAAACGAAATGTCTGTGATTTTCATATTTTGAGGAAGATATGCCACGCGGCATAAATTATATAATAAGGTAAACTCATATATAAATCATGTTTTTATTATTAAAAAAATCTCAACTGTGAACATTCGCATTTAACGATCGCTGCGAATGTGTTGTCTTGTTATGCGGTTCCATTTATTGGAAATTTTTATCAAGAAAATTTTAAAAAAGCTACAGATGGCAAGAGTCAAGTCTGACCACCGAGCATTACGAATATACATATAGTGTGTAAATATACGTGTGCGTGTAAATAATATTAGTAAGCGCACTGTGCGCTTCCTTTGAAAAATTTTGTAATCGTCCAGGAAGAGTTTTTTCAACCTGTGGGATGAGCTAATGACGATTCGCATTGTTGAATGCATCCTTGTATAAAAGATCGTACTTAAGTAAGTTAATGCAGATAAAAAAAGAAAAGTATTATTGGATGTAGATATTAGTATTACGAGTCTCTTTTTATTATCTATGTTAAGTTAGAAATTAAAAGTGGACCACAGTAACAGCTTGTCAAATTTCCGATTAATTTGGCAATTGAATTAGTAATTGTCAATATCATCTTCAAACAAATGTCTTAAGTGAAGTAACTTAAAACTTAAATTATAAAGTTTACGGTACTAGTGTTGAAGTAAAGTAAAATATACAACACGAAGCTGATTGTCGAAAACCCCATAGTAAGTTAATGGTGTATTTTAAGGAGATAAATAAAAATATTTTTTATGAAGAACATAACGTGAATTTTTGGTATTTTCAATCAATTTGAGAAACAAGTGATCTTTGGACTCTTTTTAGTTGTAACTTCCATACTCGCATCTTCGGATTCGTGAACTCATCTTTGCACTATCTGATTACAGCAGTAGTCAAACTGTATGCTTAATTATAACAATTGTACCGATAAATAGTTGGATTACACATTATTGTGATATAGTGACGTAGTTTTTTCTATTTAAGAGAACAATAAATTAAATTCTCCAGTAGCACCTGTCTAAATTTTTTTCATCATAACACTATTAACCGTGTTAACTTTAATGCATTTTGAGATATTTTTTTAATGCAAAACCTAACCATGTATACTTTATATATTATAATTAAAGTTTTATAACTTACAATTAATACCGTGCTTCCATAATGCACTAGAGCCTAGAGGTATACGCATTCAGAGTCCAAAAACACACACATGCAGAGTTCTGGAGAGAACGTGCACATAGAGACCAAGAGCACATGGAATACAGAGATGAGTGGGGAGATGTACAACGCTACGGTTTTAGGCGATACCAAAAAAATGCCACTAAATCGTACCGGCGAGTTTAGGACTAGGATTTTGTGATCACCATCTCCAAGGATGGTCCGGTTTAATTGCGACTAGGTGCATTCGACAGCCCTTAAATAGCCCAAAAATATGATGTATAATAAGTTGAAATTATCATTACAGGTGAGTGAGAACCTGGACCTGGGTCCACCACACTCGTTTTTCTGGGTGGTTTTTTCAGAAAGGGGACCATATTTCCGCTTGGAACTATTGTTTAAATAATGCTGGAAGCTAGCACCGTATCGCTGCACTCCTCAATGTAGACAGGCATGAGGTGTGGGGTTTGGCTTAGTAAATCTCATCGAGCTTACACTGTGCACTCCAATTTAAGATTGCAAAGAAAAATATTTAGCCATTGTCTGATGAGCGGCCTCGTTCTAAGGGTTGCTTCTGGGAACCAGGCCGTTCTTAACACGTTCATGATCACGCTCAGCTCGGCTACGACGGGATATGCATTATCGACGGAGGCGATGATCACAAAGTCCTACCCCTGGACTCGCCGCTACGATTTAGCGCCATGTTTTGGGTATCGCCTAAAACCGTAGCGTTGCGCATCTCGCTACTCCTCTCTGTGGAATATATATGCCGTAGTTCACGGTTTAACCGTAGTCTACCACAGAGTACGCCACAAGACTAAAGTGACAACCGTGACAGCAGTCGATAATGAAACATGTGGAGCCATTATCCTTGATTGAAGAGATAAATAGCCTGAAAGGGGCCCAGAGAGCCCATTAGAATAATATATATAGATTATATGCCACATATCACATCGGCGAGGCGCAGAATACACGAGCATGTCTAGTCTATTTATATTATATCAAAGCCATTACCCTTCAAATTGTTCCAAGTCTCCTCACTAACATATAACACCAATCAGTAACATATTTATTCAATAAAATTCATTTTAAAAACTGCTCCATTGTTAGATTCTATATAATAGTACGTATATCGATTACAAGCGGCGCCACTAGTCACAGAAAGGACTCCTAAAAGCAAATGAAACTGATTCTATTTTATCGACAGAGCTAACATTAGCTTTAGAAATATTTTAAACACCATTGTTTTCTCTGCTCTCTCAATGATCAATGGTTAATCTTCGGCAAAGCAAAACGTACACATGAATACGTCACACAACACTGTCAGAGAGTGGCGTGATACTCTGGAATTCGGATCGATCGAACTTTGAACAAGTAGTCACAGTGAACACGCGAGACACGCCGGACATCTGATAAGGTAAATAGATGTGTCGTCTGTTTCTCTTGATGTTTCTATGGATCGGGACATTGATGTATCTACTAGTTCGCGAGGGACTTTGATTAATATCATAACGTAACGTTTTTTTTGTTCTCTCTTCACTTTTCTCATTCAGTTTGGCTCTCTCGTGAAGCGTGAAAGAGAAAATCAACGCGAACAGTGCGTTGTACTTTTTTATTTTCTTTACAAAAGGACGCATCGGGAGCAGATACAATTTCGAGGTTAGTCTAGTAATTGATTTTATTTCACGACTTGATCCTTTTACTATGTCATTGACAATGAATATATATTGTCGGACGTTATGATCTTGGTTCACAATAACAAGTCTCGATTAGGTTAACTATCACTTAATCCTTTGATTATCCTGGGTAATGTTTGAAGGCTCCTTTCTTTGAGACAATAGGACTACTGAATACATTGAATACAGTATAATTCCTTGTTATTGGAGTCACAATTAATCATTCAAAATTATATTAAAAAATTATCACTTGTTTGGTTTTGGAGTCATCATCGTTTGATTCATCTTGCCGGATAAGTATCGTTTCCTGGAATTATAGTGATTCACTCTTTCCACTGTACAATCTTGTCAGAAATACGTGTATCTTTTGTAAAATAGTTCAGAACGTTAATAATTCAATTGTGTATTCGTACAATTGTGTATAACGTATAATTTTATATAGTGTCGTACCGTTGCAAGTGAAGCTATTAATTCCAAAAGGAAAGTAGTATGCACGTATTTATTTTTTTTCGACAGATGCAAAGTAATTTTGCTTCCCTTCTGACGCATGTTTTCAAGCAAACTCTCATTACGATACTACTGGTGGAAGGAAACGTATATTATCGCATGTACATACTCGAACGGATTTACTAATTGGTAAATGTTTTTCCTATATCCGTCCTGGGAGTTTAAATTTCCACAACCAAAAAAATGACGACATAGGTAAATAATTTATGTGATTCTATTGAAACTTGTGCGTATTCCGCAAAATCTGTCAAGGAAAAGAATAAATTTAGTATTTAAATATGTGTAAACTACAGAATAAACATGGCCGTAAGAATTCAATCGTTTTTCAATTTTTCTAACGAGAACTGGGAGTCCGATAAATCCCTATACAAATTAACGTTCTAATCTTAACTAACGATAACTACTATATCAGCTATTCGATCAAAATTGCAACGAATTTTTCCGCACGTCCCAGAGACCCAAGATTCAAATATTATTAGCGGGATAGTCTATAGTGTACTCTGAGTGATCCTCGTGTATCCCAGTGTGTCGTTCTAGCCTTAAACTGCACAGAGTTTTATCGTTTTCCAAAAAGCAATATTCAATAAATTAAGTTTTTAAGGTATTGCTTATCGTTGTGAATAGAAATTGGCAATAGCAGGTGTGCGCAATCGTATGTTCATCGTTAAAAGTTCGTTAGACTCGCGCGATTGGTGTTTCAAATGTCACGTGTTACTGTCATATACATATGCTTCTATATTTACCAGCCATTTTTACAAACCGAAAAATATCCTAAGGTATACCAAACTATTTATTATTTCGAGATCCACATACATATATACTCCAATTTTCCAGAAAACTAAGACAATTTTTTTTTGTTTTTTTCCTTAACCTCACTGCCAAAAATGCATCCAATACAATAACAATCAAATTCATTTTATACTAAGTTGGTACTAACGTTTCGTGACGTCCCTTTCGGTTTTCCTTTGGTTTCTTATTTTATTCCTTGTCTCGTCTTGTTACCGTTATTTTTCAGCGGAACGAATGCGTGTATATAATTGACACTATGCATGACCCCAGTAACCTTCGGCTCGCTGACATCCGGGCACCAACATGCTTTACGTGTCCGAGGACATCCGTCGAATGTATTCTTTTTTACTTTTTGTGAAGCAATGAAGTTTTCTTCCAAGTCATGTCACGATAATCAAGTTTAATAAAATAAACAGAATGCCTTGACTGCGTTCAGTGGAGTTGTGAGTAATCTTTATGACTAATACGGTAGGAGTTCTAGATAGCATAGTAATCAGGTCACAAATACAAATTTTTTGGTCAGAGCACGGCCTGAAAAATGCTTTAATAATATTAAAAAGCAAATAAAAAAAAATACACATGCTAAAAAGGACCGATGCACCTAAAGCCTGTAACTCTTTGCAGTCATAATACTTCTTGGCTTGGATATTCTATCGAGAATATCCCGGATTTCCAACGTAAACAGTTTAAAAAGGCCTACGATTTTCTTTAATAAATTAATATATTAAGTATGATTAATACAACTTATTATCACATAATACAAATTTAAATAATAAAAGTTAATATATTGCTTCATGACTAATGAAAACTTAATTTTATAATAATGTGGCCAGAGCATTCGCCCATAAAACGAAAGACCGCATTCGAGTCCCGGTTCAGTTATCAGTATCGTTTCTCAAATTTTACAGTTGCAGAAAGTTGACGAAATATGCATTCCTGGATGTTCAAAAGTAATCTAACCAGTGGAATTTCTAGTTTCGGCTAAAATTTCATTTTCGGTTCTGTTACGAATGTATTCCTAAACTAGTGAGAGTTACTTGAAACTATTGTTGGGAAAGTTGGAATATTTCGAAATCGGGAAAGTTTTCAAGTAATAAATACTTGTTCGTACTTTATATATACGCTAGTTCGGTATGGTATATGTCATACTAAACTAAAGTATATGCTTATCATATAATTTAATTATCTTTGCATATTTATATGTATAACTTTTCAGAGTGATTTCCCACCTAGGAGTCGGTTTTCACAACCTGAAACTCGCATTGTATAACGCATTATGCTATCGTAATAAATATATATGTATATTTTTTTTGTGTATATCGTGTGTAAAATTCGTAGGCTGGGTGGTATCTAACAAGGAAGATAACTCAGGTGTCGTCCTCCGATTTCGTTCGTTTTGAAATATGTTATTCTCCATCAAAATTTAAAAGATACGTGTTTTTATCCTCGGAAACAGGGTTTTAGGGGGTGAAATCAATTCCTAAAGTAGGGCTCCTCGAGGGTGAGTTTCGCACTTTCGCACGAAAAATTAATGTTGGTCGGTTCTGGTAGGTGAATGCATTAAAATTTATAGGGGTAGAAAAGTGCGAAATTTTTATAACAAAAAAAAATATCAATTCGACTTTGATGAAACCAATTACATTTGAAAGTGCTAGAAAAAAAATATGAGAGGCATATTTTTGCGTTTTTTTTTTTAATTTTATTTAAGGGGTGAACCCTTAATGAACCTCCCTCCTCCCTATGCCCGTGCAACCAATTTCTCATTAAAGCAGCACCATCTATCTACAATTTGCTTTGGCAATTATTAGAAAGATCTTTTTATGTGTTAATTAAAAAGCTTAATCGTATAAATTTTAATGCATTCACCCCACCAGAACCGACCAAAATGCATTTTTTATTATTCATCATGAGGACTATCCTCAAATTGGTCCCATTTAAATATCTCGACTGGAAATATGCGAAACTGAGAAAACAGCCCTTGAGGAGCCCAACTTTGGGGATTAATTTCACCCCCTAAAACCGTTTTTCAGCAGGCAAAAAAGAACATGTGTTTCACATATTCTGATGGAGAATAACATATATAAAAAGGAATGAAATCGGAGGGGAACACGTGAGGTACCTTCCTTGTAAGTTAGTTACACCGTCATCCATCCGCGGGGTGGTGCGGCGATTGCGCATTGGAGACACCGAACTAACGTATAATTTCGATGATAATTGTGTAAGGATATACTATCTAAAGACCAATTTAATCAATGACGTTTTAGTACAGAATTGCATAAATCGTACTTTCGGAAAGAACACATTTTTAATATTTCGTCCCAAGACTGTAAGATGGCGCCACCGACGACGCCAACTGTGCTTAAACTACGCGAACACAGATTTTTCTTTATCTATCCAGGTTTAAAGACAGTTCTTCATTTCACATAATAAATATTTTTCACACTCCATTATTGATCAAATCTAATAACACAAATGTAAAAATAGATCGTTATCATCGAACAAGGGTTACTATAGCTTCGTGGAATTTCGAATAGAATAACCCCCGCGGCTCCCGCATAATAGGCGAAAGTAACATTTATTTTTAGTTTCACTGTTAATCGTTAGTGTGCAAGTGCTACGTGACTCTCAGTTGATAAACAAAATAACTAATGTTTCGAAATGGCAGATAATCTTATCAGCTACTCAGCTTACAAAATGTAACACCATATCAACCGAAATATCTTACTTCCGACTGAGGTTCGGATTTGCACGTCGAAGTAAAAAAAATAAAAAAGGATAATTCACGATACGTGAGCTATTATGAATAATTAATTTTTTATGAGTCAATTAAGCATATCAACGTTTGTTTTGTAAATTAATTGAATGGCAGGAATTAAATTTTTTCAAGACTCTTGCAGACTTTTATGACAATTTTTGAGGATACTGTTATATATATATATATATAATATTTATTCAGTTATAATAACCGATAGCGTAGAAACAGTAAAAACATATTAAATTTACATTAACAAAGCTTACGCCAGTAGGAACCAGCAGTACAATTGAGCAAAAGTCACGGAAATAATACAAGTATGTATAATAGTTAAATAAAAGAAAAAAATCTTTAGCCCCTTGTCGCTCCCACTCAGTGTACATGAGAAGTGTCCTTAATGATTTCAATATATTGATTATTCATTAATTCATGAGCAAATGATCAATTGCATAAGAATCGAAATTTCCGATTTTTTAATTCATAATTTCTGCCTTCTCTGTACATTGTTATTCCGAGCTATTGTGCCATCCGAAGTTGGTGCTTTTATTTTATTTCCATTTATTCCTATGGTAGAACCATCTTCAGCCGGTACAATAGTTCTTACTGAATTGACCAATCAGTTGTGATCACTTTTCAAAGATGTGTTTCCGCTGAGAAATAAAATTGTGTGTACCAATATTGTATTTTTTGTATTGGTATTCCCAATAGGGAATAGAAATAAATTAATAGCAATGGTGGTTAATTCAAACTTTAGTTTTATTCAACTCACGAGGATGGAGCTTCGTAGACTCTCACTATCTCTAGGAGATTAAAAGGTGATCTCATAGACCAAGACAAAAATCATCATTTCTAGACTAAGATCTCTCTGTTCTTCCTTCATATAATTATTTATGTTTGCGTCTACTTTCTACGTAGATTAGATCTCAAACTTATGATATTGAACATTACTTCTTAGTATTGAACTTTAAATAATCCAATGGTTTATTTATGGGCGTGAATTCAAACATGGCAATTCAAGCATTATGTGAGAAATATGAAACACTAACGCAACTGTAAATGACGAAATACTATAGTGTGAACTGTAATAGTTACTATGAAAATTACTCATAGTTTATTATATAATTATTATTCGATTCGTGTGCCATGGACGGAAAGTTGTAACGAAAATGTGCATATATTTTTTAAATATGTAAATTTTTTGTATAAAGTGGTCAATTACTATGATGAAATATTTAAATTAACTTTTGCTGTTTTCGTGTTATAGGAATGAGGCTGCAATGGATTTACGTAATTTTTGGTATGGTCGTCTGTGCATCGGCCTTATCCGAAGAGGAAATTGCCGTATCTATAGAATTAACTGAGCTTGGCTACGAAGAGAAATGTTTCGAGACAGCACAGTCTGAATGGGAATTCATTAACGAACCTACTAATCAGACCTTTGCAGATTGGGTAAGTTACATTTTCAAAAAGAAAAAATAAAAAACATTACACTATTTAAACGTACTATTTTGAAACGCATTTAGCATACCTTTACTTAACATATATTATTAGAAAGTGGGTAAATGATAAATTATGCGACTGACTCGAAAAATAAATCGATAGTCATATCTTGCCTATATCACTATCTATGAATCTTATCAATATGATTAAAGATTGCAATATCTGTGTCATTAAATCTGGTTCAATTTTTAATATATTTACCAATCAATTTGCTCTTAGTAATTAAGGCGTTTTCCATTAATTATTATCATTAAGAGATTGAATCAGGTAAAATACCCATTGACATTAGAAATGTAATTTTTATCCTTGTCTTCGTTTTTTTTCGCCACCCGGTATATTTTATTTGCTTAATTTGACCAACCATCATACAAGTATGTTATATACACTTGTATTCATGCATTATATATCACTTAGTTAGCTCTAATCAGGTACAATTTTGTATGTGCATTTAAAATGTTACTGATGGTACCAATAACGTCGTCTTAACGTTCTAGGATTAAAAGATGCGCATTGTACGCTGAAGGTTATATAAATTATTTAGATTCACTTGCGTCATGGGATATCCATCTTAAATTGTTTTTCGCCGTACACAATGTATGCACGAAGAAAAGAGAACAGAAATGGTCACTAGTCTGGTTACCAGTGAGTCCCAGCAGTGAATCCTACGTTGGAGCAAAATATTTGTCACTGACTAGCCTAATAAGGATTAGCTCCGGTAACAGTGATGGTTTCCGTCTTTTAAATAATCAGTAGGATTCCACGCTATTTGTTACTCATTTTCTATGCTACCTGGGACTGGCTGCTACCCAACTAGTAACTGTTTTTTTTTTTTTTTCCGGTACAGACATATATGTTTCATGTGCGTGAATGGCATTTGGCATATTAAATTTTTTACGCACATTGTGAGCAATAATATAGGTAATTTACATGCGAAATGAAGAACCATTTTGCACGAATAAATTTTCATATACTCAATACTGCATTTTCGTTGCAAATTATTTGACGCAATTATTTATCCGTCTGTTTCTCTTTTTTTTTAGGCAAGTGCGCAGTACAAATATAGCATATTCAAGAAAGTGGAACGAGATGTAATTTTGAAAGTAACTGACAATTTTGAACTTTCGTCGAAGTTGTCGTATAAGCGTGACGCTGCAACCAAGCTAGGAGATGCACTGCTGGAAGAAGAAAATTGGAAACAGGTATAGTGTTTATGTATAGTGTAATATATATTATATCTTTTCTTTTAGCTATTTGTATCTGTATAATATATGTTTCTTACGCATTGCAGTTTGTAACGTTTGCTGGTCAAGCTGAAGTATTAAGGGCGTCGGCGAAGTACACTGACAAAACGAAGAAGTTATCACAGCAAGGTATAGTCAACGTATAAAACGAGCTGGAAATATTTTAAGGCGTATTTTATAGAAATATTCGATTTAAAATTCAGATATATTAGTAAATGATTCACGTTGTTTTTAAATTTTAATCACTTTATTTTTTCAGATGTGGAACGTTTGTTGTCGCAGAGCGGAGATGTCGATGAGAAACGCGACGCCTGGGCGTCTTGGCATCAAGAGTTGGCACCTCTATTGCCAAACTTTTCGCAGCAGATTCAATTGATTCACGAAGCAGCCAAAGCGAATGGTTTGTACACAAGTAGATAAAAACTCAAGATTTTTTACCGATTGCATATAAGTAAAGAAAGACATAGGTAATGATAGGCGATACTTTTGTACTTTTAGGGGAGAAAAACGTTTCGCAATATTGGGAATTGTTATCTGCTTATCCAAATGGATATGAGAAGCTAGAGTACACATGGAACGAAATTTCTAAACTTCACAAAAAAATTCGAAATTTTGTTCATACTCGTCTGGTACAAAAATATAAAATCGTCAGTGAAAACGAAACCATTCCAGCTTATCTACTTGGTACGTGACAACATACGAAAATACCATGTTATATGAATTTTATAAAAAATATTATTTTTTCTGCTTCTGAAGGTTCCTTGCAAGGCAACGATTGGATCGCAATAGCTGGTGATGTGACGCCCAATTCTAATATGACATTTGACATTAGGAAAAATCTTTGGAAAAAGGTAAATCAATTTTCTCTTGGTTAAGCTTTACAATTTCTCATACATGCTTTCTATCCAAATGAACGTTCAATAGTCGTTGCCTGACGTGTGTAATGACACTTACTCTTATTTTATGCCTCAATACGATCTTGCCTTGACACAATTAGATTTGCTCCTTTTTATCGAGATGAACATTAATTCTTTTTTTTTTTTTCAGAACCTCATAGGACCTTCCTTGTACAAGACAGCTTCAACGTTAGGAAAGATTACGTTGAATACAGGGTTGGGGGCTGAATTTTTGAACAACAGCCAATTCGATAAAAAGTGTCCTGCCAAACTGATAAATTTCTGCAAACTTGGTGAAATGGGGTGTGTTTCTATAATTATTCAGTTATTCTTAATTCTCCATTATTTTTTCTATCTTATAATTTAATATTTGATTCAGTGTTTCTACGTGTTTCGATGCATCCTTGAGCAACTATTTGACTGCACATAAAATGGTCGCTAAGGTTGTCGTCAATCACCTAATGACCGACAGCTCACCCATGCTAAACATTGCCAATCGATATTCCGGTAATAATCAATAACGACAATTTATTATGATTCAGGAGTTCATTTGGTTGATCCAAAAATCATTAATGCTCTTTGTTACTGCCAAGTAGCTTTGGAAGAAGGAATTGCGGAATTGTTCGCTATTCTATCGGTAAGTCCAGTAAGACTTCGTTCACTGGGTTTGGTAGACAACTCCAAGAATACGGAACAACTGGAAATAGAATCTCTAATGATCACAGCACTCGACGTTCTTCCTCGTCTTGCTTATTACATGACTGCAGATTTATGGAGGATAAACGCCCTTCGAAATGGAATCAACGATTCGAAGGATTTAATAGCTTCTTGGTGGAAATACAGGTAACTGTAGTATCATCTATCCACACATTTCGACATGCTTGATATCATATTCCTTTCGTGACCTTACATATAAGTATAGTGTATTTTATTTATTACCTATAAAACAGTATTAACATTTTTTTCATCTTAGATTGCAGTACGAAGGCGTCCTGGGTACCGCAGCTTCGGATGTACCTACTTTCTTGGCTGATAGTTATATTACAGGAAACAAGCCTTATCTGTCGTGAGTAGAATAAGTCGATATTATCGAAGATGGTTGACTCTGCAAACAAGAATGTCCAATATGATTAACTACAATTTTTTAATACTCATAGGAAATTCGTTGGAACGGTACTCGCGTTTCAGTTTTACGAATACCTAATGTCATCTACCGAAGTTCGTTATGATTCAATCGAAGCTTATCCTGCTAATCAGGTGTTAGTGTAAGTATCACAAGGAATAAATTTCTTTAGAAAGTATAAAAGCAAATATATATGCTTGAAGCCATTTATGCTTTTGTACATAAAAAAAATTAGTTTTATTATCAATTCTTTTTCGAGTTACGCAGGACAATGATATTTTTTTTTGTTTTCTAATATATAAATTTTTTATCCAGAAAAATGTTCCAAAATGGTGGCGCCGATGATTGGACCACAGTCATAAACGAGTACTTAAAAATAGAAGCGGTTGATTCCAACTCATTACTCTCTTACTTCTCGCGTTTGGAGGATTATATTGATGAGAGGAAAGACAAAGACGAGGAAAAGTACAGCAGTGCAGACGTACAAGAAGCTGAGCTTGAGCAGCTGGAAGAATACTATCGGGTTCAATTTAGATCGCCAAGTACAACAACGACGACGACGACGACGACAACGACAACGACAACGACAACAGCAGCGCCATCTGTAAAAGAATTAGATTCAAAATACTCTCACAATGAATCCACGGAGTCTAAAATCTCACCGAGGAAATCACTAGAATCCGCTAATAATCCATCCAATATCCAAGCAGACACGTCAGAAGCCAAAGATACGTCCTCGTCGGTAAAAGTTAATAAAAATGTGTCTGAGACGTCAAAAATCAAGGAACTGGAATCGGAAGTAGACGCGAAGAATAATCCTAAGATCAATACAAGTAAAGCTGTGTGGGCGGTGCTTGCAGTCCTCTTAGCCACTGTGACGATCTGTTTGATTGCCATTTTTGGCAGAAGACGGTGCCGTAAGACACCAAAGAATAGACGTTACGTTTAATTTTTATGTGCTAATCGAACTGGGTGTTTATTTATTGTTATTATGTTTCTCTGCTAATCGCCACGATGAGCAAGAAATGCAGACAATTACATGAGACTCAATTTGAGCCACGCATCTTATTGGTTGCTTGCGCCAAAATGACTGTTCCAGGTTTCCAATTCAGTGAATCGTATTGGATGCTCGTATTTAAATAAGGGTTAGACATTCTCCCGATCTGCTTTATTAAAAAGCTCAAATGCATTGGGGAATCTCTATTACACATCTATGATTTTTCCCATTTCAATTGTCCGTTAAAATAGTGGTAGTTGCGCCTTCGTGTGTGAGAATGAACTGTAATAATTGAATGAAAGCTTATTAGCGGTCTTATAAATTAAATATAATTTAAGGAAAGAACATGATCACTACTTAGCAGAGTGATATTACGTTTTTTCTTTGTTTTTCTGTATAAAGCATTTATGCTTGGAATTGCGCGCAGTGCAAACGGAAGTACACGCACATGATTTATTGTTCGTTAATGGCATTATGTATTTTTATTCACTTCATACAAATTATTTATACTTTATCATTCGATGTAGTGATTGAGCAATTTTATTTGTGCATTTTGTTACTATGCGAGGAATGCAAAAGGGCCAATATTTTGAAAAATAATTATAGGTAAAGGAAAGTAAGGGTACTAAAACTTTGCTCACAGAAAGCTACTGATAAGTAACCGTGATGAATTTTGTAATCTGTTCGGCAATGTATTGCTTAAAATTGCACACGAGATACACTAGTGTAGTATCGTACTTCATTGTTCGCAATTGCAACAAAAACGACAAACATTACAGATCGCATTGAGGAGAAGTGTATTTTTATGTGTGTTAAGTATTTTTGTAAATATTATAATGATAAAGAGTGGAATTGTCAAGTTTAAAGATATGTACTTGTTCACGATCTAGTATGTCGAAAATATTTTTCTAACGTATTAAATTGTAACCCTTTAGCAGCTGTATTACACAAACACACGATCCATCAGTATGTATAATGTCGCTTTCGAAAGATTTATATTTTTTATAAGAGTATTTATTTTGTACCTGTCAGAAAAAAAAAGAATAAAAAATAAAATTGTCTAAAGGTACAAATGTTAAAAGTTCACACTAATGAAAATTTTTGTCGTTTTCATTTAAATTCGTTTTATCAGTCGGGATAGGATTCGATCATTTTATCCTGTAAAAATCCTAAACACAACTCTTCTCCACAATTTTAAAAAATCACTCTCGATGCTTCGAGCTCTCTTTCATCGCCACTCTGAATCACCAAAATAGAATTTCTTCCCTCCTAAAACTGTTATTCCTACCACGTGACAGTGCCACCACAAAGAAAATCTCTGATCATGAATAAAACATAAAATTAACTATGGAGCCCATCACGTAACATCCTGAATAACGTTTCCAAAATAATCAACAAATAAATTTCAAAAACAAACAAACTACCTTATGTATAGACTGCACACTGACAATTCATCCAAATAGTATTTCGTGTAACTTGTAATACGTTTTTTCAAAATGAATTATTTATACCAAGTAATATAAGCTTCAAGGCTTATTACTTTAAAATTGAGAAGAAAGTGCAATACTATATATTATATAGCTTGGTTCAAAAACTAGCATCGCACGAAACATCGTCGGAAATACAAATTTTCTCATTTTCAATGCCTCAACACCGTTACACCACGTTTATTATGAGAAACAACTTCCGGTAGTCGAGACCAAAAATATGGTACATTTTTATTCGTTGACCCAAGCGATCAGTTACTTTTCGACAAATGAAGTGTGTACTGCACTTTATGTTTAGTAACTCTAAATAATCTGTAGAGAATAAAATGTTTTTAAATTTATATTGAGTGAAAATTTAAGAGACTTCGTACGCTGTAAAAGAGGGAAAAGAAAATCGATAACTCCGGAAGTGCGTAAGATGCGATAAGAAAAAAAAAAAATGTCGTGAGATTGTGCCGAGTGACGTAATACCATTTCTACATTATACATCTACTCCCGTAGGAGGGTTCAGAAAATCAATATTATAAGACCTTCTCGACACAAACCAATTGGAAAGCTCCGTTATGCATTTCGAAAATAATCGCTATACAGATTCAATGAAATTTTTACTTTTGATTCTCCAGACATGATGTACTTTTTTTTTTAACTAAAGCTGTCTAACACCAAAAAGTACTTTGACCAAAACAGGAGAGTGGGTTTGACAGTCACGGCAAAGTGTGACAGAAAAAGGGAAATACTCAAGAAAATCTAAACGGCATATATTGTACCAGTGCATCCATCATAAATGCATAAGCACACGTACTGGAAGCAGAAAAGGTAGGCCGAAACGTGTATCGTTGAGGACACGCGTACACGTTTGTCAGTTGAAAGCAGAGCGGAAAATCAATATGTGCTTGGACTCTTAAAATGCACTCCGCGCTTCTACCCCACGATACTAACGCCATTTCTCTTATAGCATTTTGAAAGACTACAAAATCGGAGAGACATGCTCCACGTACTCGTCCGTAAGTTGCGTGAACGTAATTCTTTAATAAAGTTCACAGAATCTTGAAATTCTCATGAATTTATGATTATTATGATTGTCGAATGCACGAGGGAAAAAAATTGGAAGAATCGAGTAGAAGCTTAAAGGAAATCAGTAGAATTGAATAAAAGGTTCATCAGCCGTAATCACGAAGGACAGGAAGTGGCCTTTGTATACAATGGCGCATGCGCACTTAACGAATAAGAAGAATTCCATGACCGTCAGCAACCCTTTGACAATTTTCTATGATGGGGTGGTACCTGACAGGAGGTAGCGATAGCGAGGACTCGTAAGGGTACTTGAAAATTTATCTGATAAAAAAAAGTGACTTCAACCCTTACGAAATCAACCCCTTCCCGTAGCGTGATACTAAGGGTTTCGGAAGGCGACGAAGCATGCGCGCTACTTTAATGCCAGAAGTGTCCAGGAGGCGCTTCCATAGGGGTTGTTGCAGCAGTAGGGAGGGGCCTCTCGTTGTGTGACTCAGGATGCATCCCTGAAGGCGCACTAGCAAATTTCTTAGGACGTCGCGGCGCCGGGCGCGCCCCTATGGATTATTGTAATAGACGTTTCTACATGTAGTTCCTAAATCGGAGTTATGACGTGATCGTGCAATTAATCAAGTGGGTGTTCCATGGATTAATCGCGTAGACATCGGCAAAATGAACGTGAGTTACTGTACTGAAAAGTACCTTTAAAATTATTGACTAACTTTGGATAAGTGACGTAGCGGAGAATGCTATAATGTCAAATGATATTTTTGTAAATACTCAAAATTACCAAGAGGGGGGAAATTCATCATTTATTGTATCTGTATGATGGAACTGGACCGTAATGGCTAATTGTAAGAGCACCATGAATCACTCAGAGATTATATACCTATAACTAGATGGACTTAAAATCCCAAATTTATGATGTAACAGTATTTTCGTCCTACATAGCAATTTGTCAAAAATACTTCTAGATATCAATGATTGTGTTGCAAAAAAAACATAGACCCGTAAACTTTAGAGATATTCAGTATTTCCTATTATTTAATTGATACAGTCGAACAATCATATGTAACGTTAGATTGTTAGATAGATGTTCACAAAATTAATAAGATTTGTAAAATATATTTTTACCGACATTGACCTACTTAGCATTTAAGTATTTTAATAGCTAATCGGCAATTTATTGACTTAATAAATATTTACTGTCACAACTGGTGTAAAAATGTATATACAAATTTTGTATACAATATGAATAATTTATGTAACTCGCTATAGCGCGTTGAATATCAACGCTCAAAGATATGGATTTGAATTCGAATATCGTAGTACGATGGAATGGTTGATAGAATGTCTATTGTTGGATTGAGGTGGGAAAAAATCTCTGAAAAAAACAGTAGATAACCTTTTCAAAACAGAAAAATAAAATTTTATTTTTTTTAAAACAGTCGACAATGTGTTACACGCGTTTTTCTCTGTCATCGTAAATTAACGTGACGAAGTCACATAAATTAAACTGGGCATTATGAAATGTGGGGTCGATTTGTACTTGGGTATCTAAATATCGTAGTACAACATTTTTTTCGTAGCAGGAAACGTAGTTGGCTATTGGGAAATTTGAAAAATTGATGTCATTCTCTGAATAGGAAAATAATCAACACGCAAAGGAATTGTCAATTTTCTTCAAAAATATTACAGTAATTACTGCGATTGCGTTTGGCTTAGAAACAAACAATGAAAACACCAAATAAAAAACTTCAGATCAAATAAAAAAGGAAATCACATCTTAGAACCTCGAGCTCTGACGGATACCAACCGTCGTCCGAGAATAGTCAATTTGACACATCTGGACACTGAAACAAAAACGCGATTAGCGTCTCGAGCGAACGCGGCAACGTCTTGAGCTTCGAATGAATTAAAATGGGCAACTCTTTATATTATTAATTATGAACCCTTGAACAAACGTCTTATATTTTATTAATATATTTACGAATCCTATATAGATGTTTCTCTTGTACAGTTGTTATCCTTTTTTTAAAAATCTTTTTCCTAATAGGATTTTAACCTTTTTTCTTAGCACCTACATGTTATCCGACTTCATATATAAATCCATGGGTTGACGCACGTTGACGTAAAAGGGATGGAATTGTTATTTTAAACGCCACATCCCTCGTGTTCGTCCCTTAAATACACACGAGTAAACACGTGCTGACGAACTTACGGAAAACGAGGCAAATGCTCTGTCGGATACGAATATCACTGACAAATAGAGAATCAGAGTATACTTTCTATATAACAAGAGCTAAAATTTAATTAATGCGAATAAATTTAAAAAAAATGAGCACATATTAAGTTAAAAATAATGTTATAAAGCATTGCAAATACATCTTCCAACACTTACGTCTTAAGTGCATAAATTATGTAGGTATGTTCCGAAAAGTACTGCAAGCATCGTTGTAAGTATCCCTGTTTATCAGCATGCAACTAACAATAAGTAAGGTAACGTTCCCCATGCCGTTATACAGGGTCAAATAGCAAAAGGGCATAAGACACAGTGAAAGAAATAGGATAGTATTTTTTTTTTATTGAAACACTTCGCAGACGTTGCGACACTTTCTTAAAACAGTCACGCACTGCTCAAAGGTTAAGGGTTAAAGAGGTTAGCCTCTAAAGGTGGTGCGCATGCGCGTCGCAGTGCGATCGCGAACGTGTATACGCTTGGATATAATCCTTATAAACCATAAAGGCATTTAACCTATTATGCTCGACTTCATTTCCGTCGCGAAAAGCTTTACTGTTCGATACAAAAGAAATTAAATCCACACAGAAACGATTAAGTAATTTTATTCCTATTAAAATAATAACCTTTGTGGGAATAGTGGCGCCATCATCCAATTACTGAAAGCTTTTCTTGGCTTCAACGTTCACTTTGCTCCTTGTACACAGGGTATAGTTGGTCACCTAACAACCGACTCTCCCTTAAAGCTAAGACAAAAGCGTTCGATAGTCTCACCAGTGCTAGGGTTAACTACAGGGGTGTATCATTTATATATGTTTACGTCATAAGTGCTTGCAGTCGTTCGATCAGTACATTTTCTCATTTACTTACTGTAATGACGGGCATAGCTGAGTACTATCAATACTAGTTTAATAGGTACTATGATCAAAGCATGAATATTTTCCCTGATCAGCGCTCTTATCCTGTGTTCACTTGGCGTAAGGCGTAACGTATGACGTCATTTTATTTCAGGCTTTGGCAACGGATATGGTCCGTGGCGGCGGGGAGAGGATCGGTAAGCAATTTCCATTTTATTTATTAATTAAGCCTTGTTAACAAACGGATAAAATAGATACGGTATCATTTTATATCCTCTCGTATAAATTAGGACACCCTATATAGCCTCTAGTTAATGATACTCCTTGCTGCGTGGGCGCAAATTCGTGAAACTATATTTATTTTCAAGAACCTACAATTAGACGTGCTGGAGCCCTTTTTAGCTGTTCAGTGCATCCAAGTACGAGACAGTTTATTTGTTTCTAATGTTTTTAATGTTGAATTTTTTAATACAATGATACCTATGTTTCAACCCATGCTCGAAGAAGCACAAAACCTTAGACCTTGTGTCAGGTTCGAGATTTTTCTGAAATATAATAATATATTAAAATTCTTGCAGAATTAAATACGAAAATTTAAACGCATCACAAAATGTGGATAAAACCAATAGGTCAGAATATTTTCGGAAGATAGAAATTTCAGTGTTTGGTAGATTCCGTAGTGAAAGATTTTAGCTCAGATCAGATATGAGATGCTGCACAGATGAAGATCACCGGGTGGATTGAACGAATGTGAACACTGAATACTCTGCTAGTGCGTGTACGCAGCGTGTTTCTGTATGCGTGTATCTGTATAGGGCTGCTCTATTCTGGCTGAGCACTCGGTATTATTAATAGAGATTAAACTACGCGTCGTGTAGTGTCGTGTGCAAGCGCTCTCCCGCGCAGGGCTGGTACAGTGAACAGTCTGACTCAGAGAGTGGTGCATAAGATACACTCTTTGGTAGGAGTAAACACTCAAATTCGCGTGCAATTCTTTATTACCGCGATTGTACCTATGGAGGATTAATTGTTCGAGAATTATCGGAGGACAAGACAGAAGAGGCACCAGAAATAACGCGTTTCCGTGCGGATTCGTTTAACAAATAGACAATAATTTGTTGTGCTTCTGTGACGTAGTCTCGAACTTTAACGAGTGTTGTCGATTTTTAACGAGTGTTAAGAGAAAAACATGGCGTCGCATCAGGATCACGATTCATTATCGTGAACTGGTGAAGAGGTATACGTACGGAAATTTGAAAATTTGCCCAAATCTTATTTTACTTTGGTGAAACGAAAGCAGGCTGGTATAACGTTGTGAGATTTTCCTAGTCGGACGGATGATGTTTTCCTAGAAAACCATTATAGAATGGCGTAATGGGATTGGAGTAGGATGTAAATAGGGGCGGAGTCTCGTGTTCTCGCTTCTTTAGTTTTAGATACTTTTAATTGTCTGCCGTTGGAAGATCTGTTACCACTATGGTTTCGGGGTGTAGTTTGAACTCTCAATAGTGTAGAATTTGAAGATAAAGACTTGGTGGTTTTTATGCTTAAGTATTAATTAGTCAAGGTTACTGAGGAAACATCATTTTATTGGCTCGTTTATTGATTCGAGTTCGATCAATTTGCGCCACTTGTTAAACGCTTGTTGGGTGTAACGATGTCAGTGTTATTGTATGTGATTTTTTGTTGTTGAAATTATCAAAAATGACATTCTACAAAAATATGAAACAATCACGATGTTTTAAATATTTACAATACAACGATTTTTGACAATAGAGATTATGCGGATTTAATGCAACATTGACAAGGTCGTACTTACTTTTGACAGTTGAAACAATATTATTACGCCTTATATCAATTTGGTGATAAGTCGCAAGAGTTTCTTTTATTCAATTGGAATCTGACAGACTATACGACGCCTTATTGGCGATAATTTCAATAGAGCGCGTATTAAAAGATAGTTGATAGAACAATTAGATAAGAATAAAGAAAAATTATCAGAAATTCTTACGTTTGTAGGTCGTTTCAGACGTCTCGATCGTTATTTCCTTCAGTTACTCCTTGCTGTAACGTTTTATTCCAATCAATGTCAATTCAATCAATCAGTAACTTTCAACTTCTCAGTGTTGGATTTCATCAGGCTCGTAGAACGATATTGACTTTATCAGTCTGCTTACAAGTATTGAATTGTCCACGCACATACTAACCGAACTTCTTTTACTCCGCTGACAGGATAGAATTTCCTAACACAAGCACTTCTTACAGCTACTTTAATCAATCCGCACCATAGAATATCCACTTTGCTTATAGATAACATACTAGAGTGGTCGACTATATTAACATAAAAAGTGTATATGTATAAATAACTCAAGTACACCTATGCTGAACTAACTTGATAGTATAGTATATGAACACGAGCATACGATAACTTAAACCATAGCGATTGACACTCGACGACGATGGCTGCCATTTCATTCTCAGGATATTTTTGACGTTACACACTTTAGCTTTGGTAATTCATTTATTTTCTATTCTAGTGCAAAATATAGCGTATCACATTAACGGAAAGCTTGTAGTACAATATAGCCTTAAAAGCTTTTGAAGTGATAGACGGTTAATGCGGATGCATCAGAAATGCTACAGTTAATGGTTGTGGCAAAGTCCGCTAGGTGGATTTGAAAATAAATATAATACTACGCAACGTATAGTGGGACGTGATTTAACTTTGAACAGTGTAATACTCAACTAACGTACTACTCTAGTGTAACAGTACAGAGAAACCGGAAGTTAGTATATCGTATGAAGTGAAGTGACAGAGACAACGCAGCAAGTGACTATGCTGTAATGTGAAAGAAAAGATTGTCGACATTTCTTTGACAAATGATGCTGGTGCTTTTATTGTGCGTCATCATGAAGATTGCTGAGTTTTCAGTGGGCCGTCCAAATTCGGCTCTTCCGGCACCGAAGCGGCCGCCATCACCATGCTGCAACAAACGGAAGCGACACGAGCGCCATTATAATCAGAAGGCGAATAACGTCAGATGCAAATACATCTTTCGAAAACGTAAGGTTCGACGGATACTGTCGATCACGAAGCACTGATGAAATCTTTATCCTTTTAAATTTTAACTCTTAAATTATTACTGATAATATTGAAACAATTTTTTGTTACTAACAAGAATGTTTTTAAGATCAAAATTTACTAACAGTGAGTAAGAGGTCATTTGTTATTGTATGTGTTAAATGTACCTTTGGAACTTTCAGATATCGCAGATAAATTATGGAATTAATCGAATTATATATTGTTCTTATAAACGCCATTCGCCAAACGAATGAGTGTTTAAAAAATGACGAAATGATGACACAATGTTACAGGCATTTAAATCCAATGACTAATATTTCTGTTAAAGTATTTAGCAGAAATGTAGGTGGGGATAATTCTTACTGCAAGACGCTACACTTATTTATCTGGAAATGCGATATGAGAGACTGGTTGTAAAATAAAATTCCTACAGTTCTCGGATGTCAACTGTAACACATATGTGTGTATTTCCGGTTGCTAAGCGTAATGTATAAATCTTGCTTACAACATGAAACTAACAAAAGTAAATGCTTACCGGAAACTTATACTTATTCATAACCGACTGGGACATATTTTTCGTATATTTTGAGGTACTTTGTATTTAATCTGCCAATAATAAAATTGCATTGCTCTGCGTCTCTTTTAACTGCACGCTGTGACATCTATAAATATCTATGATTCAGAGTGCACGTTAAATTAGGAAATTGGACGACAGTAACGACTCATCCTCCTAGCGTACATTATACAATTAAAGACACGACAATATAAAATATCATTATTAAACATTACGTAATTTAAAAAATATTGATAGGGAATTTACAATTTTCTTATCGCCTGATATATGTATATGATAATGATTTCTTACGAAGGTAATTTGAATAGTAGAAACGTTATGAAACGTCTCTCTCTGGTTAAACAGAAGCTTTTAATAAATATTTTTACCTTAAGAACTACCCGTGTTATATCAATGCCAGTAACGTTTTGAAAATAAAAACTGTAAACTGAAAAGCTCGATAACGCGCTCTTGGTGCCATATTCCGTAAAATTTGAAGTGTAAAGTTTCACAAGTGTGCAGAAATAAAATTCGCGTCGTGTCGGAACGTCTGAATTAATACTCTCAGGCGATGCCGACGCTGATGCCACGGTTACTAAAATTATCCATCGTCTTGAACGCTCCTTTATGCGTTAAGAGTTTTACATGTCCACTTTGGTCAAGTCTTATTGTTGTCAGTTATAAGAAGTTCATGTTACAATTAAAATCGCACGTATTGCAGTGGCGCTGCAGTTGCACCAAGTTGCGAGGATGCATAATATAATCCTTTTTTTGCATAATCCTATTATTCGTTACAAGCATAACTCTGTTCACACGTGGGTGCTATCGGATCGTATGTTGGCAAAGTTCTGTGTGGGAAACGTGTGGGTGCAAAAATTGGCAAGCAACGTGTTGCCATTTTAGCATTGAGCTATGTATGTACGTACGTGACCAAGGCCAGGTACTTATTAGATGCCTTCATTAATCAAGATTGAGTAGTACCTTGCAATTTCTGACACACAGATAAAATTAAGGTTTTCCTCACTTAATCTCAGCAAACTGTCATTTAAATTTATAAAATCGATTATCCGCATTTTCTTTATCTTGCTGTCTTAATCTTTTATCAGAACGTTTATTTTTATATAATACCTCTAGTTTGGGTATAGTATTTGCTATATGTATAAATATGTTTCATACAATATACTGTATTCCTTCTCTGTACTGGCGAACAGACGAAAATCTCTTGGACTAACTTCGCTGTACAGCTATGGAATGTTTATGTATATATAGATACGTACATGTATATATTGAGTTCTTCATACCGCGCAAGTTTCAAGGCATACCTCTAATTTTATACCGTGAGGTCGCTCTTGCAGGCTTCGAGTTTTGTACTTCTTACATTTCGTTTCTTTTTCCTTTTACTCTTTTTCACGTCCAGACTGCACTCATCTCCGTATCATTGACAGGTTATCTTACGGTGTTCTGAAAATTGTCTGAGATATTTTTAAGTGCTCTTCATAAGCCCTTATCTACAGGGTGTTCGACAGACAGCTACTTCAAAGCACAAAAGATAGATAATCGACTTGGAAATTGTTGAAATATTTATCTTGCATTTTTTACTTTTCAAGTATCTTGCATAACTAGCACCGGACATTTTTGAGTGGGTTGTGGGAATGATAATTTAGATTCGAGTGAATGATAAAGTTTCAATTAAAGTAGACCTTAACTACATTTGCCACAGACAAGATTGAATGCATTATTTAATAAAAAAGTTAATGTTAACTATTTTTCATAGATTTGAAAAAAGGCCGAAATATATTTATGTCTTTGGTAATCTTTTGTGATAACCTTATGTGTGGGATATGGGTCCATGTTTCTTTGTTACATAAATATTGAAATACGTAAAAACATTTGGATAGTCGGAATGGAACTCTATTTGTACAGACCATTCATTTTTATTTCCTACTTGACCTCTCTTGATAGAAAAATCAATTAATTCCAGTCGTTCGCTTCATTGCTTTTTCTTGTTTTCGACTGTCTATTATTATTTCTTTGTTTGGTTATTGATTGATTATACAAAAGATTTCAAAATCATCTGCTGACTTGAATTAAAATATTTATGTATTAGATCTTTTATGTAAATCAATATTAACGATCAGTGGAACTCATAGAACTACTATAATTGTGTATGGACGGTGAAGCCATATGTTGCTTGTAAAGTTGTATGTCTGTCCTCTGTTACATTGATATATCTCATTTGACCTAGATCTAGATTCTTAGTTATGATCGATAAAAGAAAATTAAATAATTATTATAATTCAAATAGCATGTAATCATACTTATCTAATGTGCATACTGTCACGGAGTAAAGATGAAAGTTCAGTCATTGGTTGGAGTTTTCCATATATGGTCATTAATTGGAAACATTTTCTATTTCATCCATTAAACTTCTACATCTGAGCCGATATATTAGATAAAAATAATGAAAATTGATTGCTCATATATTTGAAATATAATCTGCAGATTAAATTTTATTCAAAGAACAATGTAGATCAAAATGAAATTGTATACTCTTAATAGTGTAGTGCGCATGCGTAAACTATACGATCCACCATGGGCGTAGCTATAGGAAATTTCTATCAGTTGTACAGTGCGTAACGCGCCGTCACCATATGGACGCAGCGATGTGCGGTTTCGGGTAGTTTTTTTGTGCTTCACGTAAAACTACTGTTCACGATAAGCCAATATCACATCCACAGCAATGCGATGGAAGGCTGTTCGTCCAGGTACACTAAATTTTCTTGAAAAATTCAGTAGATAACTGAAGATCAATCATCTTAATCATCACAATAATTCATACTCCATACTTGTGTACATTCGCTTGACTGTTCCTCTATACCAAATATACACTTAGGTATTAAAATATACGCTTCATAGAAGCTTTGCAAACAATTAAAAATTGAAAAAATTTAAGAAAATTAACGTAATAATAAGATTGTAATATATAATCCAAATAAACCGTGCCATTTATAGTTTCTTTTATAGTATAAAGATCTATTCAGCAAGTGAAACTGTGGGAGGTGTCAACAGATCACGAGATTTGACGTAGAGAGATTGAATACAGGAGCCAGTGACATTTCTAAACTATTTACCGTTACATTTGCTCCAACAAATCTTAAGATCCAGTAGATTCTACAGCGAGGATTTAAAAATCATAGACTGCTCAATTAATAAGGCATACATATATCTTTTTGGTATATGCACGTGACATCCAGTTTAACTGGAAGTGTCCAAGCGTGATTAATATGACAAAAAAGAATGCTGTAAATGGAGTTTAAATTCCGCGGGTTGAGTCTTCAGATTTGGAGCTGGTACTCATGAATCACAAAATATATAATACGAATATAATAATCATATAAAATTAATTCACTAAATAATTATTATATCCATTGTTACGTGCGTATAAAGGAATATTCAGTAATTCCTAATCACCAGTTACAAGACATACAGTACATAATAAACAAATACAATATTGTTTTCAGAGCAGATATTGAATTTTTGTTTTAGTTTGTTGGGTACTATTGTGTTATGTTTCGTTCGGTAACGTAAAGAGCGCGAGCGCAAGTTTTTCGAGCATCCGCCATAGCAAATCCGTGACGTCGTTAACTGACAATTCCCTTTGATCGAACCCCATGCATTCCACACGAGGATACACGAGAATACACGAGAGCGTACGAACCTATTCGCCCTGTCTCGGCGGGTTCAGGTTTGTGTTTCATAAGTAATTCTGTTGTACTGTATTATTACTCCAATTGTTATCCAACAGTGTTCAAACAAATGTTACAAAGGTACAGTACATAGATTATTCTACGTCCGTTAAGGCGATTGTTGTTCAAATGGTGATGGTTAGGTTAGGTTGGTTTTACACAGTGCCCACCGTGCTGATCGATCGGCCCTTTATCATGTGAGAAGGTTAGTGAAAACGTATTATGCGAGTATCTTCTATTCTTTTATATCTATTTTATTTGGATTGTTTTAATAGAAAGAAGTTTTCGAAAATGTTTATTACGGTCGTTTGACAATGTGTCATTGTTGAGCTTTGTCATGGATTTTCTACCTTTATATATATGAATAGACAGGGTTGAAGTAGCTACAGCTGCAGGGGTTGCTTTTGGGTCAAGGAGAACAATTGTGGGCTTTAGATTGTTTCTGGTACCTGACATTTAGAAAGTTATCCTAGCTTTATTTTCTTAAGGAGAAAGCATTATTCTGATTGTGTCATTGTGGTCAATTTGTGACTCATGCTTAGCCAACAATACGAAATTCTTGTGTTGGTATTGACGAATATCAGCTGGAGTCACGTGATATGTCATTGGAATTATTTTTACATTAGGGAAAAAAGAGCGGGAGGCATATATTTTGAGAATATATTTAAATATTTTATATTCGTCGTCATGATGTGATATGGAGCAGGAGTTGTGAGAAAATCCGATGTTAATTAAATTTACGTCGTATACATTGATTAACTATTTATACATTTTGCTTAGTGTTGTTTTTTAACATTTACTCAGGGCAATTTCATCAAATGACATTTGGAAGTTTGTTTATGAATTTTAAAGAATTGTTCTTTCTTTCTTTTATTATCAAGAGAAACGTTTGTCTGTTTTTAAATATTTGTTTACCAAATTTCTCCGCTCTATAACGAGAAATGCAATCAATTAATGTACAAAGCTGCTTGATTAAATGTAATACCATTTATGCTGTCAAAAAATGTTTAATATTTGTTATGAATATATATATATATCAACTATATTTTTAATTGAAAACATTAAATCATTTTTATTAATGAAAAATCGATATAATTGTTAGTAAATGTTTAAGTCTTTGTCTTTGACTTGCCTTTCATTATCTTATCAATAGTTAGAAGATAGGTTGTGTTCCCAGTTATGAATCAGTGCAATTAGAAGTTAGCTTAGCCTCAGTGTTCATTATATGAATTTAAATCCAGTCTGGTAGGAAAAATTAAAGGAATTGATCTAAAGTATTCTAATTGAATCATGTGTAGACCACATCTTGTAAGAATTGATGAGAGGTGTATTTATATCAAAATACGGGGCACCTACTCGAAACTGTTTTGTGTTGTATATGCAAATTCTGGTAAGCAGCTAAGAACCATTAGAAAATACTTACATTATTACTATTTCAAATTTCATTAGTTATATAGGTTTATTGTATTTGTAGTCTCATAAAAATGTGTTGTACACTTTTACAGTCCAATAGAGGTGTGTTCTCTTAATAAGCCCCAGAAAATTTTCACATTCTACAAGACTACTCATATATCCATAGTACACACCTAGTTCATAAACCAGTTTACAGTTTCGAGTCCAAATATAGAATTAGTCATGTCGAAGGGTTGTTGACGACAAGTTGGATCAAGACTACTGCAATCCTTACCATCTTGAGAATGTTGATAAAATTTTAAGGAATTTTTACAAGAGTTTAGCTGCGAATCAAATTGCTATAAAATTGTCTGAGTTTTTTAATTATGTACTAAAGTAAAAATATGGTTCATAAAGATGGCTATATCACAACCAAAAGTTATAAAAACTGAAATAATAATTTCTTTAAGTTCTACAATTACAGAGTGTCAACTCAGGTTGAAATGAGAGTTGTGAGTAATTATGTTTATGTTAATGAAACAAATTTTTTTAATTTAAAGGTGCCGGTGGCGGAGCCGCAGGAATGGAGGATCCGCAGACACCAGGATCCGATTGCAACTCCAATCCTGCTATGGATCACATATCTCAGGACCTGGTGAATTCGGATTTTGTCCAGGATAATGTTGAGTACCAGTGGGTCATTGATTACGGGTGAGTTGTGTAAACAAAAAACTTGTTAATCACAAATCTGCTCCAAAAGAAGAGGAAAAATGGATATATTTATTTTGTTTTCTAGTTATAGAGATGGAGGATTGCACGTACATCCCAGTGTGTTGTCCTCGCTCTCGGCGTCTTATACCCGCGATGACCTTGGCTATTACGATGACCTTGCGCGGAATTTGGACGCAAATTTGGCGGAAGTTGATATGGAGAGCTTCCGCACAGCTGATATTCACACTTTGCTTACAGCGCTACCAGTCATGTGCACCGAACCAGTTCAGCATTCGGAGGTAACAATACACAACAACCACCAATTATTTTGCGAAGATTCAAATCTTCAGCAAAATATTGTCTTAGGAAATATTAATTTCGTTCTTGTAGATCGCTCAGGATTATTTAACTAGAATTTTGTTTACTTCAGTGGTACATGTTTCGATACTCTATTTAATTCCTTTCTGTTTGACTGTCAGATAGAACTGCATATCACGTAATTACGCTCGTGACTGTAGAGAATAGATTCATTTATATTTTAGAAAACTGTTTAGCGATTGACTAGTTTAACTGCACATTTACCCGATATTAAATATATTAAATGGCGCCATATCAAGGTGAGAATCCTTCATGCGTAGCCAAAGTTGATCTGGCTGTACTCGAGGTCGTGTCTGTTGTCAATCGTATATTACATTTGATATAACTGACTTCACTGATTGTTCCCATACGCCAATACTTAATTGATTTATTATATTATTCTCGCGACAGTCTAACTATCAGAGGGAACGGTACGCCAGTATATCTGGCTCCGTCATGGAAAAGCTTGACTTTGATTCGTCGATCAGTCCTCATACAAGTAGCCAGGTATGAGTCCCTTGGCTAGCAAAAGAAAATAAAACACGCATGAGTATTTGTTATGTTTGATTTTCGAGCTTTCACAGGCATTCTTTATTTCTTTGACTTTTTGAACTTATAATTATCTAGAAGACTTACCATTATTATTACCATTATTATATCATATTCTTTAAGTAATATTAATACAAAGCATAAACCACGCTCATTTTGTATGCATGAAACCGACTTATGACTAAGCATCGATTCGTTGAGTAAAAATAAACTAAAACGTGCGTCAACGTTTGGCAAGTGCATCTCATCTTCAACAATAGGAGTTCATTTTTACTGACACAGGAAATAATTTTGGAACAGATGAATCTCTCGAATGGTGTAAGAAGGTGTAGAGTAGCTCCAATACTATACGTTTCAATGTGGCGATTTGGAACCTTGGAACAAGGACTTTTTGATAAGCAATCATTTGCAACATGAAATTAGCTCTGACATTAAACACGCAGAAATGTTTGTTCTAATATTAAATTGTTGAACCCACAGTGAACATGAGTTTTACAGGTAACAGCTGATAGTCCCAGGTCATTGATCCTTCTTACACCCTGATCAGAATTATCCAGTGATCTAATGATACTACAATAATGATGATTTATGGTAATAAAGACAAGTAGTGCATGGCACTGTTGATCATATTTGTTCAAAGGCGCATGGCTTTAAAATATCAAATGTAGGCTGTTTATAATGAATACAATTGTATTAATAATCCATTACGTTTTATGAAGGGAGAAGACTCGGCATGCTCGACTACAGACACAATGTCGATATGCAAGTCCTCTTTGCTGTTTTCACCTGTGAAGGAGACACCTGTCCTGCCACCAGGTGGCAGCTACAGTGTCGACTCCCTGGACTGCGAGGATATGTTGCTCACGTGCCAAGCTAACAACAAAAACAATTATACTATTGCATTCGAAGGCAGTATCACCATGTATTCGGATGGCTCACAAGATTTTGAAAATCAAGGTTAGAATCTTCGAAATTTATCTATTTCTTTATACACAAATCACTGTTTATCTGAATCAAGCCTTTATTAATCTGGGGTAGCAAAGGCTTTTATTATTATAGTTTACTTATCTGGCAATATATAAAAACTGAATACAATAGGAAGTCGCTTTTTCTTTTGCAGACAAGCCAAAAATGTACGAAGTTCCAGAGTCGTACTATGATGAGCGAAAATTGGAGCTGAGGAACATACTGGATCTATCAATGGCGCGTTCAGATTCAAAAATCTACACAACTTGGAGTAATTTGAAGCGTTCGTCTATGAACAATGCAATGATGACTCGTCATCCTTCCGGAAATAATAATACGATTCCAAATTTCTTACAAGCAACCGGAAACGTGACACACAACCTCAGCAAAAAGAGTCAGAGCTTACCGGATTTGACGAAAACGGGTGAACTCCAACACGTTGCCGTGCCGCTCAATTTTTCTGTAAGCAAATGTTACATGTTATATTGAACAATTGGATTTTAAGGTAGATATTACAAAAGATTTTCTATGTATTTAATAAATGTTTTCGCAGGTGGATTCGGCGGAATCTAACAATCATGCGACACATCTTCAAAGTTCCGGTTCCGCCATGAGCAGATCTATAAACGAGGAAAGTTCAGATAGTATGGGTAATACTTCGACAGGAAAAAAGTTACAGAACTTGAGTCTTGTGAGATTATTTATGAAACAAAAAAGCATGAGTGCTGAAGGAATGAGTCTGACATTGGATCAATCGGGATCAGTAAGTGATGGTGGATGGGCAACTAGCGGAAGCGGTAGTGGTACAAATACCAATACGCAGATCCAGCGTCACAATATTAACAACACCGGTAGTCATCAGCTTCCGGAAAATGATTTTTCTATCAATTGGGTGAAAGGTGATCATCTCGGTCATGTGAATACAGAAAGCTTGGGAGAAGTATACGAAGACTTTCCGAAGCGTTCGGCACCGATACTAGAATACGAAGAAGAGAGCGAGTCATCTGCTTCCGTCGAGGAACTCTCTGAGAGTGTATCAAGATCGGAATCTGGGCTAGACGATGAGAGTGGCAAGAATGTACCACAGAAATGTGTAAACGCGTGGAACGGTCTGTTGGAAATAAAGCGTCCAATGTCCAAGACAACGGGTATCCAAGCAATGACGGAAGTGGAAGATAATGCTGTTCAAACGTCTCTAGTTTATCCCGCACCACCTATCCAAGAAGCAGATCATCCGCCATTACGGGAAACCCTTCTTGAGAAAAAGCCAGTCTATGTTGTATATCCAAATTACACATTACCGGATTTATCTTTCCTGAATTCTAAAGATGGTAAATTTGAAAACGTGGCTCTAAAGCCTCAGAGCTTCGACAGAGCTAGACCCAGTTGGAAGCGTCCTGGCAAATCGGGCAGACCGTTCTCGTGTAATGATATCGACGCCCTAAAGCAACGTGGCTTTTCTCATGTTAAGGATTGGGAATCGTTGACGTTCTTACTCCCTACACAGTACAAAAAGATCCTCCACGATGTTCCAGAAGTCTCCGAACACATCAAACTCGGCGAAGAAATCAGGAAACCTTTGTTCTGTTTGTCTCCACCCATGCGACACAGGACGGCGCGGACCGTCGGCGAAATTGTACAACAGCAACAACAAACCAATAATGCCTCCTCTACGAGTAGCACTGCTACTCAGCCATCCTCAGGATACCGTGGTTCCTCCACAATCCTAACAGACTCCTCGACCAATCAACAAGCCGTCTCAAACAATGCAACCAACCCTTTGTATTTGTATAGATACGATAGTATCAGTTCTGAAGCTAGCCTCGTTTGTCAGGACACAATACTCCAAAGACCGTCTTGTCAGCCTAGAATTACATGTCCCGTACTACCAAAACGTTCAATCTCGTTGCCACATGGTGATTCGAATATTTCAACTAGTGGAAAAGTACCGCCGAGACCTCCATTACCTCGAAGTATTCTCAGGAAGAATCGTGCACCTTCTAGCAAACGATACAGCATGTTTGAAATGGGTGGTGTTGAAGAAGTTGAAGATCCACAAACACTGGAACCAAACAAGAGAATGTCTTTGCAAGAGCCATACTATATCAACAACGATATTCAATTAATGCGTTATGGTAGGATAGTCGACTCTGAGAAGGACGTTGATGAAGTGGAGGAGCGCTATTATGCAGGTAAGTACATTGCATATTTATAATCTTTTAATATTAGTATTACTATTTTATTTGTATAACTTGTAATGTTACAGAGAGATTAAGAGAAGCAGCGAGCCGCACAGAATACGAGACTGAATTTACAGAAAGCAGTGAGGATGTGAAGCAGCTTGAAGAATTTTTAAAACGGAGCGGATTCTCATCGCAAAATAGCGACGTCGATGCTGATGACGTCGATGTCAGACTTAGATCATATGTGAGGAAATTCCTTGCGCTTAAGATGAACCAGGACATCGCAAAGGCGGTCGACATGATGGAGTCTCAAAAAAAGACTGTCAGTTTCGCTGTACACCAAAGAAAACAATATCTAGACAATAAGGTAATTATTTTTCAAGCGAATAATATTTTGCATCCACTCATCTTCATCCTGACACTAAAAATTTGCTCATGTTATAAGTTCCAGGCAAATAACGCAAGCGTTGCAGTAAACGTCATGAACGACGAAAAACCAATCACAATGGAACCAAACGTGACCAGTGCTGAGTTGCGGTCAGCCGAGCTGGATGATAAGAAAGGTGCGTATAAAATACCAAGTTTAAATGTTAAGAAAATAAAATATTATTAAATCGTCTGCTACTCATTCTTTATCTGGGCAAAGGTTCATAATAGGAGTAGAGTCTGTTACATGCAGGAATGAAATTGCATTGTAATGATTTCAGAGATGCTGCGACCAATAAGCAAGTCTGTCGAACTACTTTTGAAATACTGGCATGCGGAACCAATCCGCAACAAGGAAGGTTATAATGACAGAAACGAATGCTCGCAAATTTGTTTGAGCAATTTGTGTCCAGCACTTTATGCCATTATGTCTGACGGTTTGAGGCCCCAGTTACAATCCACTTTTGGACCAATCACGAATAGCGTTTGGCAAGTCGTTGAAGCTTCTTCTCAACAAGGCCCACTCACCAAGACGTTGAATGAATTGGTACAGAAAATCAACGGTGTTGATTTCATAACCGAAGGAATGCTCAAATTCCATGCATTCATTTTTGGTTTATTAAAGTATGTATTATAATTATTTAAAACTTGTTTCTAATATTTCACTGTATATTAACAAAAGACATTTCAATTTTCCAGTTTAAGGGCACTCGATGCTTGGATTGCTTACTTGTGTACGAGGGAGTCGATACTTCGTAAACACTACAATAGTAACAGTTTATTTGTTGGTGCGCTAGCCTCCGTCGATGCTCGTGAGGTCATCGACAGTTTCATGGATATCCTACAACCATTAGCTTTGTGTCCGTTTCAACTGGATCTTCTGTACCAATATCGACAGCTACACAATAGTTTTGGGAATATGACTAACCATGCAATGAATGTGAGTTGTATTTCATTTATTTTTACAGTTATTAATCGATAATACATTTTACGAATCTGGAACGCGTGAAACATAGTCAATTGTTTTATAAGTTACTTTGAAGATGATGACTCAAGTGAGCTGGAATTTGAGGTTTGCAAAAACAATGGATAGTTACAATGCAAAGCAAGCGATATAACAAAGTTTAAGATTTCAAGTAACCTCTTGGTAGACGGTTAGTGTAATAAAATAAAAAGCAATGATAAATAATTATTGTCCTATGATCATTGCAGGCACCGACATTGAGGAACAATGAATTGCCAAAGGAACAACATCACTTTGAGAAGTCAGAGTTGTGTAGCACCACTCAAAGTCCAAAGAAGCCGCGTCCACGCTCATGTGTCGCCTACAATTATGTCGAGAAACAGTTAAATACGCATAAGGCCGACCTGGAGAACGTAACCAAGAAACGATGGAGCCAGCTGCCTCCTGGGTCCAAACTATTTCAGGCGGTCGACAAATTGGCATCTGAAGATTCCGAAGATTACACAGATAGCCTGGAACACTCACCATTGAACAGGGGTAGACAGCCTGTGCCGTCTAGAACCTTGAGTCCTGATACGAAGCACGATAACGAAGATGAGGATGCTATTCCTGGTGAACTCAAGTTCAGAAAACTTCAGGAGAAATGGGAGTTGATGGGTGGTAAAGATGAAACAAAGGAGCACGCTGTCGGGCCAACATCAACATCACCGACCAGGACACCTACTAGTCTTGGGAAATCAAAAATACCGCGGTTGCTTACGTCACCGATAAAACAGCAAGCAGGAAATCCAGGAACTCGGAATACAAAGTCACCGGTCTCCTCGGGTATTCCATCTCTAAAGAAACCGACGACAGCGACGACAATTCAAACAGTTAAGGTGATTCCAAGAAAATCTGGTGACATGAGAGGCAAGGATGCCTCAAGCCGTACCAGTCGTGTTGATCAAGAAACAGTTGGTGTCACCAGGACTCATTTAACGAGGCCTAGCTCTCTACCATATAAATCTCCACACGGTGTCACAGCTAAGGACAAAAACCTAATATCGCCACACAGAAGGGCTGCGTCTACATCTCTTCCAAGGCCGGCAGCTGCTGCATCCGCAAAGAATCCTCCCACTAAAGCGCCACTTAAGTAAGTACCTAGCCAAACTTAAAATAAATTAAATTGAACCTGCATTCAATCCAATTTTTTTTTTTTTAATCAAAGGGACGTCAGAACTTTAACGCATAGGTTACCTGGTGATAATGGGCACTTGTCATTTGTGGAAGGTGAGAAGCTCAAGGTCATCCTGGAGGTTGACGCTAAGTGGTTATTATGCGCTAAGGGCGAACGTAAAGGTCTGGTACCTCGATCGTGCGTACAACCTATGTTTACCTAACCCATTCCTCCATGTCAGCGATAGTGCAACGCATCGACGGTAGCATTGTCAAAATAGCATATAATTATGCAAGCGCGACTGATGAACAAAGAAAAAGACAGTAAAAGACATGCTAACCGAGATGTGTCATACGATGCAGCTGGCAACAAAATGGCGTCCAGTAGGACAAAAGAAGAAGCAGTTCGAGATGAGTGAAGGAGCGTTTACATGTACAGTGTATCAAAATGAGGAACGTAGAGTCGCTTTTTGCAGAAAACTACGTGTTCGTAAGAAAATGTCAGTCAAACACACAGTTACCCATAGCAAGAAACAAGTTAACCGCTCGAAGCTTCGTTTGTATTTGGGATGCGATAGTATTACCTATTATTATTATTACCGTTATCGTTAAGTCGATTAGGGATATAACGCTAGTCATAGGCTTTCGAAACCAGAACGTATTTAATTGCATTGAACATACACCTATTTATAACCGATGATGTACATATATACAGTTATGGTGATAATGATGATGATTATTATTATTATTGATGGAGATGATAATGATGATGTTAAGCGCAATGACGAGTAATAACTTATATGATATAATTATATTATTAATTGTAACTGTGATCATAGCAAATAGGCGAGCACTTTATCAGCACAGACGTGCGATGAATATGTTCTTCTCAAATTCTTTTTCGTATTATTATGACTAATTATGATTATAACTATGTTCTCGCGATTGATTATTATTACTGCTTTCCGCAGTGACGTGTGCGCAAAACAGCATTTACGTTTTCACTCTTATGTTGACGTAGACCAATGTGAAAATCTGGCGCTTGCAATTCTCTCGCAATTACCAACATTTTTTACTTGCTTTATTATGTATACTGTTCATTACATGAATACCTAAAATGTAATCGAATAAAATTCATTGTAACTATCTTTAAGCTATTTTTTTTACTACATTAAGAAGAAGCATACAGTATGTTAAACGCGAAAGGTCTATCCCTAGTCTAGGATTCACTGCACCGAAAGACTACGGGCGTAGCACTCGACGGCACCCTTGCGAGCACCACCAGGACATCCCGAGGGACGATATTTAACGCTAGAACCTCCGTCCCTTCCCACCGAGCAAGCTCAGTGGGTTAGAGGTAAGGGACCTCATCCGCTACCGGCGGCGGACCCCGTCAACCATTGATCCCCGCGCAAAATCTCTTCGACAGAGGGTGACTTTAAACTAGCAGGTGCTCAATAGCACCCGCACCTACCCCAAGTGAAGCTGACCCAAGAACAC
>JARQSV010000705.1:260639-325105 GCA_030142285.1 Calameuta idolon | reverse complement strand
ACGTAATTTATTTTCGATATTCTACAATTTCAATTCAATTTTTATCTACTCCGTATATTCTGCGAGATTTTGATCTACCTCAATTTTATATTTTGAATAAATTTTGAAAGTAAATCAAGATCCAATAATATTTTAGTAGTATTTAAAAAATAAATATATAAAGAACACTTCCTTAAAAATGCCTTAAAAATGTTTCAATAATAGCCTTTTTCAATAGTTCTTGAAAAGTTCTGTAGTTCCTGGTCTCCTTCTAAGGGTTGCTTTCGGGACCAGTGGTGAGTAGCGGAGAACCTCTGCCCGCCAAGCTACACGTTCATGCTCACGTTCAGCTCGACTACGACGGAACATGCATTATCGATGGAGGCGATGATCACGAAGTTCTACTCCTGAACTCGCGCTACGATTTAGCGCCATGCTTTTGGTATCGCCTAAAACCGTAGTGTTGTGCATCTCCCCACTCATCTCTGCATACCGGGCGACTTTGAGGCAGTAACGATGGCGCTCAGTCGAACTGAGTTCGTCACATCCTGAGTACACTGGCGTCATCTTACGCCAAAATCTTCTATGTAACGATATTTACCTATCACTAGCGGATCAAATCTTGCTATTAATAACATTTTCTTATATTGTGTTAATTGGTGTTATAAGCGAATATATCAAATACATAATCGCGTTCATCTATCGACGATATTATTCATGAGGTATTTCGATTGCAATGGTATACAGTGATATGCATCAACCAGAGCGAAATCCATTTCATTGACGGGTATCTCAATAATTATTGCAATTTTAATTAGAAGCCTTACCTTTTTTATAGTTAAAATTTGCAGGAACGATCAATTCTTATATAAATTTCATGAACTTTTGAGGAACTCCAATACTATTTATTTTATATATATTATATCTGTCTGTTCAGACAAAAATCACTGTTATAATCTCTAAAAATTGGTATAGATTATTATTCGTTTATATAGTTATATCCTGATAATAATAATAATAATAATAATAATAATAATCCAATAATCCATTATCTTCCTAATAACATGGATTTTACGGTACAATCATTTTAACATGCATAAATTGACATTGCCCACCCTTGCACCATATGAATTAACATTAGTATGCTTAGATTACTTTTGCGTTAAGTAAATTTTGAATGACAATCAAAATGGATTGATATCATCCAGCTCAAAAGGAGTATACTAATATGGTTCTTGGCATCTTTACATGTGGTTTGAATAACTTAATGTAAGTTCAATCTATTGAAAAAAGTTATCATACAATGTATGATTTTGAGATTATGCTATGTTCGTTTGCATCTATTTAAATAAATTTTATTGGGCAAATGTCAAATTACAGAACAACCATGAAAGAGTCACAGTATTGTGTAGTTCCACTTCATAGTCGGCCTGAGATGATAAAAGATTGCTGTATATTAATCAATTCTGAGTGGCCTCGAAGTGAAACAGCACGGTAGGGTTAGTTTGTATTAAAATAATTAAAGAAACAGAAAACTTTATATCTAATAATGTATTATTTCCAGATTACGAACACTAAACATGTCATGTGATGAATTTCCAACTAGTCTTATACTTCTTAATGGAGACAGAGTTGTTGGGCATTGTAAAATTTCTTTAATTTCCAGTATGAGTGATAGTTGTTTTATAGAATCTGGTATGTACACCATTTGTGCAATTCAAATACAATAAGATTTTATTTTGATTCTTAATTTCAGTTGTAATCGATTATGAAAGAAGATCACAGGGATTAGGTTCAATGTTAATGCAGAGTGCAGAAGAATATGTTGCAAAGAAGGGTATCAATAATATTTATTTAACTACTAAGGGTCAAGAACAGTTCTACTTAAAAAATGGATATAATATTTGTGAGCCAATTAATTTATATGGGTATACCACTTTCATAACTTCATTACCCATGACAAAAGAGAAAGCAAGATACATAGTATCAGCAGGTCCTCCACCACCACCTATGCCTATTAACGTGAAAAAGCCACATTTGCCAATTGTGTCTGCAAAAACATTTATGGTAAAGAAATTGTAACACAAATAAGCACAGTACAAATATTATTATAGATGTACATATTTCTGTATAATATATATGTATAAACATATTTGATTTGCTTTGTGTAGTATTTTTTACAAATCCTTCAAACTTAATATGTGGATGAGTCTTTAATATTATAAATGCTGCAACTAACTTGTTGAAGATAATGTACATTCTTTAATCCAAACCTACATATTTGTTAACTAGTTAACAGTCTTATATGGTGTTTTTACTTGTAAACGGTACAGATTAAAATTTCCTTAAAGGCTATTGATCAGGTACATTTACAAAAAAAAAATAAAGCAAATAATATTGTAAACTTTATTATTAATAACCTGTAGCTCTTTTTGTGCATTAATGTAACATTGTTTGGTAGTAGACAGTGCTGTCATTTATTTCTTTCCATTTCCAAGCAATTAATAATGAATATTGGTAAGAAAATATTCAATTACTGAGGTGCAGATGCAATACCACACAATTTTTGATAATGATCTGGTTGTTCTAAGCTTTCTACAAGAAATGCACCCAAATCGTGTTTGGATATAGCACGTCCAGGTGACTCGTCATGCTTAATCACATATTTGGAACTTGGAGAATCTATGAAAAATTATATACAAAAATAATACAAATTTTTCATATCACCAATACAGGCTCGAAATTGTTTTCTTTTTAATAAAAACAATACCTGCAATATGAGGAGGTAAGACAGCAATCCATTTCAGACCACTCTCTTTGATAGTATCAAGCATACGTTGGTGATCGGCATTCAAGTCTTTAAATATAGGAGGTACAGCTTCAGGCTTATAAAATAAAAATGCTATAAATCAAGAAAAAGAAGATTATAAGCTGATGAAACTCAAAAAATGGCTCAAATTTCGAACTATGGGAAATAGAAGGTGATACCTGATAGGCATACTGAAATTAATTCAATTTTGTTTTCCTTCATAGCTGTAATTATGTTCTTTAAACCATCAGACAGGACTGTAGTTGGACCTTAAAAATGTAATTATTATTTGCATCAGCATCTTATGATACATTTTGTATAATACATCAAAAGACTTGATATAGTTTCCCATTAAGTATACGACATGATACTCAGCCAAGTTTCTTTTAACGAATACTACAACTTACTAAGGTTGTTTCTGGTACCAAGTACCACCACTACAGCATCTCTATCTGACACTGCTTTGGATACTTGCTCAGCATTCGTAACATCACCTACAAACACTTCTACCTTTCCTTTAAGATTTTCGGGAATCTTGGATTCATCTCTGACAAATGCACGAACATCAAGCCCTAAAAAGAATATAGAAAACAGAAATAGAATCCGTGAAAACTATAAATATTTAAATGAAGGAATTTTCCCAGACAGTGACTTGGCGAATTATGATATCAAGACGATAATGGCAACTCTGCAAAGTGTTTATAATCACAATTATTCTAATTTACCTTTCTTAAATGCATGTTCCAAAGCGCATAAGCCAGTATTTCCTGTAGATCCAAATATTACAACTTTTTTCATGATTATCTTAACGATTCTTTACTCTTTATCACAGACCTCTTTACTTGGCCGTGTTGTGATTGTGAGTTCTTATTATTGTATAATCACCTACTATCAGCTACAGTATTTTATAAGTAGGTGATACGAGCAAGTCACGTTTTATCAGCCTACGGCCTACGGTTTGACTACAAACAGCTGACTGAAGTTACGTTTTCATGTATCGACTCTGCGTTAAGCGGCAATGCCGGTATATTATAATTTAACTTATTATACTGATTACATTCAATTTTGCTGCTGGTCAGCACACATTTTATTATGTTCATCGATTAAATTCAACCAAAAAAAATATAACTCAGATCACAAATCTCAAGAAGAACAGAAATGGCCGTCATCTGATGTTACACATTTCTAGAGCAAACGAATACGACTTTGGTTACAGTTCGAACTAGTAACTGTGGTTTCTGTCATTTTGTACAGTTGTACGCTTTTGTTTTATTGTCTGCTTAATGCCAAAAGAACAATTTATACTTCATACTGTCACTGTGAAAATAAAGAATAAAACTTTTCTCCGCCAAGTTTCATGTAAGAGTGTTTAATGAGTACACACCGTACTTAAAATTTTGTTAAAACGAAACGTGACAAAGGTTTTTGTGTACTACAGTTGTGGGCAAGAAACCCGATTTTTAGTTTGTTGTTTGCTATAAGGCGTGAGATAATGATGAGTAAAGATATAAAAGTAATAGAGTCAACCTCAAAAGTGCGAAAGAAACGTCGTATTTCAAGGAAGCACGAAAACAATGGTACTTGATTTCATAAACACAGTTTTATTTAGATTACTTGTCTATTACTGCTATTTGTGAATATTTATATAATCCAATTTAAGTCCAGAAAATTGTTTTTAACAACTATTCAAATTATGATACAATGGCTTAGTTACTTTGAACGCTATGCTATGTTCAATTGTATTTTGGGGTTTCAGAAAATACATCAACGATTATGGATGAAGCAAAGACTCAAATCCACAATATAGCTGATGCCCTTAATTCACCGAATACTTTATATTTACAAGCAGGACATAGTACACCAATTCGAAATAGTGACAATTCCCACTTAGATGAGTCATCAGATTTTGGCACTCCTTCGTTACTGCCTTGTACTCAGGATGGATGTAATGAGGTTGCTTGGGATTGGCATAGTCCAATAGCTAAGCCATCAGAAAACAGAACCAACAACTATAAAGCTTTAAATGCTACTCCTAAACGAAATAGTACAGTGGAGAAGAGACGTATTGTCAAACCTAATTCTCCGTTATTTTACAATCCAAATAGACTTTTGATTAAAACACATAACACCGAAGGTATTGGGAAATTTGCTGCTGAACTGAAGGCTTTGAGGGATCAAATAAATATGGGGCAAAAAGCTGTAAATGAGCTTCCTATCTCTGAGACTAATGAGACGAATGAGACTAGCAGTCAATTATTAATCGATATGGATACACAAGATTTGGAAGATTTGGATATAAAATTACAAGTGACAAATGAGGAAGAGAAATCAATACTGCAAAATGAAAATGTTCAAACGAATTCAAGTTATGAAGAGTTGTTTGATGATTCAATTGAGGATTGTATGGTGAGATGTAGTCAGGAAGTAGAAGAACGATTTAAGATAGACACGAATAAAGAAACAGCTTCAAATGCTGTAACTTTTAGTGCTACTAAAGAAAAAGAACAACTACATGCAAATAGTATGTCCCGACTAATTACCAGTGCAACTCAACAGCCAAATACATCACAAGCAACAAGAATTAAAGAGCCTATTACAAACCGGGTAATGACGGGAAATTTAAAAGGCTCTTGTATCAGTAATAATAATAATAATTCTAATCATTCTAGCAATACGTTATTCAATAAGAACACTATTGCTGATAAAGATGATATTTTATTCTCACAAATCCCCGACGATTCATTTGATGACTGTTTAGTATCGTGTCTGGAAGAGGAAGAACAATTTTTGTGTCAGGCACTAGAGGATGAAAAAATTCATATTAATGCTGATGAATCTCATAATCGTTATGGAAAAGTATATAAAAATAACCATATAGTAACTCCAAAGCCTAGCATAGTATCTAAACAAAGTACATTCGTACCTAAAGCAACAGTATTATCATCACGAAACACAAACAAGAATAGTAACATCAGTGCCAACACCAGCGTATATAAAACAGGGAGCAGCAGCAATCTCATGAACAGTTCTCATAGTAAATCAATCTCAAAGTTGTTGAACACGAGTAATGAGGATAGAAAATTTTTCAAAATGAAAAGCTTATCAGAACCACATTTTGCTGATCAAAAGCAATTCTCTAACGTTACTGATAAGCTGGAGTCATCATCGAATTTGAAAAAGGGACCTAGAGCTTCGTCGAATTTAAATTTAAGTTCTAATTGTTGGAACGCTGTATCTAATTCAGGTGCTGGTTCATCTACAAGTTCAAAATCTTCTGGGATACAATTACTGAAATCTGGTGAAGCTAGCAAGTTGCCGATTATCAACGGTAACACCAACACTAACAGCATCTATCCTTTTAATAGATTAGTCCCAAAAAGGGATGATGTTTATACTTTTAAAGGAAGCTCACCTAGGTTTGGGTGTGACTCCAAAAAAACATTTGGTGCTTCAGAGCCAGTACTCTGTACACCTGAAGAAATAGAGCGGAAACGTTTGGAGGCGAAAATGAAATTGGAAGCTAAAAGAAGAATGCAAGCGAATGCAAAAAAGTCGGAGATTCCAATAGGAGTACCGTTTAAGAGACCAGTGAAAAGGTGAAAAAAAAGACATGTTGACAGTGTTGTTCCCGTTATTGTATGTATCTTTTGAATATTGTACCAGTATAATTTTGACTATCAACATGAATATAAATAAAATATTTCCGTTAAGAATAACGAGGCATTTATTTTTTTTCACCTGTACTACTATAATTGCATATTGGACATTTTTTAACATATAAACATGCTTATGCTTCCTGTATATCAGTATGTACATGACACCTTTTTTTTAATATGTCACGTGACAAATTCGTACTATAGCTATATGAAACTTTTGTCAGCTGTTGTTTGTAGAACTGTCAACATTAGTGAAATCGAGGTTATTACGCTTTAATATTTATGCTATCACTAATCAGTATGCAGTAACGTGTTTCTATAAATGTAAGTTTTACGTAAGTATATTTATTTTGATGTATAAATTCGTTTTTTAGTGTATTGGAGTATGTGTAATAATGCTAAAAATTTATCGTTAACAGGAGGAATTTATAGAACATTTGGTTCCATTATGACACAAGTTTGGACGTCTGCTGATAACCGGATCATCAAAGAAGTTTTAAGAAAGGGTATTTTCTCCAGCAAAGCTATTGAACGATGTATTTGTCACATTCAGGTAGAGAAGATTGAGGTTGATGGAATACCTGTTATTAAGTTAAGTGAGGGATTCAATAGTGAAATTCTTAATGGTATTTACGATAAGGACATTACTATTGGCGATCTGAATAGTGCTATTGATAGAGATATTGAAAGAGCAATTCAAATGATGTTTGTCAATGAGCACAGTTTAGTAACGATAACTCTACCATGTAGTGCTGAAGATTCATCTGAAGCAAAATGTCTAAAGTTTGAGGTTACACTGACTGCAATTAAACCACATAAACCAATTTGGGAATGGACTCCCGAAGAAAAATATTTAATTGCATTAAAATATAAAGAGAAGGGTGTCGAGTTATTTAAAGCTTCACGATTCGTAGATGCATTTTACAGATTTAGTAAATCTTGTAAGATACTTATAACATTGGAACCTATACAAGATCTAGAATTAGAAAATACATTGCTAGCAGATATAAATAATCTTAGGTTGGTTTTGTATAATAATATGGCAAACTGTCATCTACAGCGTAAAAACTTTGAGCATACTATAACACTCTGCACAAAGATTCTTTATAAAGATAAGGATAATGTTAAAGCATTATATAGAAGAGGTGTTGCCTATGGTAATTTAAGGGATCTTGAAAAAGCAGCAGCAGATATGCACAGAGTTCTTAAACTACAACCTAATAATCCTTTAGCACAACAGCATTTGAGCACTTTTAATGAAGGCTTGCGCACAGCAAGTAAAAATTTCAATAACATGGTTCGACGAATGTTTAAGGCATAAGATTTGTATTATAGATTGAAACACATAAATTGAGAATATAAATGTAGCTGACCTAAAATGACTGAAAAATAAAAATAATATACAGCATAAAATCAAGAAAATAAATCTCTAGTTTGTTAATACAAAAATACGCATTTATTTTTATTCATAATTAAGTACACCACAATTATTATTCTGATATATTCTACATCGCCATTTAGCGTCACTGCCATAAACTTAATAAAAATTACAATATTGTGATTTTTTATGTCGCCGAGTTAATTTCTTCGTATAAATATAGCTCATTGATTTAATCACGTTGTAAACTTGCGAATATACACTAAACTGAAATTTGGGACTATTAGTATAAAAGATTTTTTTGAAACAAGTACAAGATTTCATAAATGATTGCATCATGGCAGTTCTCGATCAGATGATCCATTTTGTTAAAAACCGCAACAGCAACTTCGTGTACGTACCACTTGCCAGAATATTACATGATCTTTAAAAATTAAAAATTATGTCTTGAAACACTGAAAAATTACAGAATTATGCAAGTCTTATAGATGATGTTCCGAATTTAAAAAAAGAAAAGTTCTACTCATGTAATATAAAGCTTTCAAAACATCAACTATAATATTTTTCATGAGTTTTATAATATTATTACGTAATAAACTTTGTGATTTCAATCGCACATTTATACAATGTATTTAGTTATAAACATTTCTGATCGAATTTGTCTTTCATTTAATTTAGTCGGAACCTAAAGACTAATGCTCTCACCTTGTGACACAATTTCTTCATCTTATCAATATTTTTGTAAGTCTCTTAGGTGCTATGAATAGTGCGAATAAAAAGTTTTAGTTTCTATCATCAACGTACATCTGTTATCATCCATTAAATAGTATACAATATCGTGTGGTAGACAAATCTGGGGCCACTTATCATTATAACTTTGCTGTGGAAAAGCATGAGAAAATTTTAAAACCTAACGAAGAAGAATACGTGGCACATATTTTGTATTATTTTTGAAGCTGCCATTGGCGATGTATTTACGTATAGCTTTTTTAGTATGTGTTACATGAATTATTCGATATCACTCTTATGCATCATATGAACTTAAATATTCAGGAATTTTTAATGAATAAAACTATGTGTCACATTTGTTGAAGGCTATGCATAATCTTGAATTAATGTCCCCTTTTATAGTACAGAATAGTAACAGCTTTATTTTTAATAATTTACAACAGAATACACAATTATTGGGCAATCCATAATTGCCAGCGGAAACCATCACCTTAGTATCGCGTTTGGCTCTATTTGTAGTTGAAAGAAACGTCTTTAGTAAATCATCGTAATCCATTAGCATTCAGCTGCATAAGTGAATTCGGTTTCCTATTCGATTAATTAGATTCTAATGAGACCCTACATTTCTTTAAACACAGTTAAACTCTCCATACATAAGTTGAATTATATCCTTGAATTATACCCAGAAATTAAGACTGTATGCAAACTATCATTAAATCTATAGTATAAGTACACTAACTTGTTAATAAATCCTATTAATATTTAATGGAATTGAAAAAAATCGCTCATATTGTTATTCACAGCGGCAAGATATAGTAAAGTCAATAATTAGATTCTGATGAAAAATTGAACTCATATTGCAGGGTGCATCGAAATGAATAATAATATACGATAATATGGCATGACTTCACGGTATGTGCTGTTCAAGCCCACCCTGTATACAACCTTATGCAAAACCCTGAGAAGTCGTAAAATTTAAAGACTTCACGACATTTGCATAGCCTTATCTTCTTCTTCTTTTTTTTTTTTTTTAATTAAAAAGTAATTCAGTACATTAATCAATATAGGAAATTTCTGGCACAAGGATAATCTGAACTTCATAGGCATGGCTAGAGTAAAAACGTCTTGAAAATAATTTAAAATAAAAAAAAGACAAATATAACGTGTGATATAATATAATAACTGGAAACAGTTCGGCCCAAAGTTTCCTGGCGCGCATAGCCATCTGCATTCACGCGACAGGTATCACGCATCATTTATTAATAAATTTCCTTCACAAAATTACGCTAGTCGCCTAAGCAAGTGAGCAACTATCAATACAAATTTTTCAATGAGCACGGTATAAATTTATCACAAATATTTATCGGATCTCGTCTGGAAAAGCTTCCTGCAGCGCACAATTTTTCCTTCCATCGTATTTCGGGCAAGAAATCATTGTACGCGTAAACAAAACTTTTGGATCGCACTATCATGAGAAATATGACTTATTAATATAAGAGTTTATTTCTATAACAATATAATATGACCGTAGACACAGTAATAATAATAACCATGACTTTCAACAATCTAACACTGATTCGTAATCAGGATATACTGTACATGCATTCGCTATCATCTCAGCTCCATTATACCGTAACTAGACGTGTATTCATTTGCCAAAAGAAATGATTTGTTTTAAGAATAAACACGTAAAAAAGAAGCAACTGACCCAGGAATATACTCGTGCCAAAAGTGTTTATTGATTATCGGTTAGCGTACCGTTATTGCGCTATGCTTCAAGAGACTTTTATAAGATAGGCAAAGGCAAAGAATAAGAGAGACCGAGGATTATGGAGGGAATGACTATTATGACAGTTTAGCCTTGCCGTTGGCAGTGACAGTGGCATTCATTGTGGTGTTCGTTGCCATTTCAGCAGCCTGCGCCACCGCCACAGACACTGATTTCTCCACAAATTGCTGATACACCGGCTTCATGAACTAAACAGAAGAAAAGATACATTACTTGCGTTAAGTATTGAGGATGGAGAAAGTCCAGATCGTGCATTTCTTATTACACCATCACGTAATACCGATACTAATCGCAATCTACATATATAGTAGGCGTAGACGATTTCTAATCTTCTGTTACAATATAAACTGAACGAATTATTCGTGATGCTTGTCATTTAGATTATTCTATGGGAAAGGTGCCTTGGAAATTTTGTACGAGGAAAATATTTCTCTTCCTATTATTTTCAAGATAAATTAATAATTTATTTCATAACTGATTTATGTACGAATCATGCTCAAAACATCATACCTTTCTGACCCTCGATCCCATTTTAATACGCAGCGTATATTAGAGACAAAGAGACAGTGAAACAGAACGTAAAGTGCAAGGCAACAAAAAGACGGAGTGATATGAAGGAACTTACGAAACGCAATTGTACGTGGAAATAGCATCGTTAACAACTTTAAGGGTATTCAAAATCATTCGTAAAAACTTAATCTGAAAGTAAGATAAATCATAAGTAAGTAGAGGGAGAGGGAAGCGTGTGATCAGATGTAGCGATGCTTGCGCATATAGGTGTGGACAAGCGTGAAAGTGGGAATTCCGAGTAGAGTAACAAAAACGGATAGGATAAGGTATCTCATTTTGTGAATGAGGCGCGCGCATAGCCAGGCCTGTTGGAATAGAAAAAAAGATCTATATATTAGTCGGGACTTAAATACTATACCATCAGAATGGCATTTGCATCAAGGTCTACAATATTATTTTTACTTTGTTATCAATCAGCAGATATGTATTTGTGTTCTAATGAGATTAAGATGTTATAAGATATCCTCTCAACATTATGTACGATAATAGACAGCTATTCAACATTATTGAAATGAGAGTAGAGAACACATCGCACGAATTCTTTAAGCAATACGATTCGATTTGTTACTTTGCTTCTCTAGTATTCGAGCCAATATGAATAAAGTGAACGTTCGACTCAAAGCAAAATATGCACGATTTTCTCAATATAGAATATCGCGTAATGAAAGTACTTGAAGCGTATCATTGAATATGCAGTATGAAAGCCGTGGATGTTCAAGTTAAGGTGGTTTCTATGCGAGCGTATTGCCAGTACAAGATGCATAAAGATACTCACATTCTCCCATATTCCGCTAGCTAACTCGTCTATCTGTGTGCCAAGCTCTCGGAATTCTCCACTGTACCTGTAAGTGCAAAAAAAAGGGTCTTAAGAATAATCATGAAACACGTAAATGCGTCGCGCATGAGAGGACGCCAGAGTTTGTATGTTCTGATGTAAATTGCATTACTGACCTAATGTATGCCCAAAGTACAAGCGTAAGTAGTCCAATACCCATAATAAGGTTGCATATATTTGAGAAGGTGTATAAACCGACAAGACCAAATATTCCTGATAGGATGTACATTGTGACGGCAATGGCGAAAAACACTGCTGGTGTTCGCGCAGCCTTAAAAATATTTTTGCTCTCGTTGTGCGCCTTGAATTGCAAATATGCTTCGTCCATGTCCTGTTAAAAAATGTATTGAATGAATCAGTTTGTATGACTATACAGTGGTAAAGCTATACATATATGGTGATATGATGTGGTACGTACTTTTTGTAATTTCTCTAGATACGTCTGGCTGAACGCATCACCACCCATTTTTCGTTTATTTTGAAATTGATAAAGCGCCTTGTCCACGCATCGATGATGTTCAGACTCCAGGTGAGCAGTCGCTAAAAACGGTTTGGCTCCACCGCAAACGCATTCCATCATCTGCATATAAAGATCCTTTGCCTCGGCCACTGCGGATAAATTATTGGCTTCTGCAGTCGCCTGTGTCAGGAAAGTTTATAGTAGTTATTGTATTATTATGCCAATAAAATAAATAGTAATTGTGACGCGCGCATGTAAGGTACAAAGTGAATATTAATGAGAGTACGAGAAAAAAGCTACTGATATTTACCACAAGCATGCTCTTTGGTTCCGGAAGTTCGTCTCCTTTATAAATTTTGATGTAGCTTTTAAAGTACTCCAATAACTCTTTCGCCTTTACTACTTGGCCATCAATTTTCTTTGTGACTAAATTCCGTGGAGCAAGTAGCATCGGTACAAGAGTTTCCAGTTGCTTCTTGAACTCCGACTCAATTTCCGACAATCTACCGTCGAATTTTGGATTCGTGGCGATCTTCAATCCTGGATGTGGCATGAGGAAGCAGGATATATCCGAGAAACAAGATTTAATGTGCTTCCTAAGACTCTGCAGCTCGGGATGTTGTCTGTCTGATATCTCTAATCTTCTGCTGAGTATCTTTTTCCCACCATCGGCACCGTAATCGGCCTCATAAGGATAGCTCCAGTCCCGTACGAGGAACTGTAACCTTTGGAAGGGCGTGCTGCCGGATTTTTCAAGGGCCAGTCTACCGTACTCCGTAAATAGTTGCAAGTGTTGAAGATCATCTTCTTGGATATTTTGGGACAGATTGAAAATTTGCACAGAGGACAACATTGTGCTCAAAGCAAACACAGTCGCACAGTCTCTGACAGTTGACTGACTGTCGAAAGCACCCTGCGTGTCCATGAGGATGATAGCGACCTTTTCTCCATTTGGCAAAGTGCCAGGAAAAACTTTAGACCACATTAAGATTCCAGTTGTGTCTCTCTCGGATCCACCTCTCCAAGAAAAACCGCTCAGAGGCTCATCGTCGCTGCCCAACCAATTGTCGCGACTCCCCGTTTCTCCATACTGCGTTTGTTAATTTGATTTTCCATGAAGAAAGATCGGTTACATGAAACAGAAAATTTTATTTTATTTAGCCATTAATACCTTCATGTAATGTACGCATAAATATAATAACGGAAACAACTTGCTTCGAAATATATATACTGTAAAGTTGTATTCCAATTAAATTAGCTGCTCATAGTAATATTTAACATCCGGCGGATATTTCCACTTCTCCTGATAGAATTTGATTTCCGCACATAATACAAAAATCCATATACGCTATTGAATGAAATGCACGTAGCACGTATATTTTTCAACATTTTATCATTCAAATTGTGGATCTGTTATCAAATTATATATGTGGTATATTTTACAAGTTTTACAGTACACCGTGAATGGATACAGTCGACTGTATAAATTACATTCATCTACATTCGACAAATAAGTATGCCCATGCAATGTAGGTAAATGCTATACATATGTAAATATGTCATAATAATGGGGCAGTTAATAGTAAACAGCAATTACATACCTAAGCGGCAAATCAAGTTATAAATTAAACTCAAACACGCAATTTAATTGTACCTGCTGCATCGGCGACCATTCCCACACGCAGAGTTTATTTGTAAATTGTAAGCCAATAACAAATAAACGTTTAATTGTCTTCTATAAGAAGACAAAGGAAATCCCAATACCGTTCTAATTACCAAATACGACATAAACACAAAAATTCTCTAGTAATTACTATTCCGTAATGTAATCCAAATCGTTCAAACGATTCGATCCGTTCTGTAATGTAATCTAAATCGTTCAAACGATTCTATGTAACGTCAAACGAGCTTTCGTTATTCGCACCTACAACAGCAGTCCTAGAGCAATATCATCAATTAGAAAATGAATAGGACACAAAACACACCTGGCTGTTCATATATCGAAGGAAGAAATCGAGAAGGAAGCTCTTGCCCTTCCTAAAGGCTCCTGCGACAGACACCACGACGACACTGCGATCCTTAATCTCATCCTGAAGAAGAATTTCCGCCAAGGCTTCCTCGTCCAATTCAAAGGTGTGGTCAGGGTGAGCAAGAACAACCTGAACAGGTCGTCCTGAGCTTCTGCTATCTCCACTGTCGTCGTCCATCGGTGGAAGCCTTTCTATCCTCTCTCGTCCTCCCAGGTGCCCTGAATCATAAGACAAAGTAATATCTACATTAACAATGCGAAACATCACTATTTCACGTAATACCAAAAGTTAAATGATTGGCACAATCAAAAAAAGTCCAAGATGTATAAAACTGCATATGTTTAATGTCAATTACACAAGGTTGTGACCGATAACGAAACACTGTAATCTGTTGATACCCAAGTCGACGTTGCATAAATATGAATAAGAAAATATCATAAATCACATAAAGATATGCTCAAGGAACTATCTTCTTATAACGTCAAATTAACATTCTCATTCATAAACTTGTCAAAGCGAATGGAGCGCAGTCTCATTAATAATCTTGCGCAATCTCTAACGTCACAATTGAAGATAACGTTAATCAAAACGATGTCCTTAGAACGCAAACAAATACACGTAGGCAAGCTGATATCTCTCTTACTCTAGAGCATAAACAAAGATGCTGTTAGGAGTATTTCCCATTCCTCTCGTTTATTCGCTCGATAGGAACGTGGGAAAACGCACACGCACGAGCACGTGGTACACGATGCGATTCTGAATACGTAAGTGGATAAAATAAATTTTCTCAAAGACGTGAATCGAGAGTGTAGGAATTTCTCAATGCCAAAGAGAAGCTCGCAAGAGGTCAGCGCTTTTAGAGCGCGGGACACGTGCGAAAATTTAAAAATATCACGGGATATATTTATTTCTTATGTTATACGTAACAGCGAAGATCTTTGAAAAATTATTAGGTTTTACTAGCACGCTATTTTTGCTCTCTTATTCTACGGGGTCTGAGTGAGGCAAAAAAAAATCATTTTTTGACAGCCGGACTTTACGCTCTTTCGAGTCCATCGTGACGTTGTACGAACCTTGACCGTTGACATGGGACGTTCGTACCGAAGTAAACGATGACTCCGTAACTTATTACATGCAAAACACGGTAGTAAGATATGCTTCCAAGACAGAGTCCAATGAAAGAGAGCAAGAGAGAGAGAGAGAAAGAGCGAATGCAATCAGCATCGCAAAGGATCACGAAACACGTAACACGCTGACCCGTATAAACTTCATACGTTTAAGGCATCCAAGAGAAAATGCAAGAGATGGATAAGTAAATCATAATAAGAAAATTTAAAAAGTCCCGTATCTCAAGTAATTCAAGTCTGCCGTGATATTCTCTATACCTTCAAAGAAGCTTCGTTACGTTAAAAAATGGCGCGTCTGCTCGACGGAATAGTGAAAATATTTCGTAACCGCATCGTTGGCAGAAGGGAATCGTACGAAAGAGGAAAGAGTCAATAGAGAAGTGCATCAAGTGCGCAAAACGGAGAGCCAATTAGATATCATATGTAGTGGCAAAGAGAAGTGGCTCTATATATTCATATATATATATATATATTCGAAATCTATATCCTAGCCAGTGAAACGCCTTGAAGGGAGCTGCTGTTAGCTATTAGTTATTACGTGGAAACGCGGCCAATTATAACCCCGCAGAATACTTCTAGTCTCATTTTCAGCGTCAAGGTGAAAGGACGAGTGAGATCCGATGTTAACTCAGGCATCAGGACGATTCGTTTTCATGAATCGTTAAGTTTCCGTGGCGGTAGTACAACGCATTATAAATGCCATTAGTAAAAGCAAGTCGTTCTAAAAGGCGTCGTTCGGAAGGGAAATCAAATTCTGTACAGTCGGATGAACAATGTCGGTCGTGAAGTTGAACGACAAAGATACGACTGGGTTTCTCAGTTCCGTCGCAGTGCGGATGGCAGCGTCAAGAAGTCTTTCCGGTCAGACGTCTTCGAGGCTCCTTCAGTGAAATTCGTCGAGGAAAACGCGCTTCCTTTCACACCTACCCAGAATGCAAGCAGATCCTTTCCCACAGTCCGCGTATATCTTCAATTCCTTTTGATTCTCTCGTGTCCTCTTCTTTCTTTTTAGCCAGAGTGAAAACTCGAGAGAACGACGACTGAGAGTGTACGCGGTCCTACGGGCAGGGTAAGTGTGGGAAAGTTGCACGACGTCTTATGACAAGCGTCTTTTTTGTTATGACTGTATTTACACGAAAGGTATACGAAAGCGTCCTATAAAAGATTTTCCTATAACGTGATCAGGGATTAACGTGTCGCTGGGTGATACAATAATGGCGGGTGGCCGTACGGGAGACAGACAAAACAAAGGACGAGAAACATTTACGGAAGTAACTCACCGGCGTTCACGGCCGTCTTATTCTCCCGACGTATACGGTTCACATTTTCGTCTAGCGATGTCATCGGTGCTTTCGTGGCTGAAAGCAAATTTTTTAACGACACATTTAGCCCTGCTGCTCCTTGCACGTCGTATTTGGGCGACCCACTTTAAAAGAAAAACTGTGCTATGGCCAGCTGGTCACTCGCGGACCTGACACTCACAGCATTAAATATAGACCAGTATCGCGTAAAGATAACAGGAAGAGGAGAAAAAAATTGACTTGAGCTTCCGAAAGTAGCACAATAATCTGCACCGAAACACAACATCGATACGAATCGATACAAAACGGACGCGACATATGAATTTTCTTTCCGACTAGAATTTATTCACGAAACGTAACGTATAATGAATTTTTCTATTGGAAAGCGCACCTATCTCAGAATGAAAATCATCCCTGGACCCGATTCTGACGTCCGTCTTCGGCCTTCTTCTGATTTCCTTAGGCTTTTCGGATCTGCCCGATTCCTCGAGTCGCTTCCGGCTCGGCCTTCGCTTTTCACTCATGCTTCTCTCTTTGTTATCCACCTGATTCACATATGATTAGAATTCGCGGCCGGCGACAATCGTTCGACTGCTCGTCCGGGAAGAACTCGAAATCTGGGAGTTGCTCGGTTCGCACTTCGGTACGAGAGGAGACAGCTTAGCCTCAACGCGGACTAAAGTAGAGAACGCGTCGGGTCCCAGAAATACCCTGATCTTGCGTGCTCTATAGTTAACGGTGTTAAAGAGTTGGCAGCATCCCACAATCAGTGAATACTGGCGAAGCGGTCTCGGCATCGTGCATATCCCGTCTCGCGATTCGACAAGCGTGAGTGAATAAGAATATCACCCGAGGCTCCATCTACGATGAACTTTATAATGAAGAAAATTAAAGGGTGCACGCAGTGCCCTCTTACGTGCGTAATAAGAAAATCGCGGTACCACTTTATTTTCCTTTGACGACGCCGGATGCTTCTTGATTGCCATGAAAATTATTCAACGACATTGAATTTCGTGTAATCTCTTCTATTCAATCTACGCTGATGAATGACAGGTTTTACATATTTAAGAAAATGTTACGTCACTACTGTATCATTTTAACCGTGTTGTCTGTCGCATTGAAATATATGTAGAACCTGATAGTTATGAGTCCAGACGGGAGTAACCATGTGGTCCAGGTGTACCATTTCTTAATACCGTACGAGAGAGAAAAACAAATTTGAACAACTGTGTATCGCAGAAGTGTCCGAGTATGTACCAATAAGAGAGCAGCATTTCAAATCGCGTCTTACAGTACAAATCTTTGCGTCAATGTATTTTTACGTTTCCTGTGAAACAGCTGTTTGCCTGGCCGCCCCGCCGTCAAATTCCACGGTCGAAATACTTTGCACTGGCGTTAGATATTCAGTACGTAGGATGATCCTCTAGTTGATCCTGAACTAGAAGAATGGTAAGTTTGCGATCATTCGGACAAACGACGGTCTAGGATATGACCTGTTTGGAGAGACTGCGACTGCGCATGCGCGTTAGCTGTGCATTCGGTGTGACAAAAGTACACGGAGAGTAAAACTCATTATGAAAACAGCAGAGATTTAAGAACGTATATACAGGAGGAGAACGTGAGTACGTTGAAGTGACCAAGATTCGTCGCGACGCTACCGATGCATATTTAATATAATTTCTGCATATATTTATTTAACATACTATTAGCAGTAACATCGCTCTGGTTGATATTTCATGACTAATCAAGTTCATTTTGAGAACTGCCTGTCTGCTGTGAGCTGGTTGCTGCATCTAGTATACGAAGAGTATAGGAAGAGTAGGTATTGTTAATTCCGCGTGGATTCTACCTCGGTCAATGAGCATTATTTATATATTTCTCAATCGTTATAAATTCGCCAAGTACACGTTGGCGGTATATGCAGGTCAGTTATGAGTTTGCAATGGCACGTTCCACCATCTCCTTTTCCGTGACTGCCGCTCGCAAATATCTATCCTCGTGTTCGCCAATGCTCGTTTACTAGCAGCGGATACGTGCCCGAGCCACTACGCAGATCGCTTTGAAAACGTTCCAGATCTCAAAATGTCATAAAGCTATGAAATTTATCGATATCCTTGGAGCTCCAAGGAAGAAGTGAATCGTGAGCTGATAAGTGAAAATATTTATAAAGAGCTGAACGCACGGACGATGAGTTATTCATGTTTTTACTTTTATTTTTTGAAACCAGTTATGTCGATGCCAGAAGAGAAAAAATCAGAACTAAAAAAAGGAAGTAATAGGGAAAGATAATGAAATCCCGATCGGTCGCATCCCGTATTAGCACGTCATTCGCTTGGCAATCGGGGCCGCGATGGAAAATTAAATTATGAACCTTCCAGTATTTTTAGTTGACTGCTTGAATCGTAATTAACGACTCACGATTGATTGGTTCCAGATTCATTTGAGTGAGTAATACAAGTTTAATTAGTGAGGGAGTACTGGGTGAGTGGGCGGACTGTATAGAACCGTTGCTGCGCGGGTTATATCCATCTATACAGGTGCATTTACAGAGAGTTGAAACTATTAGTGAAATTACAGTAGAAGGAGGCACGGTAGAGAGAAAGAGAGATAGAAGGGAAAGAGAACAAAGTCAGATAAAGAAAGGCGAACATAGAGAGAGAAAGAGAGATACAAATGTCATAACGAGGTATCCCAAGTCGTTCCGATGCTATTGGCACGTCTCAGAATTGACATAGTGACGATTGCTTTCGAATAGCTTCCACAGACGTACCATAATCATTATCGGAATCGTCTTGCGAGATTGTTTTCTTTTTATTCACTTTAATCGAAATTATACTGCCGCGCTTGGGACGACTCGTGGAACTTTAATCGATCTGAGGGCTGGAGTTACGTGGTATACTGCGACAGTGATAATGAGGAACGAGATACCGCGGTACTTTTTCCAAAGATTTCGTCTAGCAAACTGAAAGACCAGATAAGCAAAGAGATGAGTTCTTTGAGTATCGACAAATTTTACGTGATAAAGCATGTAAGATGGATAGGGAATACTTTTTGTATTATTAGCATAATTCAAATGGCATTCAATCAGTGTCTATAGTTATTATAAGATCACGGATAATTTTGCGTGAGATATTGGGGGGGGTTCTGCTATGTCATTGATAATACGGATAAGAAATGAATGTTCGCTGGCTAAATTATTTTGCTCGATTTTTAAAGAGGAAAATGTGAAAACGGACAAAAAGTCGAATATACGACTGTGCGCAGAGGCGATAGGCGAAGATCCGCGGAGGAATCCGCGATGTCGGGTATATCTACGAGGATTAATGCGATCTGCTGCTTAAAAAATGTACTGAAATAATTCACGAGAGCGAGAGCGAGAGAGAGAGAGAGAGAGCGAAAGAGAAGGAGAAAGAGAAATAAAGAAAGAAGGGAGAAACGTAGCCATTCGCATTATTTCTGCGCTTTCCTGAAGCACGCCCCCGATGGTCCCGGTTAAATGAGCAGAACGAATATTTTTTCCTTTGATATTTTTAATTCCGGAAATTAGATTAGATTCCGAGGGGAGAATGAAATGGAATCCACAGCTCTCCGGCCCTCTCTCTTTACTCTGCCTCGTTCTCCTCCGTCGTCTCCTCTCTTGTCCTAGCCATTCCCGCTTAGGACTATACTAATTACCGTCCTGAATAAATTCTGCATCCCCCTCTGAACTTGTTCCCTTTACGTAGAAACCTTCCTCTGGTCCTATAAAGCAACCCTCTGCGCATTTTAGTATACTCCGTATTCTGCGTATCTATCCAGTTGGCCAGAGAGAACGAGGAAGCTGAATGATGTGTACAGGATAGGTACCGGTTAGAAAATGAAAACTGTGCAATTTTCGTTGCACCGCTTACAGCTTGAAAAACATGCGGAGGAAAAGAGTAATGCGGAGATTAAATTTAATTTTCTATCAGGGGTAGTAATATTTTTTTTAACTCTCGATTGTCAAACGCGAACACGGTGGTACGGTTTGGGAAATCCCTACTGTAAAGAAGAATAACGAAACGCAATCTCGACCCTCACGATTCACTCGTACGCCGCCAATACATTTTTCGCTACGTCGATACAGCAGTTGGTTTACTTTTGTTTTTCTGTTTCGCGCGTCATGGAAAGACGTGACTTTGACTTGCATCCTTCTTGCACTTGTCTGACAGTGCCATCTGGCGGAGAAACGATTTGCATCTTGAAGACGTACTCTGGGAGTCGGTAATTTAAAGACGTGCTCGACTTTTTGTAAATTTATTTTAAAATGTCTCGTGGCTTAACTTGGCTTCTTGCGTGGGTTGCACGTGTCCATCAGACACGTAACGGCTTATGTATAATACATAACCGCGAGTAATTATAATGGTCTCGTCTATATGTTTGTCTTCCGTACTTTTTTTTTAAATTTAATTTCTCTTTCCGTTAGCTTTTTTGTGTTTTGCGTGAGTCTACTCCCCTCTTTGCAAGCAGGACGGCTGAATAAAAAAATTGCCTTGATTATTTTCCTCGTTCCTTTGATCGTATTCCGTCGGAATGAAATGTGAAAAATAATTTTCGCAGACACGTTGCTCTGAAAAGGTGGCGGACGTGAGTTTCCCTTAGAAATTATACTAGGCGGCTATGTACACAAGAGATCGCGTGTACGTATTATTAATACCGTGTCTATGTGTGAAAACGTCGCTTTGATCTGCGCCGCCCCGTTGAGAAGGTACTCAGATGGAAATATGTGATTGTGCTTAGGGCCAAATTGTATCGTGACTACACACCCGAGGCACGCTTAGAATATTTGTCGATAGTGACGTAAAGTTACTACGTTCGATAATCCGATCTTCCTATAGCGAACATGGTGAAAACGTGATTCGACTTCGTAACGAATCGCCATCCTAATTCCCCACCTACGTTTTCCGTTTCTCTGGACTTTATGCTTTGACTTGCACCTCACTATACATGTGGATCAAATTGTAGGTGAATTATACATAACACTTTGATGAATGCGAAAACTGGTGACTGTGCATTAATCAGAATTCAAAGTTCATCGATTTCTCAATCTAGAATAATTCAAACGTCACGTACCATTTGTAAAAACCTAAATTGACAAATTGGTGAAAGAAAAGTTCGATCGTTGCTGAGTAATATTCGTGAGATTTTAAATACGTTAATTTCGTCATTCTATAAAAATATTTATCATTATATTGATTATTATGTTAATATGAATGAAATAATAATTTATCTGTATCGTGTAGAGATATTTATACATATGTATATGCTTTTAAGGATACGTGCTATATAAAATTTTTGAAGTTAAATGAGTATTCGGATTCATGTACATGAAAATGAAGTTTTAACGGACGTTTGTTCCATAAAGCAGTTTTAATGGATATGAGGAAACGAATGCGCAAGTACGTGATGAACTGTCGGTAACCTTCCTGAATAATCGTCGAAGCACGCACGTAAAAGCAAGGGGAAAAAAGGTCGCTCGAGAATAACGACTTGAAGTTCCCTCGCAATTTTCTCGGGCTATGTACCAGACTGTCCCGTCAGAAGGCAGCACTTGAAGACCATGCGCTAAGGCTACGTCCACCTATCCATTGACAGAATCTCGTCTAATTCACTCGATTATAAATGCGTAACACGTAATCGACTATTTATAGTTTATTATGTCAGTGGAGTACAAAGACAAAGACCACATAACATTGACAGAAATACTGCACTATCGCACCATAACCTCCGTAAAGGCAACGGTTTCCTAATGATTTTTTCTCATATAATGCAAGATATTTAATCGTTATTCTGCTCTACAATTGATTATTAGACATTATGCAATGAATTCTTTGTTCAAGTCCGTATGAATGACAACGAAGCATTGACCATTGGTGGACAATGATTGTGCGAAATACAGCTGGTAATGCAGGCCTGCCGAGACGTACCAGCCTTCACATTACTTTGTATTTATATTTTATAAGTTTCACACTCTACGAATACGCATACGATACGAATGTAGACGAAATTTTTATTGATTGTTCAATACGTTGTGGATACCGAATGACGGTTGAGTAGACGTCAAAAAAACACAGGTGCGATGGTGCCGATACATCTGGCACTTTCGACACATGCACTCGCGTGACGCGTGGCTGGATTTATTAAATATATTCCTTCTTGTATCACTGGGTTTAGACACTTTCACAGAGCTGCACAATTGATTGATATAAGAAATATTTACGAAAACTCACCCACATACGAATCCTCGTAGTCGCCACTCTGTTTACTTTCGTTAGTGTCCGCCATGTTGCAATACGAATGACGCCACTTCCGCAACGTCGTGCGCCGGTATCACTACGCAAGTTAAAACGACTTCGCCATTTCACGTTAGATTTTTATAATTGTCGTAGTTAAATTGATGAAATGATATTTAGTAATTTTGTTTGAAAGAAAAGTGCAATATTATGGAATCTTTATTGTACCTATTCTCTGTTCAGTTAATTAATATTTTCTCATTAGAATACATTGTGATATGTTCAGCAATTTTACATTACAGTACGCAGAGTAGAGGTAAAAACATATTTTTTTATTCACACGTAATTCATTGTGTTATTTATTGCGTGTTTGTGTTGTTTAATGTATACATATTTGTCATTTTGTAATACTTATTAATATTGTCTTACGTGCTATTGAAACATTTATTTAAAGCATTGCAATGTATTTTAAAAGTTCAACAATTAAAAGTAATTATTTATTTTAACTAATCTTTTATTATCCAATTATTCCATTTAAATATCATTATCACGTAATTCCTAGTAATTATAATTTTGTTTCCTCTCTTATCAAATATAAATAATTTAAGAATAAAAAACACTTTACATTTTAAAATAAAGATTATTCACTGATAATTTATAACAAATACACAATACTACCATTATTTTTATACAAATAATGCAGTTTAACGACCAGTTTAAAACATTGGTTAAATTTAAATGGTATTTAATCGATGATAAGGGATGTAGCACAACTCATGCATCAGATAAGGAAAATTAATTTATTTCCTCATTGCTCCAACTGATATATTCGCTCTGAAACTAACCACTAATAAATATTTTAAATTGATGTGACAGTCAGTTCACTAATTTTAATTACGACTATATGCGCATCGAGAATAACATTTTTATCATGGAAATTCGTGGGGGGTTTTCGCGAGCGTGGCACTACTTTCGCCGCGCGGACGTGATTTGATCTCGGCAGTGGCGCGGTCGCAGATTTCCTATGGTGGAATGTGGATGCTGTGTGCGGTGGTTTGTTTCGTGCGCGATTTTTGATTATTTGGTGACGATTTCAGTGGGATTCTCTCGATTGCGTCGACCCAGTAAGTTGACAGTTGTTTTTCTTTGTGATACATCCGTGAGAGGGCGCCTGTTCGCTGCCAATTGCCCTGGGATACGTGTGAAATGGTTGACTACGGGCTAGTAAACAAATGTCAGAGCCAGCGAGTGAGTGAGTGAGCGAGTGTACTTAGCGAGATAGCGAGAGAGCATAGGAGAAGGAGATTCGGAGAAAACGAAATGAAATGAAACGAAAGAGTTCGGCATTGTATAAACGATACAACATTTTTATATTTCATCTCTTTTTTTACCTATAGCTTCTGTATCATTTTCACGAAGTATCGTGGAGGAGGTATGTCAGTCGTTTTAAAACAAGCAAGATATACTTTCCTTATTTGTGACATATTTAATAGTAAATCTACTCCGTGTCAAGTACCATTTTTATGTGCCAGCTGAAGATACACGATGTCCAAATTAAATAACTGACAGGGCAAGCAGAATAAACATTCACGAGTGTTCCTTGTGTCTAATTCCAGTGTCTCGTGTGTCTCTCGTCTCAGGTATAGTAAGAGAAACCTGGGCGAGAGTCTTTAAACGTTCAAAGGGTCCCACTTTCACGTGGCGCCTTCTCACGCGCTATGGTATTTAAATTTTAAAGGGCCCAATGTCTACCCGGTTCTCCTAACGACTATAGCTGTAAGCAATTCGACATTCGTTATAAGCAGCACAGCTGGCCGGCTGTCAATCGATGCTTGTTTTTTTTTAATATCATTACGTTCTCGATTGTTGTAATGTTGTGAGTCATGAGTTATCGACTATCCTATCGCAATTTCGTTGCCGATGTAGCGTTTAATTAATTTTTTACACAATTTTTCGCACGGTATTCTTGCCGATTTCTCATGAACCAGGTTAGTAAATTATATAACGACTAACTCTGGATTCTTGGATTCTGAATGTAATATTGTCCGAATAAATTATTCGAAATTATATTTCCCCGGAATGCGAGGCTCGTAAGAATATCTTGATTTTTTCTACTCTCTTTCTCCTCCCCCCCCCCGCCTTTCTCTTTTTCTCTCTTGCTCACTCGAAACTTTGACACGTTATTGCGTTTAACGAAGTAACTTCATACGTTGTTAGGAAGCGTGGCATTATACTGTTTTTTACTTTCGAAACACAACCATGTTTCCTTTGATTAATTTTGGACCTTCAAACTCTAAATCTCTGTACCCAGCAAACAGGTGCTCTAACACGTTCTATTTTCATATTAAATTCGTCTCTTCTCCTCGAACTTTAACTACGTTCCATTAAAAAGCTTTCGTCGTGTAGTTCAGTTTTTTTTAAAACACGTAGACGGTGTGTCCTGGGGAATCTGAATTACCTATGAACATTAATTAACGAATGCCTATTATATGGTTGAACATTTTATTTAAACTTTACAGCTGCACAATATTCCTCTCCGAGGAAAGTAATTGAATAATTTAGTGATTCGTGCGGTACGCGATACCTCCCTCAATTCGCTCGTATAAATAGCATACAATTTATAATTGCCATTCATAACCATTCAAGAAAGGGTAAGTACGTAGGCGTCGCGACGCGTCGTGACGCCTCGTTACGTACTCGTTTCGTATTCGCGAACGCGTTGATACACGTGTTTTAAAAACACCATCGTAACTCAAATAACTTTTACGTCCGAGGAGCTCAGTGATTCGAGAATGAGTCACAATTTTTGGCACGTTTCATCACTTTTCGCGTCTTGACTTAGATGTGCAAAATGTGCCATCGCGTCTACGACCTGGCTTTAACGTTACGCGCGGTTTTGGTAATTACTATGACGTCAGCTCTTACGAACGTGCCAAATACCGCGTCTAATGGAGTAACGTTGCCAAAATGCCAGCTGCAATATCAATTTATTAATTTACACCAATCTATAGGTATTAGCAATTTTGCTTTACTCTTCCCCAATTAAATTTCTTTCTTGTCTCTCCCTCTTTCCCCCTTCTCACAATTCTCTTTTCTTTCTACCCTCATCTGTCTTCTCTATACAGTCATACACACCGTACATGTTATGTATGTGAATATCGTTTCTGCCTTTCCAGCCCGGAGCCATTTCTCCTACCCATTGCTACACGCATTGCTACACACAATACCCCTTTATAGTTCGGTGTCCTGCCTCACGGATAAACCGAACGAAATGAATTACACCGATGCTGCAATGGTGAAAGTGTACGAGGAAATTTATACATCCAGCTAGATACGTATAGACACTCTCGTAGTACTGATGGCATCGATACTAAATCGTCTGTTTATTCGCGTGCAATGCCACACTCTATCTCGATGCGCTATCCATGTTGGGAAATAGCCAATGTTATTTTTACGAAAATTTTGTCGTACGCTGCGTCTTGCTACTCTTGTTATAAAAACAAAGATACATAACTGTGTATAGATTTCAGAGAGTTCGAATATTCACACGTGATTATCATGATTACCTGATGCTCTTTCTTGCTAGTTTAAGTGACACTGTTAATGCTTTGGAAAGTATCCGGGAATGTTGATTTCCAGGTTCATTGACGATAACGTCGATAATGGTATTTCTTGCGAAAATTATATTTCTTCGTATTCTTTAATGCATCCACTGTAACTCGTATAGTATAAACGGCAGGCGTATCTTATTATCTGGCATAATGCTATTTCATGTACGTCTCTTTATCCTTCGGATGCTAATGCAGAATGCGACTCATTCATATCGTATAGCACCGTTTACTCTACTGCTGGATATGTATATTTCTTGCACATGGCTCTGTTCACGAGTCGTGGTGTGCACGTCCATTAAGTAAAAGATCTTGTACTTTCCTGATGCTGCATCGTAGAGCCATGCCTCGCGTAATTGACGTATCTACCTGCTGCTTGTATAAGCAAATGCATTAGGGCTTATCGTTAGTGCGTAAACCGCCAGGGTGCGGCGCATGCGCAGACGCTCGTTTTATATAAAGCCGTTGTGACGTCATGGTACTGCGTGCTCAAATGCGTGAGAAATTATTTACTAGTCTTTGCACTTGTGATTCGAGAGGTTAAAGTTCGAGAAGGCATTTTAACGTGTTCTAATATATGTATAATTAAGTCCTTGGTTTGTTATTCTTATCTTATTGTTAGTTATAAATTTTTTATGTATACTCCACTGCATGTTACGAAACTTCATTATCAATAAAGCAGCGCCATTGCAAGTTAGAGCGTTTTAATAAATTCGGATGCTTGGTTGGTTGTATAAATATATAATTGACGCTATTGTGCAATCTCGGAATTTTTTAAATTTAGAATTACCATTGGTCACAGGTTATATATCTGCTCATCGATTCCGCTAACGATTACCCTTTTGTTTTGCGATAATTGATTGATTAGTAAATTTTGATTGGCTGATAATCCTGGCGCGCTGCAATTTTCCGAAAACCAACGACGAACATTATATAACAACATATACATATATATATATACCGTTGAATTGTATATACCGTTACAATTGTTTTATGCGTTGCGTCGAGCTTGTGAAAAGATATATTATTTATATGGAATATTTCCCCTAATTAAATATAAACTATCGAGCTATTGTGGCTACTTCTTTTGCATAGATGTTGTTTTGCCTTTGTTTGACTATTTATAAATTACGTTTAATACAAATGCTTCCATTTCGTTCGTTCTATATAGCGTAGATACTTCGCAAAGCAGAGTCTGATAAAATGGGGTGAACTTTGTGGGCAGATTCTTTTGCTTGCCAAAAAGAGAGATATTAAATTGTTGGCATTTTGATCTTGAGAACTCTGACTTTATTGTCTTTATATTCGAATCGATTGTTCCCATGTTGAGAATGAGTCTAAAAGGATGTTTTTTAGGAAGGGACGAAGAATGCTCTCTGAACAGAAAGGGCACTTTACCTTTCTTCCTCTGAAAACGAATGGCCACGATTCTTTATTTTTTTTTTAACTTTTCGCCATGTAGGAAAACCCTGAAAAATCGATACTTACTATAATACGTGGTATACTATAAGACCCATGTACATACATACATTGCTGAAATATATATATATATATATATATATATGAATATGTATTGTGACGTGTTGTTTGGACTCACGGTCAGACCGCGACTCCAGTTACCGATTCAGATAATGTTCTCGCTTTCTGGTTCCCTTTCGAATCGCAACCCTGCTCAGAGGTTGCGCTCTTGGATTAATTCGTACAGCTACCCGAGGGGAGTACCCGACGGAGACGTCCCCGCGGACTAGCGGAGGTCCAGGTGAGATATCGGCGCCCCGCTGGAGAGGGGCAAAGCGCTGTACAAGCTATAGAGCGGGCGCAGATAAGGTTTTAATACGGTTAAGGGTAGAGGAGGAACCCTCTGACCCGAGTTATGGTTGTTGTGTCCAACTGTCGCCCGATGCCCTGGGGAAGCAGCCGTGGAGGATCTTCGATTTGTTAACTACCGATTTGCTAAGAAATGCTTTCGACTTAGCTTAAAGGGACGACTCTAAGGAAAGGATAAGAGTTATCGGCTATAAGGATCTCGACCAATTAGAATGATTAGTTCCCGAATTTGACTATTGCCAAAGGCAGTCTGCCTTGGGACACCGATCGCGGTGCCTCGTGCCGACCCGCGCTCCCGTGCTATCCGTTGATAGTTTTTATATTTGTTTCCTATACTGTATAGAAAGTTCCCGCTTGTGTAGTTTTCCCGTTACTCTCGCAATATCCAGAAAATCCTATCGATTCCCTGCATGTGTTTTGGAGGTACAGTGCTGAGCTATAGTGCAGCGGCTAGCCGTGTGGGGGGGGGGGGGGGGGGGGCGGGGGGGGGGGGGGGGGGGGCGGGGGCGGGGGGCCCCCCCCCCCCCCCCCCCGGATACAGTTCTCCGCCTTCGCGGATAAGCTGAACCAGCTTCGGTGAGACTCTCAATTAATTAATTGATGAAGAGACCTCGATTTTATAGGTCCGAATCGTTTTTGCTACGTTCTCGATCTATTAGCCTTTGTTTCCGGATCTATTTCCCTATAGTATACAGGCCCTATAGACATAGAGGAGGTGCGTTACGCATAATTTTATGAAAAGATACGGAAACTCGGGTACTAACTGATATAAAACAGACATGAAAGAAAATGGCTATTGCACATGCGTCATCTTTTATTAGAGAAAGATTCAAAATAATAAATACAAGGTTTTACGTAATTTACTGATTTCACGTAGTGTCTTGTTTAATCAGAATAGATTTATCATTTTAAGATGTCTTGATGACGCAATTTTTTTGTCGCTGAGGAATACCGTTATATAATTCGCATAATCCTTTAGTGTCAACAAGCGTCTACAGAGGAAAAACTTTTCTCATAAGTCAATATTCTTTCAATAACATTAATAAATTCCGATAGATGATTAGCGCTTCTCGTTAAGACATCTGCCATTTCAGAAAATTAAATAGAGAAAGGATAACGCAAGGTTATTACATTAAAATCATTAAAAAAGTCTTTTTGCTCGATTTATGCTCTCTGGGATAGAGCATATAAATCATATAATTTTTCACCGATCAGCAACTAGCATACCCTATTACACTGTTCAGATATTATCGAAAATTTTGTCGAAACTTTGGCATACTAGCACATGCTGTTCTGCTCAGTACTTTACGTAGAGACAAATTTTTGTCGAAGTTTTGAGGAGAGTATCGCGATCTTCCTCATAAACTTCAGTTGACGCAATTTTGTTTTTTATCTATCTTCGCCGTGATTAGCCAAGTTACATAAAGTGCCATAGCCAATAGTCAGGCATAGCGCCACTAGGGGTACCTTGCTAAGATAAGCGTATCCTCTGCTCCACAAAGATAAGTCAGAGCGATCTGTGGATAGACAATAACAAAGCTAGGACGCATCTCTGACAATCCTTTCCTACAATACCGACGTCATTCTTGACAAATATCATTCACACATTTCAAAGACTGTTGTACCTTTTATCGGTAATTTAATAGACACTTGTAACTTTACGTTGTTATGTAATCCAGTGTTGCATATGTTTTTTAAATCGTGAGCCCCGAGCAATTACCATTTCGTACACTCGTAAGTTACAATATATAATTTTAAAGAGGTTATATATTTGTCAGGGCCAACGTAAGCGCAAACATCCCGAAATTTCACGTCAGTTATTGTTTCCCGGTGTTTGAATTTAATTACGTTACTAGATCAATCGTAATAAGCGGCAACTAGCGCGGATCATTCAGTGCCAATGGGTTACAGACTTTTTTCGTTGGCAAATTTCTAATTAGCCGTGATTCTACTGCCATTGACCTCGTGATTTTCCGCTGTGGATCAATCGTTTGAATAATCCCAGTCAGATCTATAGAAAGTTGCCTTGACAATAGATTTTCTGAAGAATAGGGAACAAGTCTTGATTTTGATTTTGACTGGGAAATAATTAATTTTAATTATCCGTTCTCAATAATAAGCACAATTCAATTTGTCTATAATTGCACATAATGGGTCACGTCATTATCGATCAATAGAAATCGTATATCATCGAAATACGCGATTATCGATAGACTCCTCTTTAAACTCCGTATAGTATATCTATACGTAATGCATATACATATAGACATGGAATATACACGGTCGTTGTAGACTATTGCACCACCTGAAGATGGTTTTAACATGGGAATTACTAGCAATCAAATAAACAGAACCATCTTCAGGTGGTGCAATAATCCTAACAATGATTTTAGTATCAGGAAGCGAATTGATTTTCAAGTAAAATCTGCGTATTGTATCTCGCGGAAATTAACAATGGGTAATTGCAATTAAAATTTCTTTCGTAAAATTCTTCATTCTACAATTGTTCAGTCGTGTTTGCATGGGCTCCTTTGATTCGCTTGCTTCTCCCTTTTATCGATGTTTGCCAACAATAAGAAACTAGCAGTTACTCTAGACCCTGAATTTCGTTCGGTGTTTTTCTTTTGTTTGTTCACCCCCCCCCCCCCCGCCCGAATTCCCCCAACCACCTACTTTACGTTTAATTAACGCCCCAAAATTAACGAGTATGGTGCGGACTACAATCGTATCCCTACTGTTAGGCATTTGGTCTATGTTAAATCGACGCGTGCAAGGATACTTCCGGTATTATTAGACGCGATCTGCATGAATTTCCGTATTGGATGGAGATGCAATTACGTCGACGTGACCGTAAATACCGATCCTGAGCTTTCGAGCCGCGCACCATCCGCCATTATATCCATTATCAATAACGGGTATACGTATTATACCCAGCCATTATTAATATTCCTGTCGTTAACGAACGGACCATAGCGTACGGTCACCGTACTACCTATATGTTACCAGACGCAACGTAACGTAGCGCAAACTCAGCACCCATTTTGGTCCAGTCAATCTGTGTAATCGTAAAGTCATTATAAAGCGGTCGACCCGAATAGAACTGTATGACGCGTTAGAATATGCCATCGTTGCATCACTGACGGTACGGCAGACAGTGATCTGACGTTATTGAAACATTTTGAGAGAACTTAAATTTTTGTCACAGAAATATCTATATCCACGTTCGATGCAAAGGCGGGTGTATTATAAAAAAAAGTACGATTTTTGGTGAATGTGATTTTTGTGAAAAAATTTTGTTATCGGAACAGTGTATTTAGGCCGCGTGCTAAGCTGCATATACGTCGAAATCATGATTTCATGACTTTCCACGTATGCGTCCATAGAATTTGTAGAATTTATATATATCCGAGTAGTCGAGCAGGAGAAAGGCTTCTGGCGACAGTGGGCGCCATGTTGCGCGCACAACACGTGGTCCGTTGCGAGATATCAAGGCCGAAGAAACGTTTCTATTGAGGAGCAACGTGCAGCTAGTATCGCTTTACGGAATGTCTATGCACGTATCTAGTATATCCTTTTACGTCTTACCCGACCATAACCTCCGACAATCCTTACAGTTATACGCCTTGAACGTAGTTATGTGTATATGCGTGGCTATTTCAAGGATGCTTGGCTATCTTCGCGGCGTGAAAGCGCTGGGTAATAAATTCATAGGATTTGCTCTTTGCTTGTCAATTTTTCGGATAATTTTATGGCTTCTTATTCTCCCCCGTGAATACAGCATTTTGGACAAGTTACGCTGTGAAATTTGGGGATGGTAATAGGCTGCTGGATTAATTGTCCCAGTGTTAATTGCGTTTATCAGGCTTTACTGCTTACTGCGAACTCCGTCGGTAAAGGTAGGGTAGATCTGTCTACCCTTTAGAATTTAGTATAAACTAAATTAAGAGATTCTTGTCGTTCGACAAGAATATTTCAAATATCGTTGTTGACAATTACTCAAAAATTTTTTTTTCAAATTTAGATTACTCTGACGTTTGTGACTATTTAATCCGTTTTAACCAAACCAATTCAAATTCCAATTACATCTCAACATTGAAATAGAATTATGGTAGAAGCACGAGACTGTAAGGTTCCTAGGTAAAGGGGTCGATACGGAAGGGGTGAAGTTTTCGCTAAATTAGTGGTATACTATTCGCAGGCACAAGATACAGTAGTTCTATACCTATACGTACTCGCGTTGTCAAGCAAAGTACTTTCGCAAGTTTCAGCTACTCCTTGCCAATTATACGTACTTAAGTCCCTCTCGAATTTGAAACCTGGTTAGAAGATGGTGAATTTCATACAAATCGTTATACACAAGCTCAATGCCATATACAGTGCGAAATTGCATGCTGCATCTTATAACAAAAAAAAAAAAAAGTAAATCCTTGACATAGACACGATAATTCCGGTATCTAAGAAATAAATAAATTCGTCTCTAATATCAAGCAATTTCCGGTTCACAAATCTTGGAGTGTCTGTTTGCGAGAGGACCATTATATAGGCGCGCGGTGGGCAGACGGGGTGCGGCTTTGTACCCGAATGCATATAAATTTATAATCCTTTTTAGGCATGAAATCTAGCGTGTCAGGGAAGTTTGGCTAAGCGCCAGACAGCCGCGATGAAATACACACACAAGCATTATGAGATATTTAATTCGATTCAGCGCCATTCTATTCCACTCTGAATAAATTGAACGGTTCGGCCTCTCCCTTATATAGTTCGTCCTCTGCGCTTAACCACTTCCACGCGGATAACAGTGGCGACTTTCGTGTGCCAGTTTCGGATTGTGATTCGCGTTATCATTCGTATCAAAAGAATTTTTAATGCTAAATCGTACTTACTGGTTAGCCAACTTCGCTCTCCTCGCTCTTTACACAACACGTTACTAGCTGCGTTACAGCTATCAATCTTGTGGTTCACAGCTTCCTTACCATTTCCATCTTCCGTACCCTTTGGATTATGTAACAACCTAAACTATTGATATCGTTGCCGATCTTTGCTAATGGCAAGTAACAGACTCTCTCCAGTGAAAATTTTAATACACAGACAGAATACTCCAATGCGAAAGGTAAAATCTTGGCGTAAAGGTTCACAGGGCTATATCTTTTCTCAAGCGGTATCTACCTTACCGACCGTTCAATATGTTCTCTTCGTATACGTAGATATAGACGGTTTAGGTGTGTACCTATACATACTTTACCTTTCGTGAAAACACACGACTCGGCCGATTATGGCAGCGATATGGCGTCGTATTGCTTGCCAAATCGTCTGTTACCTTTACAGTTAGCCGTTACTATTTCGAAGAGTCGAGTAGCTAGCGGATCTTGGCAGCTCCCGGTTATATACATATATATGGCATATAGTTATACATTCGAGCTAAGGCTGCGATAGCTACGAAAGTAAGTAATGAAATTACGCGTCCTCCATTTCCTCTCAACTCTCTCCTCTCATATTCTACCTTTTTTTTTACTTGTTACTTCCTTCTCACGATTCGCCTCGTAAAACTCGCCTTAATGAATTCGTTAATTAAACGTTAACGTGGATACGGCCATAGGAGGACTGGCAAAGGTAAGCGCGTCGCTTTTGAAACATGAGACGGTCCACGAAGTATCTTTGATAAGTCTCTATAGTGTCGGACGTAACGTGGGATAGTGGTAGCTCTTGTTATACACGGCATGGTATAGAAGATAGAATGCTGAGATTGAAAGTGTTACGTGTAATAAGGATGCTGTATGGTACAGAAATGAAATTCGAGCTAAGTCAATCTTTCTGACAGATTCTCTTCTTTTTTTCCTCGGGAAAAACTGCCACTTTTATTTTTTTATGACGTAGGCTTGAACCCACTTTCTTGCCACCCACCCCGTCACTGACGCTACTGGTTTCGAGTTTTATTTTTTTTTAACTGTCTCACTCCTGTCTATCATCTCCTTCCGGTTATCGTTCCTACTTCCGGATGTCTGATTTTATTCGTATGCAACTGGCTCGCCTACTGACGCAATGTTCGGACAATTGAAATTTACCCCTATTGTCTACGGGTATACCGCGCACTTCGTGCCTATGGATTGTAAGCTGCTGGGGTAGGTTGCTAAGGGAGGCGCGATAGCCGGTACGGGCGTTGAAGAAGGACACATACTGTGTTTTAATAATTTTATCCATCCCCACGGGTAACTGTAGTCGCGATAGTCGCTGGTATGGGAAATGCGGCGAACGTGCGATGGGTGCGAGGGAGGGGGGGGGGGGGGAGTGGAGGGTGCAGGTTTAATAATCGAATGGTTGTAAAACAAAGTTGCCACGTAAAAAGTTTTATGAGAGACCACGGAAATCGGCCACGGTGCATCTGCTCGCAGTTTATTCGACTCTCCTCTCTTACTACTGGTTCCGCGCTTAGCTCTCGCATAAATTGCACCTTACGCTATATAGCGCGCAGGCTAGCACCCATCTACTTACACTTGCAATACTCGGAATCCCCTTGGAAAATACTCTCACGAAAATTACTTTTTCCCTCGTAACTATTACCTGGCTCCATCTTTCTCCCTCTCTGATAAACTCTGCCTCGCGATTTCTTTTTCTACCCAGTATCTACTCGGTCGATAACAAGAGTCAAATGCGCGAAACAGGCGAATACGCATTATCATATGCGTATCATAGAGTTGCGGTATATGTACAGTCTCTATGAATCTACCCTTAGATATGCATATACCATATCAATGTTTATACCTGTCGTTCTCTGATGAATCATTCAGGGCTCGGACCTTCCTCTTTGATCAGGACTGTTACCTGTACTGTCGTATGTATAGGCAGATTGGTATATACGTGTACATATATATATATATATGTATATGTACTCCTATGCACATATGGATATATTTATATATTATATGCAAGGCGAGCGTCAGACAAAGCACGAGCTTTACTCTGAGAGAATGGAATATCGTATGACATCTTCCTTTGAGGATTACCTTCATTATTCCAGACTTGGATGGGTCTGTCTTATCTTAATGTAGTATATAGATACAGTTAATATTTGCCTATTCGGCGATCGATTATGGGAGTCATGTATAGACTGTATTTGAACTGTTCAGCAGGAAGTACACGGAGCCCTTGGAATGGTATTTGGCGGCCAGTCAATAGATACGACAAGTTGGATAGTTCGCTGGCTCCGATACGTTGTTACGTGGAAGATGCCTTGTTGAAGCGGAAAAGTGGAATTTACTTATTTTCCGGTTCACTCCCAGGTGATTTCTCGGGTCGAATGAGTGGGATAAGGTAGATACGTAACTTTGCTCTAGCTATGGTATAGTCAATAGGTGTAAGGGGTGGTGGTGATTTTATAGCGGGGTATTCTGTCGGGTCCGAATTCGCGTGTGAGGGGTGGCTGCCCGATTGTTATTAATTCGGTCTCGAGGGTCCCACTAATATTCATTTGGTTGGTGTGCAGGGACGTAGGTAGCACAGAGGGGGCCCTCACTTCTCTCTCTCTCTCTCTCTCTCTCTCTCTCTCTCTCTCTCTCTCTCTCGCATTCGCCTCCTCTTTTCTCTCTTTAACGTCGTCTGACTCTCGGGGAAATGGCGAATCCGACCTCCGGCAAATAACTCACTATCGACACACCGTGAGTCCATTGGGAGAGGACTAAACTGTTAGTCACACTCTCCACGTTTTCAGACTGGTTTTACGTTCTGATCGTCTGGGCAGTCTAGACGTGTCTCCTTCCCGCTCAGAGAATAATAGATACAATCAAATACGTGATGATAGAGCTTGAATATCATTGGCAATGGGCGATGGTCGATATGTCTATTTATTTATATATCGATCGTATAAAACCCTTTCATCGAAGAACTAGGGAGCATCTCGTTAGATGGTAATACGAGATCTGAAAAAGTGTCTTTTCTCAAGGAGTTCTAATAGTCCTCGACGCATCGCCAGGGGCGCTCTCTGGCGTTATTTCAACAAGGTAATCTGATCCTGACGAGGCTGCGATCTTCAAAGAAGAAAAAGGTGGAGAAAGGATGAGCACGTCCAAGAGGAACGAAAGTCTTAAGGGACGTTTGGATGAAATATAGGAGAAAGGGCAGGGGGATGAGTGTCTGAGGGTTGGGGTCTTGATACGCGTGCGACAAGCGAGAACGTAATATTCCTCCTTGTATGTCTTTTCTCTGCCATCCGGTGCAGTCTGAAATCTTCCTTCGTATTTTTCTTTGAGACATTCGCTCGATGTATGTATATATGTATATGTATATATGTATACATATATACTCTTCCGTAGCGCCATACATAAACCTTAGGAAATTAATCCCTTAGGATAAAACAGTATGATGAAGCGAGCACTGAGGGAAGACGAAGGGCTCTTTTTATACACAGAGAGCGCTCAGATGCCTCGTTTACCGGGCAACGATTAACCTAAAAAGTACGACCCTCTTTTACTGACGTAAGATACGGGAAACTCCTTGGATGAAGTTCCCGGGTAGAAATATAAATAGGGCAGAAATTAGGGCTTGATCAAATTTCCCTAATGCCCAGTAGAGCACCGATCGGGAAGCAGGACTAGCGTCCTGTCCGGTTTTTAAGGGATTTCACGCGAGTGTTAGACAAAATTTATCGGCACTGATCCGGCACCATTATTGTAGCCCTAATCAAGTAATCTTTATTTCTTCCCCATCGGCCGTATTATCGTTATGTATTTCCTGAATTTCGTACTTGGATGCGTTACTTTCAAGTACGTGAACAATATTGTTCCTGATTGCCAATTACCCTACTTCATTTCCCATATAACTTTCAGAACTTGCACCGTTACTAATTTGTCTGTTTAAATGTTCATTGGCACATGAGAAATTTAGATTCACCTCCCACTAGATACTTTTTCCGACTCTAGTAAATTATTCGCTTCGTTATTGACTTCAGCAGAGTTGGGCATGAAATTATTGAAGAGATTGGACAAATCACCGGATAACAGGGACCTTCGGTCTGTCAAACATGAACTGAACGTTTTTACCTTTCCACCAGTTTCATAGACCTTAAATTTATAATATTAATCTATCCGCTTTCGTAATAAATTCTTTTAGTTTTTGGAATTGTCGCACTCGAATTTTCGTTTCAATTCATTGTTTTTGCATAATTAATCTTGCATGACTAATGATTGACATTTGTAAAAAATATATAGTTGACTGTACAGCGCCATCTGACTGTAGCTTAGTGCACCATGTACTGTAATGGTCGTAACGTATGACGATTAGTGGTGCCCTCTACGCAAATATAGATATCTTATTAAAACCTGATCAGGGCCATATCGGTTAGCATTATCCTAGAACGAATAAAGAAATATGGCTTCTTTAAGAGGGCTCCTAGATTATGCTACGCTAGGGGAGATTATGTTTGGACCGTAAAATTATAATATTCTTAATAGTGTTCGATCAATACCTGAATAAGATATAATGATAACAGCACAGTTCTGCTAGCCCTCTTCCGCCCTCATCTGGACCTGACTGACTAAGGAATGCCCTATTACATTTCTACCTGGGTTATACGCTAAATGCTAAAACCACGAAACCGTGCAAGAACAGCGGAACGTATACCGACTGACAATGAGATGTGAGTCCCTTTCCTTTGGCAGTTTAACCACTACGTGACTTATATTTGTTCTCTGTAGCTATCACGTATACTGCGCCCCGACATACCTATCCAGGGACTTTCTTCATTTTCTCTGGACTTTTATCTTCGAGCAAGCGGTACGAGGGTGGTCGATATTGACCTTATACGTTCTCGGGGAAAACTATCGTCAGACAAATCTTTCATCCCTTCAAAAGCCCTTTTGTCTTACCTTCGTACGACACTCCTGTGACATGGAGACTACTACCCATTGGTGTATGGTGGGTATACATATTTTCTGTAGCCGAACAACAATATTGACTCGTCTTGTCGCTCCATCGTGCTCTGCTGTCGTTTCATGAAAACTGTATACAGGAATTGAGTGCGGAAAATAAGGAAGAAATATAGGGGATGATGATATCTATTCAATGACTTTTTATTGGTGTCGCGCAGCGACGCAAGAGTTACGTAAAATCTTTTGGAGCTGGGCGAAGGCGATTTCTTGATACGTACCTGGAACTTGGCTCTCGCACGATGTAACCGACGAGAGCGTGAGAATCTAAGGGAATAATACATCCATTCCTTGGTTTGAACTTTTCCTTGGTCGGAGCTTTAAGCTTAGCCGTGAAAAGAAACTTCCATAATCCTCGCGCAACTGTTCGCGTACCAAGGTGGCGTTGCGCTAGGTATGAAGACTCATGAAAAAGAGTCAAGGAAGAAGGAGCGATATAGAGACAGAAAGAGAAGTACGAATGAAGGTAGAAATGGCCTGGTAGGTGTAGGTTGACGGCATTGCTGCTGGTGTGGGATCGGCTGCGACCGGAGTTACTGAAGAGAAGAAACGAGTGGCATGCGGGGTAAGAAATCCTAAAAAGGGGTCACGAGGGGGGGGGGGGGCGGTAGAAAAGCTCGTAGCGTTATGGGATGTTGGAGGAGGGTCTTGCTTGGCGAGGAAGTAAACCGAAGGAAACGAAAGGAAAGGAAGGGCTTAGAAAGGTTTCACTTTTCTTGGATTCTACGCAAGTCGACTACCTTAGGTTGCAGGTACGTACCTACTTACCTACCTATTCGGGTTCTTAACGCTGACTGGCGTGATACGCAGTTAAACCTAGATGGGTGTTACAGTCGGATCTCTGTCGAGTTTCCCTTGGACTAAGTTGATATCGGTCGCGAGGAACGAGACATGCGATATACTCTAGAACCCACAATCTTTCCATTGAGTTGTTAAGGTTCGGATAACAAAAGTTAACTGGGATTAGCAAAGGCGGGCGAAAGATACTTTTCTCCTACTGAAATCTAGCCCTTGTTAATACTCGTGGAAGCTTTCTTAAAATAGTCTTCGACAACCTTCAATGACGTTCGATAGTTACCTTCATACTTGCAAGTCAATTCAATGTCTAAGTTATGTACCTACAGGTGTCTCTGTCATAAGAGAATTAATAGTCACTATAGTAAGGGAAGTATGATCCGAGTGAAGTACAAAAGAAAAGTAAAACAGTAGTGTTTGACAGAGAATGAACGTTTTTAGATTTAATGTATTCTGCTTGTATAGAGAGTCATTTACCGTCAAGTACGAGAGGGAGAGGGAGAGGGAGAGTCTTATCCGTTCGTATTACCGTAATCGATCTCACACTCCAGGAGTCCAGTTTCCAATTTGATATTTGCCACGCTCTCCTGTCCTAACGGCAACACGAGCGTCGCTCGTCTCTTGTCTCCGCTGTCTCTTCGCCGAGAACAATTCGATCCGTAGTTCTCAGGGAAGGCGGGGAGGCAGCACTCGCACTGTGTACATTCCCTTGGTATCCGGATTAACGTCACGACAGTTTAGCTCGTGCCCGTTAGGTCATCGCTGATTTATCTGTACCATAGCAGCCAGTGAAGTACCTAGCGTATACCAACTTTAGGTATATACCTATAGTATGCTTAACCCTCGTTCCCCTCTTCGTGTCTGTTTTTTTTTCTCCATACGACTGGACGCTCTCATAAAACGACGCGGATATAATCCAGCCGAATAAAAGTTCTAGCCTGCAAATCCGTTTATACGGATTGTAGGGCACCTGGGGAACGGGAATGCTGCGGCGATGGTGGAGCATACTATAGAGCCGGAAGCCTCAGTAGCGACAACAGCAAGAATAACAAGAGCCGCGAGGGGATCACGAGTTGGCACACATACGCGGAAGTCTCTTCCCTCGGGAATCCAGTATCCTGACTCACTGCTCGTTCAGTCGTTCATTCCTGGCGTTTTGTTCGCGCGCGCAAGCGGAAATAAAAGTTTTGCCCTTCCTGTCGCCGGTTCATTTGCCCTGTCGGTCTGTCAGTCTGGGATAGAACATTGAGTCGCCCTTCTTACTTTTCTTCCTATATTCTCTGCCAATCTACGCTTCTCGATACGATCCCCCATATCCCTTACTGGATTCATCCGTTCCACCTTCTTCCTTCGTCCTTTCATCCTTTCTGAACAAATTCTTTTTTTAGGCTGTGCGACTCTGTCGTTCTCACGTATCTATGGACGATAGTAATAAGGCACACACGTCTGTAACGTCCTTGGTTGGGATATCCAACTTTTAGGTACAGTCAATATATCAAGTTACAACCTGTCCAATATTTTATTTCCTTCTTCTTGGGACGGATAGTTCGTCGCATCTTCCGGAAACGAGTTTTATCTGTTTTCCCTTGAGTAAGCTGGAACTTATTTTTAAATATTTATCGCTATCACTGCATGTTGTTATATGAACATCAAGGTAATCACGGACAGACAGCGGTCGGTAATATGTCATAAAATATGTATATACGGGTGCATACAGTAGTAAAAAGTCATTATGGATTTTCTAACGTGTATTGGAAATATGTATAACGATGTACCGTTAAGGACGGTTTTATTCAAAGTGCATCAACGATAAAGCTCGTTTTCTCGATGCGTTTGGCGCTGATCGAAATCGATATCCTCCCATTTCGGAAGCTGATCTAGATTTCTTTTAACCTTTTCACCTCGCGTGCCGTAAATCACACGGTGCTGCCCTCTCTTGAAATCGGTTCGACGTATCTGTCGTTACCAAATTATTTATCGCAACTCGTGACGCGCGCATCCGAATTTTCATGACGGAAATGCACTTTTGTATGATGTCCCGAGATAAAACACGGCTCGTATCGCATGTATATAATTCATTCTATCGAGAATATTTCTCGTTGTTAAATTTTAAATGGACGTTATGACGATGCAAGTTTGCAGTGCAGCGATAATAATAAAATATGAGGGAAAAAGTATTTTCAAAACCCAATTTTCAATCCGCTACCAACAAAGACTCCAATTAATGAATGTTTTTAATGAGAATTCAAGCGCAGGTATTTTTTACTTAGTCACTAATTTCAGGCGCGCGGGCTTTTGAAAATTGCATACAAATGAAGAAATACCATGAACCCATTGAATAACATCGATCATTTATCGATTTTATCGCTTTTCTATAGGCGCCTCTGCGTTGCCCTTTCACCAAGTTCTCTTTTCCACTCTGTTCCCATACACTGTACTGTACTCGACTATCGCGACTAACACGAGCATCTCGACGCCCAGGCGTCCCGAATCCCTGTTTCCCTTTCTGGAAGCCCGACAATGGTCTCGATTGTCCGAGAGTGGAGAGAAGAAAAATGGGATGGAATCGTTTATCGGCATTGCAATCGCCGCGGTTCGATTTTCCTCGTCTCTTTCCCCTATATCAACTGCGAGTATATTTTCTTGAAAATTTATCTGCTGCAGCGAGAAGTACCTACCGGACAGGACACTGTAAACGTTAAACTCTCAAACCCTGGGAAAGTTTCTCAGGTGGCGATAAAGATAAAACTTTTCACGATTTCGGTATTACGTAACGGTATACTTTACTACACAGACATACAGTGTACCCGCATCTTCTTCGGGGTTAGAGAAAATGTTGGTTGTCCATCCAAAAGACTATTACTATAATTATAAATTGTGTACAATGTAGTACTCGTAGAATATACATTATACGTATATTCCATCAATCAGAAGAGCGTGACATCATTAAAGATATGAAAATTATCGTCATGACATTATTAACATCATGAGCTTTAGAATATTTTATTTTTTTTTTAACAAGCTCACACTGTCTCCACTAAAGGAATCGCTCAATCGCGTCCAATTTCAGCTGGTGCGTTTGTTGTGAATCACCCTGTATATGTATATATATGTAAAGCCTGAGGCCTGCTGTGTCTTTTGCTCTACCTGTACCTGTGTTTGGAAAACTCAGGACCTGCTCGCAAATAAGTGTCGAAATATCGATGATGCTCCCAAAGGGCACCGATCTAACTTCTTCCTCGTCGAAAGGTTTCTCTATGGGAAAGTTCCGCGGAAAGTCCAATACGTAATGGAGCGGCCGGATAAACTCGTGAACACCCTCTCGACGATGCTCTGTCGTACGCCCCTTGGCGCTTGGATTCTGCTCGAAGCACGTGGTGATATTGATCGAGAATTGGTGTTCCATTTGACGTATCCTAATGCCCTGGAGCAGCCTTTGAACTTTGTTTACTTTTACCAGTTTCGTTCGTCAGAGGGATGCTGCGTAGGAACAGTTGGAATTTAAAATATCAGAGACTATGCGCAGACTATTTTTCTTTTAAGGGTTCTAATAATTGGTATTAAATTCAATCCTGAAGTAATATGTTCTCTCTCCCTCTCTCTCCCTCTCTCTCCCTCTCTCTCCTTCCCTCTCTCTCCCTCTCTCTCCTTCTCTCTCTCTCCCTCTCTCTCTCCCTCTCTCTCTCTCTCTCTTCCTCTCTCTCTCTCTCTCTCTCTCTCTCTGTTTTCTTTTAAATTAAGGGTTTCAACCTTTTCTCGAACGGTCAGCACCTCCAGCGTCGACATCTACCTACCCCCGTCTCAAGGGTGCAATCTATCGATGCCTGTCGGACAAGCCAGAAATAGTAGGGAGCTGTCTGACGGAGTTACATCCCTTGCATCGATAACCCTTTACATCTTCAATACTTATCCTTCTCGTGCTGATGGAGATTCGATTGTCTTTATAATTTTCGAATTATCTTTATTATGATAAATCAAAGAAATTATACACAAAAACAATCCCGAGGTCATAGCACATCTGGTTACGAATTTTTCGGTTAAATTGCCCTGGGATCTTAGATATATTTTTTTCTCAGCCCATAGCAATCCCAGTTATAGAGAAGATTGCGAAACGTTGATTTTCAGTTTTGATTGTCCTCTTGGCCTCTGCTTCCAGGCTGCGTAGATCCCGAGCTTAATGTCCTCGCAGGAGCTGCTGCTGCTGCTTTAAAGGAATATTACAGCGGGTGTTAAACTTAGATAAACCTTAAGGCGTTGAAGTCGAGCTCCTCCTCGTTATCGTAGTGCATTCGCGAAGGATAGAGGCGTGGAGGTTAAAGATCGGGAGCCGTTCCTTACTTTATATTCCCTCGTTTAACCTCCAAGCAGGCATAAGGGAGGGCCCTAGCAGTTCCTTCGGACGTCATGACGCTGGATGAAGAAGGTAAAACTGCCATTTGGTGGATATAAAAATTGAACCGTATACCCAGAGACCACGGATTTTAACGTTCTACTTTTTTTATATCATACTTTCCTTGTCTTACTTATTCTCTTCGTCTCTCTTTCTCCCTTTGTCTCTCTCTCTCTCTCTCTCTCTCTCTCTCTCTCTCTCTCTCTCTCTCTCTCTCTCTCTCTCTCTCTTTCTCTCTCTATCTATCTATCTATCTGTTTCATAGAGTCTTGCATCACGAGAGACAGCACAATCCTCCAGGAATACACGTGCGAACAAACCGAGCGAGAAATAAGCGTAGCACGAGAAGAGCGTGCACTCGTGCGTGGTACACATGGGGTATAAACACGGGAAGCGAAAGAAGGAGAGAAATTTGAGAGAATGGTAGAGAGAATTGAAAGAGAAATGGGGGACAAAGTGGAAGAGGTAGTACGTTTCCGCTGCAGCCCGGTAAAATTCGTTGAAGTTATTCGCGTGCAAAGACGCCCCCCCATAACCGTTAACGGAGGAGCAGCTCGGTCTGATTCGTATTTCGTAGGGTACGGGGGGTTTTCTATGTTAATGCAGGAGCATAAACTGCAGCAGTGCACTAGACAGACTCACGGCTGGCTTTTGCGAGGAGCAGCTGTATCCAATGTTGGAGTTTGTTCTTTGGATAGCTGTATAGCGTATACCTAGGCACGCGCATTCCACTCTGTAGCTCTAACGTGATTTTAGTGGAGCAAGGAAAAATAGAAGGGATATAGAGACTGGACATAGGAAAAGTTGAAGACACGAAAAGTAATCTTCGGCTTCGGTCTTTTAAACGAATAAGAGTTTACACCTACAGGCAGTTTAATTTTCTTTTTAATTTTCCAAATTAAAGATTTTGTCTTACTTGGCCGACAAAAGAAAAGGGAAGAAGCAGACTTCAATTTGCATCGATTTTATCCCGCTAACTTTCCTCTGCTCTCGAGACAAAATTGTATTAGGGTACGTAATGGGTCCCGCGATTCGTTATACGATTACGCCGTTAAACTTTTATTCCCTTGGGATGCGGACTTCGTCAGGAAAATTTGAACTTCTTTTGTTGGTATTTCACGAAGATATTTCATAAGAGACGGTTGCGTCTTATGGCATAAGTATCTAGCGTCGTGGCATCGTCAAGCGCTTGAAATATCCAGGTCTTTCGATGCCAGTAATAAAACTCCCTGGTTGATATAATACAGAGGTAGGGTCCGATCCCTCTCTAGTTGCGTCAGAGAAATATATTTAAGAAATATCCTCGCACAGAAGCAGACTCGACAAAATTCAATTTCAACGCGATTCCCATGGAAGCGCGTCCACTCGCGCGACTTCTTCGTCGGGCACGTACGCGAGGTAAAAAAGAGTCGTCCTAACCTAATTTCAGAGATAAATGCTAAGTGGGACGAGAGATTTCTGAGATATGAGCTCTTGCTCAAGCGTCTGCTGGCTAAACTAAAGGGATGTCATAGACTTAGTCTGCTGCATATTATCTTCAAGGGCAGCTTTGGTGACCTCAGAGATTTTTCTCGTATCGATGTAACGCGGTCTGTATGTAGCATAGCTATAGTCATTTCGCTCGATATGGGTTAGGACACTGTAGAGCAATTTAAAACTTCTTGATATCTATAACCAATCCATGACCTCGTGACGTAATCGCACTGTCCAAATGTTACGATCTATAGACGATTGTTATTAGGTCCATTCAAAATGGACTTTCCATAGAAACTCAATAAACCTACCTCGTAAACCGCTTCCATTACCGTAGTGTGGTTCAATTATTTCGAGTGTTCCGTCCATTGGCGAGTTGCTAGCTAGCGGTATACGCCTAGGCATATATGCATATGTGGAAGCATGTTTAATCAAGAATATATATATATATATATATGCATACAATTTTTCTGTGAATGTAACACAAAAGCGTAGTGCCGACGCATTTATCTGACCAAGCGCGAATACAAGTTTGGTCGGTGCGATTGGCCGTTCGATAAATTCTTTCGGCTCGACGCCGCGACGGGATTGGTCCAGCCGATTAAATACACGTGCAACCCGTAGCTAGGAGCCGTAAATGCCGCGACTCCTTTAATCTGCTCGGCGAGTTGATGCCGCCGTTTTTTTTTACTTTCTTGCACTTACATCTCTTTATTCCCTTGTTAATTCATAGCTAAAAGGTCTGTACTCTACTCTTCCGCGTATGCCCTGGTGGATTTTCATAAGTTCATTTCAAGGGGCGAGTTACGATAAGGAGCTATCGCTGCTTACGAGGGTAGCTCGTAATGTCTGCCGCAAGCTTCTCGCCGTCGGAAGCACGGTTTCTTGGTAGGACGTGGTGCGTCGCGACGCTCTGACTAGTGACCGTGTTTTGGTCGGTATGTATATATGTGTATATGTATATGTGTACATATATATATATATATATATACATGCATTTGAATTTATATCTATAGCGTCGTTTCTATGCGTCCTCTCTAAGCGTGTATGCATTCGGTACGAATGGGGGTATATATTTAAGGGTGGAAGCTAGTATATTTGGGTGCCAGGGACCGCCCATCTCATTTATGCGCCCTGCCTGACTCAGCTAAACCCATAAGGCATTCTTCTTTCCGAAAAACGATTCCCACAACGAATGTACTCGGAGATCAAACAGTTTTGTTTGTTATCATCAATAACACGTGAAAGCATAGAAATGCTTTTAGGCTTCTTGGAATAAGCAGGTAAGGTTTACCTGTTTATTCAACCGGTATCGTATGTTTGATATATTCAAATGTTACATATACATACATATATATATATTCATATGTAGAAACTTTCAATGGAATTAGATCGAACCGATAACCTTTTAAGGCATTGATAAACTATTTTAAGATTCAGTTTCTATGGCAAACGGAATTTTCTGCTGAAGCGGAAATAGCATAGTATGTATTCGTATAAGAGGTATCGTTACGTTTTATAGTATGGGCAAGAATTTCGATTCTCTTAAACTATCGGAAGCTTATGCGCGCTTTAATATCGATATATATGTATATAGGTCAATGCAATTTATAGAATTTTTGGCATTACTTATAAGCGTTTGTAATATTCAAGGCTGTGATGTTTCTTAATTTCAATAAAATCAGATGGGAATTAACGCGCAGTGATAAAACCAATCACGAATGTCACGTATACGCATTATGTGCTCCAGTCAAGCGATTAAACGTATTTATAGACGATCTATGATTAAAATAGTTTAAAGTGACAGATGGGAACACGTGTTTCGTGTTGGGGACTTTCGTAGCTAAATTTCTCAGTGGTCAATGTTCTTTCGCTAAAGGTAACAAATCATTTTACATTGTTCTACAGTGATCTGTCGCAGATTGCCCCTGACAAAAATGTCACTGGCAATGTGAAAATTTTATAAAAGAAAATATTATATAAGTTTTTAATTATACTAAAAATAAGTACAAGCGTATCAATTTCCAGGTGTAATTTCGAACCGTTTGAATCTGAGACAGGGACAGATGTTTCTTTACATCTTGACGATATTAAAAATTAATGACTATTTGATTTATTGCTAAATTTATTCTCCCCCAAGAAAAAAGAAAAATGTTTGCACTAATTGAAAATCCCTCTCGACGGTTTTTTTTTTTTTTTCGTTTTACTTGGAATCGTTTGAATTTATTTAAATACGTAAGCGCTACCTCATTTCACTCTTCTTTTTATTTCTAGTTATTACTGTATCGGTTTTGCACTAAGCCGACTTATGCTCACAATAGAAAGCGAACGGTATCACGAGGAACTCGACATTTTAATTAGTTTCGAAGCTGGAGCCGAATAACTGCTTGGGAAACTCTAGCTGCGTACTGGTAGTGAAGTCTCATGCTATGTATAGATTGTATGTATGGCAATACTATACACTTTCAAGAAAACTATACAGTGTCGTTTTACTTGTCTACGTACACGAATATATATTCGTGTCGGTATGTGCGTCGTGTAAAGAGGGTCTCAAGTCCCCTTAACAAAAATAACATATGCATGGCATGTATCGGTGAAAAGAATTATTTATGGATGCAGAAGAATGTGCAGTTGCAATTATTTAAAACAATAGTTACTGGTTGGACTGGAAAAAATTCTATTATCGCAATGATAAGAATTCTGAAAATATTTAACATTGCGCTTGTCAGTTTAACGAATTTTCTTCGTGAATCTTACTAAAATTTTTATCACGATCTACTACATATTTTTTTAAATATTACCCATTGCTCTTGAAACTGTCAGAATACAATTTTATTCTCCGCGAATATCCTTCGCACAGTGAATGAATGATGGGATAAAGTATTGATAAAAATTGTAAAAATAAAAATCGTTCGTATGACTCGTACGTGTGATGCTATTAGCAATAATGACTCTTTTCCATTTATTCGTAACTTTTATTTATTAACAATATGTTACTGCGTGCTTTTTCCATATGTTATACAATATACTGGCAAGAGACATTTTGTCGGATTATCTTTTGCGGTCTTTGATTATACATATATATATATATACATGCGTAATCAAGTATTTATTTGCTTAATAAAACTATTTACATATTTAATTAACCGCAGATCCAACCGCATCGATGCGGCATATAAAATTATTCCGAGTATCTGCATTCTCGCTATATATATTTTTTTAATTATTGCATTCGCATTTCACGCTGCTTTTAATATACGTCATAGAGGCACAAAAGGAAATAAGAATAACAATGACGCGTTGTAAAAATGACGACTGGCTCGAATGACACAAGATGGCAGATTTTTATGTACCGTAACGACAGTGCGCGAGTGGTTAACAAGAAGACGGAATGGAAAGGAAAGAAAACCTTATAATGCAAGGGGCAGGAGGAGGTGGATGGCAATGACGGTGAGATAGTGGAGGCTGGTCGTAAGCTAAGGTAAGCTCCGCTTGAGGAGTTGACATTAATTGGACCGCCTTGACAACTTTCATTCATCCCCTAACAAGCTACATCCGTCTTTGCCCGTATTACCAACTGCCGTCCCTTATTCCGTATCTTGTAGGTACCAACTTCTGCCTTTGTTCGCAGTGGTGGTGGAAGTGTTTTCGAAAGAGAGAAAAAGAGAGAGAGAGAGAGAGAGAGGGGGGGGGGCGGAGGAGAAACGAGGCCGTGGAGAGGGAGAGGGGAGAGAGAGAACATAAATAGAATGAATAGGGGAGTGTATTTTAAATATTTTCTTTGGCAATCTTTTTTTTTCAAAATACTATACTTACGGGGTCATTTGTTGATTTGGTCACCCTCTGGTGGCTGTAGAGGCTGACTGGAAAGTTTTACAGCATTTTCAGACTGTACACGTATATCCGTCACTGTCCCTGGCTCGCTGTAATTTAACAATGTGCAATAAACGAGCTCACATATTTTTACGCCCCTATAGCCATCCCTTTCAAGGTACCAAGCTATATGCGTGCGTTTTCGCTATTTTTTAAAATCGCAACGCCTTTGTGATACTTTGACGTGTTATCCTGTACCTTTCCTTCCTAGATGCAGGATACGGTATACAAAGTGATGTTGTACTCTTCGTTATTTATAGTACATATCACGTGTAACATCAAAGACTAGATGAAAGCGGAAGATTTTTATTTTTCTCTTCGTTTATTTAATTGTAACAATTTAATATTTTAATATACTGTTTTTCCCTCTGAAATTGATATTGCACTATTTCAAGCCTTATTTTGGTACCCTTCCTTCTTGGCTTATGAGAAAAGGAAACACAAAAAGGAACGAAATCGAGGCACAACCCCTTAACGCAGGTGGGTAGAAACGTCAGTCAAGCCAAGGGGAACAAAGGTTTTAGATGGGGTAGATGAATAAGGAAAAAGGGTGTTGGGGGGGGGGGGGGGAGTGGAAATAAAAAAGCGTAGGGATGCAGCAGGGAGGAGGACGCCGAGTAAAAAAACGATGAGGAAAGTCGTTGACGCTAAGAAAAATACGGGGAAAAATTGTCCTAACCCGGGGTAGCATCTTTGTCTGCCTGCAAGACAATGCAATTCCTACCTGTCTGTCATTTTGAGAAGTTGCACTACGGAATGACGTCAGGGTCTCTCGAGAAGGGGGTTTCGTTTAATTTATTCGTCGCAACATAAACAAGCTCACGCACACGCACACACAGCTTCTGGAAAGGCAAGAATCATGACTGCGCACAGTTTTCGTAAATAGGAATTCACGTACCACAGGCACTTATACATATATTTATATACCTATAGTCTGATTTATAAAAGTTCCTCAAGTATACTTTGTTTATTTGCAAATGAGTATAAACGTAATTGCACAAATCTCTATTGGCCGATCCATTCAGTTAACTCCTAGGCCGCTAACCGCACATTTTTATCTAAATGACGAAGCTTCACGTTGAAATTGCAAGCATTCATTGTTCCATATGTTATGTTACAAATGTTCCCATCAGTGAACCCCCTGGACGCAGCGCTACGATTCACATTGTTTTACCTGCTCGTATAACTATAATAATGCATACAAATTCGAATCCAAGTTAAATAATGCGACCGCCGTTGATCAGGGCACATATGTGATACGTACGTGTTCACTCTATGCAACATGGACTGGCGTAAATAAATTTATTGTAAGTTTTTATGGAATTTTCTGAAAGTTTGTGTATTTTTATTAGTTTGTTATCGGTCGGCCGAGGAGACGAACGGGTCCTTCATTGGGTAACCCTTATCTAAATAGAACTGGTTTAGAACTACTTTACCTGTTCAAGTAGTCGCGATTTTCTTGCCGTTACGGAAATCGCGTGAAACCGGTTTCTCATGAGGAAATGTTTCTCTAGGACGGGGAGGGAGAAGAACCCATTCAGGATACCAATCTAATTTAAAGTTTTTCGGGCTGACAGAGCGCAGCCGCCAGCGTAGAGTTCACGGGGAGGGAATAACTTTCGATCGCGTAAAACATAAATTTATCCCCCCCCCCCCCCTCCCACTCCATCTGGACGGGATACCGATGCTAGGTCGAAATAGTGGCGATAATATATAGTACCCCAAGGGATTCTGGATCCTTTTAGCTTTATAAAGTCCGTGTTATACAAGGAAATTTTCTCGAAGAACAGAGACTCGGCCATAACCTCATAATGAATGTTTCAGGGACACCCTATAGATTTTTATGTAATTCTTTGTCTTACCTAGAATATATATGTATATTGTCACAAGTAGCTACAGTCAGAAATATTATTTTCACGAAGTAAGTCGGATTCTTAAGTCGATCGGAGATTGTCACTGAAGAAGTAGATTGAAGATGCTTGTTGAGGTAACTAATTGAGATCGTGACCCCTTTGCGTTCCGAAGATCAATACGATAATTATTTTGTTTTAATTGTTGCGTTGCGCTGTTCGTGCCTAATCAAATAAGTATCCTTAAAAAATAACCCATGGGTTCTCCCACACACGATTGTCGTTCGGACAGCTTCTTGACATACAGAAGGCCAAATTTAACATTGTAGAAAAAATTGTTCGAGACACGAGTCATCGAAAGTATAAGATATGAGTAAAAACGATATCTTGGGATACTTGAATTTTTCTCTGTGCATTGTCCTCGTTACGTGTAAAATGGCCTTGAGAGATCCTCACTTGGTCGTGAGGATGTAAGTGAAACTCCTCCTCGCTGCTCTTGGTCTGACTATGCAACTGACTTTAGTACTGCCACACCTCTTGGGTTCGTACCACCTTTCTAGTAACATAACGTGTCTGTTCGTCTGGCCTGACTGTACGTATCTACTGGCTGCTACATTTCAGAGCATCACTACTTTCGCTGTACTCCCACTAAACATACGTATATCTACTACGGTTCTTCATACACCCTATCCTCAAAATCGTTGGCTAGACTCATCTGGAGTTCTCCGTGCAATTTCGAACTTCTCTTTGGGAATTTCATTCATACAGAATCTCTTCGTGGATGCCCACGTCTAATCGCACATGAACCAGTGAGTCTTATAAACATCCCCGTAACAAATGATAAGTATTGATTTCTGGCAAATTAAAAAAAAAATAAAAATGCCTAATATACGGACAAATATGATTAAACGGACATATTGTAAGTCGGATAAAATTTCAGTACTGAAATTTCACCCTCAACTAGAGTTATAATATTTTTTCTGGTCTCTGGGCGTTTACAAGGTCCCAGGCTGGCAAGTGGTTGTTCTCCAGTATAGGTAGTCGTAAAGATTGTCCAGCCGAGACTTGGAGCTTGGCCGGTCTTGCCAGTTGGAGTTGTTCTCGTGCTCGGGTCTGTGGAGTATAACGAGGCTACCCCTATTTGAGGAGTCGCGCCTACATGTCTGGCGCAGTCTACCCCCTGCCTCTCGAAGTCTACGTAGACGGTTTAAGGAAGGTACGCGCCTATATCCATAGGAGTAATACGGAGGTAGGTAGCTATCCAGACATATATATATATTCGTATATAAAAATATATACGTATTCACATATAACATACACATACGCTCAACCTTCAAGCCCAACGTCGAGTTATAACTTTTACGCGAGCGTAACTGCATCCCTGTGTGCATACATCCTCGATGGTACACGTACGTATTTATCTACCAAGTACCAACCCCCTGTAGCTGCACACTCGCTAGACCAGGGGTAAGCTGTACCCTCCGCAGCGCCCGGAAATACTCTAAAAGTATAGAAGTTCGGAGCAGCGAAGGTATTTTCACGGTTGACAAACTTCCACGACGTTCTTCGACGTTGGTTTCCGGTATAACCCGGCATAGAAGTGAACCCAGCCAGCATAGTTTATACGTCCGATGGTATAGCTCGGTAGACTTATGAAATTAGCAAAAGACACCCTTTCGAGATTTGTGGAACGTGGCAATAGGATAAATTAGCAGGCCGGTTAGGTGGACACGGGCTCCGTGATATCTAGCTATAATATCACCTGACAGACAAAGAAACTTCGTCTGAGAGAAAAGGTAGGGGAGGACCTTCTGCGAGGAACTTTGATTGCCGAACAAATCCATGCTCTAGGGTTGATTCCTCGACTTGGGCATCCAGATGCTTGGCTCAGTTCACCTTATTCTCGAAATGGTATCGAAGAAGACGAGTCTGGGGGATGAGGAGGCTCTAAGTCTGCCTTTGACATTGTCACCCTGAAGTAGAAGAAAATCACAATTCATTAGAGTTCTGGCGCGAGCGTTGGCGTTTTATTATGCTGAACGTTGATTTAGGGTTCGCGGCAGGGTGTGAGCCCTGGGTATTGTCTCACGGCTCGGCCTCATGCTGGGCATTGTTAGCCCTTCCATTGTCCGCGCCTTCCCGGTTCTCGGCCGTGCCCACCCCCACCGCACCCCTCCAGTGTCTACGACCACAGACATACCGATGCTCGTACATGCATGGCTTTGTGCGTCAACATGAACTCGCACAAACCTAACCGACTTCCACATACGCACCAATGCACGCAACCTCACGGCCCGTCGAGCGTCGCGACGGACACGCTCCTGGCGCATAAATGCGTTTGGTTTACGCGAGCGGCGAATGCATAACATTGCCCAAACGCTGCATACATCAGCCTAACCTAAATTTAGACATATATGTGACCAAGGGTGCGCGGGCGCGTTAATACGCCCGTATGGCAACGCACACGATCATCCTCACGCAACGATAAATAGCGTAACAGTGGCCGCGCTTATGAATGCCAGGTTATCACGTGTGAACTCGCCCAGGACATACATGCGGTAACGTCGGCCTGTGTTCTCATCTGACAATGTTGCGAACGTTACGGTGCTACGTAGCGATAACATCCACGATTGTGATAACCACGTTACACTTCTATTGATAATATTAGATATATAGATTTCGACGAGGAGTCTGCTATAGGAATTTTTTTTTAAATTTCATTGCATGTGATTTTTGTGGCTTCCCGTAAGGGACACGTGTAAACGGGCATGACGAGGTTATCAGTGTTTTTTACCTGTACTGTAGATTTTATCGAAGGTATATATTTTCATTCATTTTTTTAATGCAAATTTTATTAGCGATATTGAGTTTTTTTTACAAGGATCCTTTCGTAGCGATTGTCACGGTGATTCCGTAGGATTGTGGAAGTATATAGGCAAAGATCAAGGGTACATGTATAAGTTCATGTGTGTATCTCGCTGTAGGACGACATCGGCATTCTGCGCCGGAGGAAATTGATTTTGAAAAATTTTATAAAAATGTAACGACGCGTCCTGTCTCGCGCAGCCCGCGCAGAAAATTGATTCACGTACACGCAGGGCTTTATCACGCGAAATAGCTGTCTATCTGATGCGCACATACTATTCAGGTTAGCTTTTGTTTTTTTTTTTTCGTCCGTTACTTTACGCCGTACTCAACATTATATTGTGCTATATGGAAATATCGATTCTTCTATATTCTGTCACCTTTCGCAATGCTTTTGTATTATGAATAGTAACAGTGAGGTTTCTTTATCGGGTTGTTAGCTTGGACATCAACCCACCCTCAATTAATTGGCTTGTTAATATAGTTTAACTTGCTATGTAGCCATGGACGGTATTATTATCATTTCATATCCATGCAATAGTGGTAACTAAACTACAGTAATCACTAGTATGAATTTTATCGAAAAATTTATTACTCGCAATCTCGTTTTTCATAACCCTTTTTTTTTTTACTTTTTCGGTGACAGCTTTCAGACGGCTTATTCACTCAGTAGTAATTTTGCCATGGCCACTTTACCCTTTATTGTCCCTAATATTTTTATTGTGTCTGCTATAGGATAAATATGGCGTATATTGAAATGCCGGCTCTTATGTTAGAATCACTTTGACAAGTGGTACCTAACGTGCCAGGAACTGATTGTGCCAATAATATAGAAAACGTTTATGTCCTTATCCTATGTTTGTGAGCGTTTGTCCTTCAGATTTCTATCTTCAGTCATTTTCAAATATATATATACATATATACTATACTAGTCTAACGTTCCTTGTCCCTGTAGACTTTTTCGATCTTGCTTCGTTCACTTATTCGTGCATTAATCGCTCTTGAGTTTGATGTCCACGTCGTTCTCAAGGCACGAGGACATCAAAGCCCACGTGTAATTAGGGAAAAATTGTAGAGAGACCGATTACACTCGCGTTTGCATTTACCCGGTTCAGACCCCCGCGTGGGTAGACGCGATTTCCGCGTTGCTGGAGCGGAAAGCTTGCCGCGTGCAATTGTCGGCCCGGATGCGGGCAAATGAATCCTTTCGATGTTCCTTGCTAAACGCGCTGATTTTGCACTTTGTGAAAATTTCGACGATTTTTTCTCGCGCATTAGCACAAGCTGGAGATTCGATGCGGATTAGACTTGCTGCTTTTCAATCTTGTCTTCATGTAGAGAATCGTAGAGATACTTTTTCAAAATTTTAAGTTCGGATTACAATTTATTCTTAATTCGATTTCAAAAAATTGTATCGTCACTCGCCTTTGTTAACGGTAAGTTATTATTGATTAGGCAACAAGCGGTATATACGCACGTATGCGTTGGCGATACCGGTGACAAATTCGTATTAGGAAAAAAAAGGGACAAGATTTTTTCAGTAAAAAAATGGGCATTAATCGTAATTAATTATTTTCTTATAATTAAACTCATTTAATGGTCGATGATATGGGTGCTTAATATTTGTTCAGTGCATCTATAAAATGAAATATAATCTATAATTTATATCGTCTCAATTCAATGTATTACACTCGTAGCAGATATATTATGAAAAATAAAAAAATTATTTATATTTTTTTTATGACCCTGAGACATTTAGTAACGACGCTGTAAATTTAACCGATCTCTTTCTTCCGTATCCACTCTTACATTTTAATTAGGAGTCACGGTTACGCCTAGAGACAAGAAAAAGGGCAGATGGGTAGAGTGAGGAAGAATGTTTGTAAGAGAGATGGGTCGAGAAAGACGTGAGAAGAAGAGACGAAGAGACAGGTACCACGGCGTGATAACGTTTCATTCCGTCGAGATTAGGTTCAAGAAAAGAATTCCTACGCGCTTTTCGTTGGGTGACACGAGTGTCGTCGAGCATGAAGAAAACGTTACCACGTGAAAGGGTTCTGTCGTTAAGGGTGGTATAATGAACGTGCTATGAAATCATTATTATTATTTTTTTTCTCCCTTAGTTCACTACAGTACGAATAACGCATAAGCAGGCAAGCCAAGAAAAAAAAAAATAAGGAAAAAGGGAAACAGTCTTCAAGGGGTATCAGGCGTGTTCCTGGCTTCTTATAAAAGCGGATAGATACCTGCGTCACTTCCTACCGGAGCCAGGATCATTTATACTGGGGATTTAATGTCGGATTAACGAGGCAATTTGCCTCGAAGAAGAGAGGCTCGCGCTTAATCGGCCACGAGGGCGACGGCTCATTTTTCCTACGGATATCGGTAGACACCTACAGTATACTCGAAATTTCGTGACTTCGCGATGTCTCTGGGTAGATATTAAGACGCAGCGTTATCTACCTTACCGGTTCGCTATAATTTAACATGAATTCTCGACTGGATTCGATATACGTTTTATCAGATCGAAGACATCCTCACTTCATCGTTCCTCGAGATATACGAAGTTAAAAATAATAAAAATAATGAGCCCTCTACTTTGATGACTTCCTTCGCGAAATATCATTAATAATAAAGTAAGCGAAAAAAAAATATGGCAACAATGGTACTCGAAGAAGAGAAAATAATTCGAGTTAAAAAAACCGACAAAACGCACAAAGCACTGGCTAGCAAAAGCCAAAGCAAATCTTTGTCATCGGGTTCGATCTCCTACAGGCTAGACTGTAAAACCGGAAAACCTATGGTGGGATGTTGGGTAGTGAAGTCAGAATGAGGTGGTTCGCCTTTTTTTCTGTGTGGCTATCAAATTTTACCCAGATTACTACGGATTTGGTCCTTGGCTAGAGCCATACAGCGTATGCTGGTCGCTCGTATTTAATGGATAGTTAAGTAGAGGTTTCCTACGTGGGCTGAATATATCCATGGATTCGTAACGCATATGTTGCCAGGCTTGGGCGTATGCGCCAGGATACGTATCATTGTATGGTATGTATATATATGTATGTACATACACAGAATGGGCCACATGGAAAAGCCATGTAGTATGGCGGAAGGTAGCATGGCAGCTACCTCTATATAGCCAGACCTTGGAGCTCGCATTGGAAGGTAACCACACCAAACACGTATTCGCTTTGGCCATCTTAAAAGCTACCGGTTTCCGTGTCGGTTTCACGAAGGTCGCTTTAGATTATAAGCTCGAGATAACACGCGTCTTTATTCTCGAACTAGAAAGCACGTGAACTCCGCCCCTCTGCTTTAGGCTTGATAGCGGGGTGGCACTCCTCGCGTTCGTTACAACCCTCGCACCTTATACCAACGGCAGAGACTGCTTGCGCATCCAACCCCTCGTGGAAATGTTCTGCGCGATAGGAAGCTTCATTATCCGAAATTAGAGTCTGTGTCTCGAAACGTCTCGGGGCTAAGTATGGTAGGTATCGACCCTCTTATGATTCTCAACCCTTTAACGATTTCGATATGGAATTTCAAGGGTGTTCAAATGTTTAGCTGATCCTGACAGCAGAATAGACGATATTCATGTCAGTTACTATTATTCTATTTATGGAAATTCTATTAATCAACTTTGACATTTGTCTTCGTACTTGTCTGCTTTGGTAGGTATATTCGACACTGTCGTCACTATGGGAACACATTTAGCTTCTAACGACGCTATTATTACTATATGAATCGCTATTGTTTTCCCGTCGTAGCATAGGCATGACTACGCTTCTTTCTTTTCGTCCGGTGTTTATCGGTGAACATGGCAGCTTATGGTGGTCCTATAGGGCGAGTGCTCACGCGAAAACTAAAGATCGAATCGATAGGACACATGTAGAGTGGACCCTCGTAAAACTTGATCCCTTTATCGCTGAGAATCTTACTTTCGTTATTGTGGATTTCCAATTTTTGTCTTTGCAACTATTATCGACGTCGAAAGGCACGCGATGTATTTCTCGTTAAACATTGACTACGTAATAACTAATAACGTAGTAAAAAGTATCTATACAAAGCGGATACCAGCTTAAGAAATTGTGTCTCCTTCTTATCGATTAATTCCTGAAAGTTCCATGAAAGGTATCAGGTAGATTGTTTCTCACTCGTGAATAAAGACGTTCATCTGAGAATTTTTCTATTTAATTTAAAGTTACTCTTTGAGAGAATATAACGGGTCTGCTTTTTTTCAATGCTCGTTGTCTCGGCTGTGTTAATAAGAACGAACGGGAGGTTTAAATGTAAGGGCATGAAAGGCAACTGTGGAACGTGAGTTTGGCAATGCCGCGTATTCAGAGTTTGAGGTTGGATATTGATTTGTTAGTTTAAAGAGAGCAAACCTCCCTCACCCATTAAAAGCTTCATACTTCATACGCACTCCTGAGAAATTGAAAGATATCGCACCCGCCCGGCAAGAGACTGACTGCTGTGAAGCTGTCGACTGAAATTGAAAATTGCGTTATCTTTGCCAAAGGGCGATGTACGACGCTGGAAGAAGGAGGGCATGGAATTCTCGACGCCCTTCGTCAAGTTCTCGATACTCATCAAGAACTTGAATCGACACTCATACTGGATTCGAAATTATGTAGAGCATTTTCTAATGAGATTTTTCCACCCCTCGCGCTGCACCGCCTCCCAGCCTCGTATCCGGCCGTGAAAGTCTAAATTAATAGGGTACTGGCGAGGGACCCCTACTACCCTTATCCTCGCAGGTCTTCCCGCAAGATAACCTCAATAATTCTCCGCGCAACAAAGAACTAATTTCCGGTTGTGTTGCGGAGGAATTTCACTCTATGAAATAAAATACATATTATACATATGTATACTATATAATACGTAGTACATGTTATGCTTTTGTATGGGTATACTTAATTACGGAGCGCGTGTCTAAAAACGTTGTTGGGTGTTCAGTGTGCTTAGGAAATCTTCGAATGTTGGTTTGGCTGTGTGCTAGGGTTGTAGGAGGCTGGGAGGGGGAGAATTGGCGAGGATGCAGAAATAAGGGTAACAGGTGCTGGCTAGAGCGGCCATAACAGCCGCATATATGTAAGCTCAGACGAAGCTGCGAGAAGGTGGTTGCCTCCACCTTCGCGTTCTGTATAGAAATACGCGTATTATACGCTTACCAAGTATATACAAGCTTGCACGCCACAGCCATATCCTGACAACCCTCTCTAGATATACTTCACCCTTGCCAACTTCAAATTCTATACTTACACCGTGAACACGAAGCCGAGCCAAGGCTCAGGGGTTTTGGCGTTTGGAGGCTTCGAACTGCCAAATTAAAAGATTAACCCTTTTCTCTCTATTCTTTTTTTTTTGGGTTCAACGTGGATTGTCGTCAGGGTGTTGACGTGGACCTCGGGAGATCAATAAGTCAATGTAGGTGTACCTGGAAAATCGAATGGGCGATACAATATTAGGTAGTTATCAGCGAGTTATACAATTTTATTGCAATTCAAAATTATATAGAAGAGACAAAAATTTTTATTTTTTGTGTGACTTTTTTCAATTTTTCATGAATTGCCTAGTTGGTAACTACAACGTTGCAGGATTAAGCAGCATATTTTGGGCTTTGTTTTTTATTATTATTAAGGTTAATTATTTACAGTTAATTCGAAGCAATAATGGAATCTCTTGTACAGTCTAATACGACCTGGAATTGTTTCGAATCTTCAGCCAGAGAAGAGTTAACGACCGGTAGCGACGTGAATCGACGGAAAATTACGAACTCATTTACTTTTACGAAGGCATCGTTTTCCCATTCCTTCTTGTACCCGCCTATTTTTATTTCTCTATCTATCCATTTCACTGCGTTAGTTCTTTTTGTCCCATTATTTTTCCGATCTCACGCTCTACTCTTAGTCCCAGCTTCGATCTCCATCCAAGTCTCGTAGCACTGCAGAGTTACATGCAAATTCGTGGCTATTCGGTGAATCATCCTTACATGTATAAAATATTTTTCCTAGTCTCACCCGTTACATTACAGGCACCGCCTGCCGTTTTTCGTTTGCTCGACTAAGCAAACGATCTTCCCAACATCGTAATCTTACAACCAGGGTGCACCAGCGCAACCCCTTAACTACACTCACTATATAGTATACACTCTGCTCTTTATCCGTTAGCCGAGCCAGCAAAATATTATTAATAACAAATAATAACCACGCTTGCGAAACAGTGTGGGAAGCAGGATAAACAATAATTTATAGAGAAACGGGGAGAGACTCCGTGAACTCCGAGTGGTTCGGATCGAGGGGCGAGTTGAGACGCCAAGGAGATAGGGTGAGTGTATAGGAGGGAGAGAAATGAGGGTAGTTGGGGAGTGTGAGAGGATGACAGTGTGGGAGGGAGAAAGTTACATAGAATAAAAGAGCAGTAAAAGCGAGGGAGACGGGTCGAGGAGAGAAGGAAGGAGAAAGAGTGAAAAAGAAAAAGTATAGCCGACGACTCTTGGCCATGCTCCAATTTCGGGGGTTTTCACGTAGAGACGGGGTGTGTTCACGCCTGACCATGGAACCATGAAATATAGAACGTCGAAAGGGTCACGAGGAAGAGTTACACCCTAGGTAAAAGGGGGTTCCGCGTTCAGCAATTCCTAAAGGGGATATACGGTCCCAATACCGTCTATATAGTAAAAAATTAGCTGAAACATTAAAAAATGTTTGTTTATCCAACTCTTTTGCATATAACGACCCCTTAAATCATATCACCTCCTGTAGGATGATCACATCGTAATTGAATTTAGTGAGGCTCAATATTGTATTTAATTGTATATCTAATATACGAATTTAATTCTCTCGATTATGTCGAATTAAAGATTCTCTAGCATATAGTAACACAGGCACTATCCCTATTAGTTGGATGCCGAATGCTTATGCAAGCCACTGACTCGCCATCGCCCGACCCTCTCTAGCGAATTGCAGGGACGTTCGTTAGAATTGCAGATGCGAGGGGAATTTTAAAACCTGCACTTCCCCATAGCACCACTATACGTACAGATGGAGGACCCAATGGAATTTCAACGGTACGTAGCTTCTCGCGGTTTTCATCCCCCGACCGCAACATTCCCATTATTTTTTTTTGGTTACTTCTTTTTTACACCATCGCACAAAATACCAGCTGACCTTTCTACGTCCCATAGAATAAAGTCAGGTGCGTTTTTAAATACATCGGTTCAAAACGCATCTAATCGCAGGACAAAAGATAAAGTATCACGGTTCGTTTAAAGAATTGCAGGACGAGCTAAAAATAACCCTTACGTTTCCATGCGCGTCGTAAATGCACAAAGATACGTCATACATCAAAGAATGTTTAATAATCACGGTGTAGTCTTACACGAAAATAAATAAGGGGGATGATTAAAGTACGTTTTTTTTTTTAACGACTGTCGAGTCTCCGTCGGTTTCGCGATCGACGTCTGCCGTCGGGTCCGTAACAAAAATAGCAATGAAAAACCGCATGGCGCCCGTCGGTAAGATGGCCGTTTCGAACCTTGTGCCAATTTCTGGACCAGTTGAATTTCCAAGAAAGCCGCGGTGCTTCTCTATCTATTATTCACAGGCGCGGCAGACGAGCGACTACAGACGCTTGACGCGTAATTGTGAATATTTTTGCCGCATCTGCGCTGTCGCTCAAACTATGGGCCGTCGTCCAATTGTTATACAGCCATGGCCCATCCGTACGCCGTCCTTTACCCTTCCAATCCTCGTTAAGTGGTCCGTTTAAACTTCATCGGACTTTGAAAAACACGAGTACCGTTCCAACTTTCTGCTCGTTCTCCAAGATTTATAACCAGTAACGAGGACATTATACCTAGCCTATACCTACCTGATGCTTATACGCGTCCACCCGTCCCCTAACAACCTATAGTAACTTTACCCACTATAGTGTACACACAATAGACTCTAGATGATCAGCTACCTAATAGTCATTCTATATACCATATACTATTCATACATACTCTTTCCATTACTGGCCTTCACTTTTTTCCCCTGATATACCAACTGTAAGATAAAGTAATAGATATATCTTCTTAGGACTCAAGCAGACTAATTGTAATGATTACCATATACTATTCATACATACTCTTTCCATTACTGGCCTTCACTTTTTTCCCCTGATATACCAACTATAAGATCAAGCAATAAATACATCTCCTTACGACTCAAGCAGACTAATCGTAAAGCACTGTGTATAGCTTTGCAATTTTTTATTGCACGAGACCAACCGTTGAATTAGGTATACACATATTATTACAGTACAGTATTATACTCTACTCGTACGATCTATTCCTGAAGATGGATCGCTGAAGGATGCTGTGGCTTGGAGGTTTGGTAGGTTTTTTTTTCTAACCACGCTATGTAGTGGTAGGCTTGACTGTGACGATGGTGGTAGCGTCTGTGCCTTCCGAGGGAGGAAAAAAAAGTGTCAGCTCGAACGACCGATATCAATCTATCGTGGCGGGGAATAAGGGATTAGGTGGATCAGACGCATTTTTGCGCAGGGCTCGAGGATTATGTGAGACGTGTCTACCTTCTCTCATCTTTTCCTTCCTCTCACTCTCCGTCTTACCTGCGACCCCGTATGTACTGTATATATTGTACATGGCTCTATAATATATATGTATATACCATAGGTAGAGGCACGTGCGTAAAGTCCTAGCGCACATGCGTGCCCTTGGGACACAGTGAGAAACAACTCCACCCTCTGCCCCACCTACCTCGTCACCCGTCACAACGAACCTAAACGGAAATCAATGCGTCGGCGGTTAAGCACACGCGATTCTATAGAGTGAAATATACGAACGCTTTTCGGGGATGAAATGGGCGCACACGAGGGAGCTAGGAATAGCACGAAGTGGTGTCCCTCGCATTGTCCATTCCGAATGGCTCGTACGTGTCCAGTCAAACGTCCGCTTCCTCCGCGGTCGTTTCCTGCCCCTCCGCTGCCAGAGAATAATGGGACGACGGGATTTTACTTTTGGCTGATCGATGACCCGGTCGTTAAGCCTAACGATATCCAAAACGAGCAGCCTCCATGACGGTCGCGAATATCGTTTCCTCGCCTTGGATCACCATTACGGAATATTCAATCGAGATATCGATTGTGGATAATCGAATTGAGAATCGAGAAAACTCAAATATCCTGATTGATATTTATGATGTTTTTGAACTCTCCGACTTCCCTTTCCCGAAATGCGATACGTTTCGTCTGCGTTGAAAACGGGGGGATGGCTTCTTAAGGGGTTGCTATGGGTACTTTCTTCAATGAAATGTGGATAACGATTGCTCGTAATCATAACAGGCGCTCGTTTCCGGTTCAAGCACGACTCTTTGGCTGTTATCCCCGTATGCGAAATTGTTGGTGATTTAATGGAGAAATTGTACATACACATTCAGCTGGAAAGCTTCTGGGCTACTGCGTTAGTCAACCATCTACTTTCCTATGGATCGAATAGGTATATATGTATGTATACTGGGGAAGCTGAAGGACGAAGGTGGTGGATACACTAGGTAGGCGAGTATAGCTAGATAGATACAACTAACGGAGACAAACTGTGTGTTTGCCCCTTCATTACCCCCAAGTAAATACCAACTGGTTTTAATTACAGACTCTGCCGCACAACTATATCTCTTCATGCTTGTTATTTACTTGTACGCTTTCCTAAGCTATCTAACTTTCTTACTCGCGGTTAAATAGGGGCAGTGGAGGCTACGGCGATTTTCTACTTAAATGATGTACCGCTAGATACGTTTGCAGTTAATTTTTTTATGGATGCTGCGTCATAGTTTTTCATTTTACCTGAAATCACAGAATTTCATTCCGTAGACTCCTGTGGACCCTGGGTATACCAATTTATTAATCCTTATAAAACTTTGGGAATTATACGAGTTACTAGTAACTGCGTGTATCGCCGTAGTGGCGCTAGCGGAGTGTAAAGGGTTAAGTTTCCAAGTCAAACTGTCGGCGAAAAAGTTGATACTAGGCGATCTCGTGGACTGCTGGTTACCGAATAAGGGAAATAAAGGAATTACCGTGAACCAATTTAAATCGTATATTTAAATTAATTTTGCATATAGGTGACCACAGGTTGATCTGTATGCTGACGGACGGCACGAATTTGCCTCGTGGGAAATGAATGGATGAAGTATTTCCTCCCTCGTGGCAATTGAAGGCTTGTCGAGGCATGCCGCTACGATGCTGGTGTGTAAGAGGGATATATATACATACCTATCCTTATATATATAAATATATATAGGTAAGAGGTAAGAGCCCGTGGCAGCCATATGTGAAATATTAGCAAACAGATATTGGATATCGACCGTAGACCTCGCTAGCTTGGTTCGCTGGTTATCTCGGGGAAATAGAAAATATGAAGCCACATTGAACCCATTGAGCTAACTCCCTCATACCAATTCCAATCCTCTATCCAGATCTGGACCACGGCTCATTGCAATACGAGCACTGAAAAGTCCGTAATAACCATTCGTTGGAAAATCTTAGAGACGCGCCTTGGCACGCTGCTGCTCCGCTGTTGCTCCGCTGCCACCAGATGGCCCTGGACTCTAGGGACTCCAGCAAGGAAGAGAAGATTTATCGGCCTGAGATATTTCACACGATATGACTCGTCTCCGTCGGGCACCATAAAACCATAGAGTCTCTAAAGCTCTCCATCTATGTAGACCGTAGTATATGGTCACGGTCCGATATCTGTTTTATCTCGAGGGGCCAAGTGCCGTTTGGTCTTACGGTGTACAGGAGTCACCCGAAACTGAATAACCATAAGAAAAAAACGATTAATCTATACATATATTGTAACGTGACAAACTGATCAACCTCTCAGTACGCCTGTACTGAGAGCGAACTCGGGACAAATAGACAATAAGGACGCGCGGCTAGTATAAAC